>JANHMN010000002.1:197667-218084 GCA_030674055.1 Rhabdomys pumilio | reverse complement strand
GTAGTGCACCCATGGCATCCCTACACACGTGTTATTACATGTGTAGTGCACCCATGGCATCCCCCTACACACGTGTTATTACATGTGTAGTGCACCCATGGCATCACTACACACAAGCTTTATCCTCATTTTTCACTTCCTTGGGTGGGTGGAAACCTCGCCTGGTGCAGTGGTCCTGCTGGTCTGCTTTGCTAGGTGTCTTGGAATACCCAGATCATTTTTGGCTGTAACTTCTTGGTGCCATTTCCTTGGCTCTGGTGTCCTGGGGTGCAGCATGGGATGTATCTAGGGTCTGGGGAGCCAGAATGGCCTGTACCATCAGAGCTTTGGTCTTGCTCAGCGTTACTCTTGGAGTAAGTCCACTGGAAGCAGAGAGAGGTGGGTTTCCTTTGTGTGTCAGGTAAGTGTAAGTGGATCCTGAGTGAGGCTGAGTGTGGGATGACGCATGTGGGACCTCTGCTCTGAGATCCTGGCTGACTCTGTTCCCTCTTCCCACAGTGGGCTCACCCGAGAGGCACACAGCAAGGAGGTGGAGCAGGTGTACCTGCGCTGCTCGGCAGGCTCTGTGGAATGGATGTACCCAACTGGGGCGCTCATTGTTAACCTACGGCCCAACACCTTCTCACCTGCCCAGAACTTGACTGTGTGCATCAAGCCTTTCAGGGACTCCTCTGGGGCCAATATTTATTTGGAAAAAACTGGAGAACTAAGACTGTTGGTGCGGGACATCAGAGGTGAACCTGGCCAAGTGCAGTGCTTCAGCCTAGAGCAGGGAGGCTTGTTTGTGGAGGCGACACCACAACAGGACATCAGCAGAAGGACCACAGGTTTCCAGTATGAGCTGATGAGTGGGCAGAGGGGACTGGACCTGCATGTGCTGTCTGGTAAGTACCCGGTACAGGGCTAGCATGGGCTAACTTCTGTTTGTTGTGTACCTTTAGGCCCTTGGAGCTTCTGACTTGAGGGAAGTGAGGAGGGTAGGAGGCTGTGTTGCCTGAGAATGGCTTATAGTTCTGGTCCCCAAAGGACTGTTTATACCTCAGTTGAGGTGGAACTCCTACCCTCCCAGCTGTCCCACAATCTGGTTTGGGTTTTTGGTGTCTGCTGTAGACTTGAAATAGTTTTGGGTGGGAGCAGAACAGTATAAAGCTGTGGTAGCCCAGAGGCTTTTGAGGATGGATGTTAGAATTGAGGAAGGCACGTAAGGTCTCTAGGGAGAGCACAGCTGACCCAGCTCCATCTCCACAAGGTAGAACCAGAAGCCTGATGGAGATGCCAGCAAGTAACCCATGGGGTCTGAGATTGAGAAAAGGAGGTGTGTAGACAGGTGCCTGCTGGGAATTGGGGTTGGTAAACCTGGGAGGAGCTCCCCACTGGGACAGAGTAGTCAGGAGCTCCTGTCGCCTGGTGTAGCAACAGCCTTGGATGCTGACTGATGAGGTTCTAACACACATTTCTCCAAAGCCAGGGGAAGGCCAAATGAAGTGGCATGTGTGCCACTGGAGCTGTGGACTTGGCTTTGTTTCTGTTTGTTTTTTTTTTTTCCTTTTGTTTTGACACAGCAGATGTTTTCTATATGACAGACTGTAGTGATAAGAAAGTGTTTTCATTTTAATCCCAGGTTTGGGAATATGGGGTTGCTTTGGAGCAGGTGACTGATTTGCCTCGTGCTCTAACAGAAGCATGGTTTTGCCAGCTGCAGTTAGTTTCTGTGATTGTGTGACGTCCAAAATGCTGGGACGTTCTCAGAGAATGTATAAATGCAAGGACCCTGAGAGGTGGGGTGGGTGGTTGTTGGTCATTCATGGGAGTTGGATGTGATTTGTTAATAGTTGTGCTCAAAGAAGAAAAAAAAACCTAGATTCCGAGACCTCTGTCTCCCCTCTATCCTTTCTCTCTTATCTAGTGATAGGAACTGAAACCTGGAGGATATAAGGTGGGAAAAAGAAGGGCCCACAAAGTAGCAAAGACCAGCTATAGGAAACAGACTGCATCACCGATGTGTCATTGTGGTGAATAGTAGAAGGATGTCAACCTACAGTAGGGGAAGTCAGGTCTCACCTCTGTGCTCTGATCTGTCAGGGGCTTAGTTCTCTGCTCACAAACGAGGATGGCAGGCAGTTCCCCAAACGGCTTCTCTCCCCCTCTTTACTGTCTGTTGCCTCTATGTCCACACCTCTGGGGTAACAGAGGGGACCTGTAGGGGTCAACTGAGTGGCCTCAGGGTTTCCTAGGGCTCCAGGAAGGCGGTAGCCCTGGCATAGATATTTAGCTGTAAGGTTATGTGCACCTTTTAGGCCACAGGGTCTCAGACAAGGCAGTGCCCTAGGTAAAATGTCATGCTATTCCTGTGCCTAGGACTTTGCTGTGTTTGAGCTCAGGGTTCCCACGTTATCCTAAAACAAACACCTGCTTGTCCCTGGATGTCTGTGAAATCGAATTTGCAGTGATTTTGCACACTTTGTCAATGTCAGACACTACATGGTGACTATCAGAATTCAGCACAGGGACTCAGACTGAGGTGGTTATGAGCTCTGGCCCAACTCTAGCACTGCCTGAAAACAGGCATAGCAACTGGTGTTACCTAGAGCTGGGTGCCACCCATCCTAGGGAGCACTGCCTGAGTCCTAGGGTTGAGATGGCCTCAACCAGGACAATTGGCTTTCATGGAGAATGGAGGCTCCTGAGCTGTTAGTGCTTAAGGAAAGGGTGGCTGTATCATGTGAGGTGTTGTATAATGTAATGTGCTGGCCATTGTCCGACTCAGATTGGGACAGCTTCCAAAGTTTCTATGGCCAGTGGCAGGCTTCCCCCCCCCCTTTTTTTTTCCTGCTTTGGCCTTGGTGCAGCTTCAGAAATGAGATATAATCCAGAACTCAGGCAGCATCATCAGAGTAGGAAGAGCCGACCCGACCTAGATGGTTATGCCAGAGGCAGACAAGCTCTTAGATGAATCAGTTCTCATTTGTGCTGACTCAGGAGAGCTGTGGTGCCATGGATTGGAATCATGTGCAGGTGAGCCTTGATCCCCACCCAGAAAGGAGAGAACCTGCCACTGCTCCAAGATAGGTCCACAAGAGTGTCTATAGTGTTAGCTTCACGTTTACTTGGATTGTATAGTTGCCTTGTGACCTGCATCAAAATGGAAAAGACCAGAGCAGTGGGGTATAGTGCTGTCCCAGGGATATATATAGGTGACACCAGCATCTGGGATACTGTATTTGGCTGCTTGCCCTGCATCTGCTGCCCCTCAGTCCTTGCTCAGGATATCTGGGCAATGACACTACCTCTGATGCTGAGGGAAATCTGGCAGAGTAGTGAAGGCCCCACCTCTGACTATAGATAAAACTTCATCTGGAGGCTGACCTCTCTCTGCCGAGCTATGTAGGAGAAATGACTGTGTGGTGACCAGCAAGGGTGAGATTCTGTCTGGTTCAGGGGACAGGTACAGCTAGGGTGTGTCCTGGTTCCATTCCATCCTGGTGGGCTCATGACCTTGGCCATTGCTGTGGAACTCTGGGGGGTAGGGGTGTCCAGTGAGGGGGTGGTGGTGAAGAGGAGGGCAGCAGGATACTTTTCATTGCCATTGGACTCATAGGGTGGAGCCTGCTGTTTCTGAGCGTGTCTACTTATTCTCTCTAAATACTTCTCTGCTTGTTGCTAATAGGCTTGAGACACTGAATGGAGCCCCACTGCTCAGGTCCATTTGGTAGACTCAGAGTTTGGGCATCCCCTGATGGTTGTGAGGGTTGAAGGCCATGTCTTCTTTGTTTGCTCGTTTGTTTGTTCTGTTGAGAACAGGGTCTCTCTGTTATGTAGCTTTGGCCATCCTAGAACTTGATATATAGACCAGGCTGACCTCAAACTCACAGAAATCCACCCACCTCAGCCTCTAGAGTACTGGGAAGACTGATATGCACCACTGTACCCAATGGTGGTCATATCATGAAGTGGAAGGAAGCACTGTGCCCTGGAAGCTGAAGAACAAAGGGTGTGTTCTTTGGAGTTCTGCATCCTCTGGTCAGTTCTTGCCTTGGTGGTTTCTCAGGCCACTGTGATTTTCTTGTTATTATTTCTTTTCATCTTAACCCTCTCTCAACCTTGAGTAAAGAACGGTGTAGTCTTCACTGACTTCCTTGCAAGGATGAACGGTTCAGAGAACCCTTAGGTTACATTGTCCTTTGTAGTGGTGATCATTGAAGAAGCCTAGGTTTTAGCTCCTAGGCCACTCTGCCCAGGTGTGTCTTGCTTCTCTGCTCCTGTTAAGCTACTGTACCTCCATCTGTCACAAGATATACTAGGGACCTTAAAGGGCTTTGGTGTGTAAGATTTTTGTTTTGGAATGTATGTGTCACTCTGGCTGTTCTCGTTAGACAGTGCTGCCCACGAACCAGTTGGTCTGGCTTACAAGGTCTGCAGACCTTCCTAGCATCCAGTTATTCTTGCTTGGTTTTGCTCTCCCTGCTTTCTGGAGACTGTGCCCAGGATGGGCCCTCACCTGAATCTGTCCCCAGGAGGCTTAGATCCTGTTTTCTCTATCTTCATTTAGTTTCTTTTAGTACTTTACTGCCTGATTTCCAGAGTGGCTCCCAGGAAATGCGATGTCAGCATCTGTAATCAGCACATTCTACAGCTGCTATGAACTTGAATTTGATTAGTAATTCTTAGATGGAACTCCTTCGTATCCACATTGAGTTTCTGCAAAACTGAAGCTCAGAATTAGGACAAGGATATCTTCAGGTGGGCCATTAGCTCAGTTGTCACTCATGGCACCGACTCCTTGAGGTTTGCATGGGTTTTCAAGATGCCTAGCCTGACAAAGGGGCATCTCCTGCAGGTAGTTCTGAGCTAGGCCACGCACAATCGACGGGGGTGGTCTCTCCTTGTTCTCTGCAGCTATCAGCTGAGGTCCCGGCACATATAACTCACAGAGAGGGTGAAATTTAGGGACTTGTTTCAGGCTACATGCTCAGGCCTGAGGTTACTGCCCTTCACCTCCTCTCCACTGGAAAGAGCAGCCCTGGTTCAACTTAGCTAACTCTTCACTCTGAGGTGCATTAGGATAGCTTCTGAGGACCCTTGCCTCCAACTCTCAACACTGTGTGGCCTGAACACTTAACCTTTCCCCTAGCGTCTGCTGCCCTTCCTCCTGAAGGAGGCCCTCAGATAGACTGTGGCCACCAGGGTCAATAAACCTGCCTGTGGGCACAGGTCAGGTATCAACTAGGGTTGACTCCCCAGAGTACTGTACTCTGACACTAATGTTACCCAAAATGTTAGTCCCTGAGGTCTCCTGCATTGCCAGGCCCTGTCTGTGCTCCAGACCAGACCAACCCATGTCTGCCCACATCCAGTATAAGCGTTGGTTCCTCGTCAGTGTGAGAATGAACAGCTACAGAAGCCACACTCCTCAGCAGCTTTAATGTTGAGGTTCAGGTGACATCAGTGATGGGGACTGTGGTGACCCAAGCAAATATCACAGGAAGGAAAGGGGCTGCAGGGCAACCAGAGTTGAGGGTGGACATCCAAGGGACCAGCAAACCAGTTTCCGAGAGTTGTTCTACATCCAGGTCTCCTTAGCAGAAGTTTCTGGACCGTGGAGCTGGCATGGGGGTGGGAGTGTTTCAGTTTTTGATGGGTTGTGCTGATGCCAACAGGTTGTACTTGTTTGTCAGCTTCTCCCTTTTCTGATAACTAAATAGAAGCAAAAGTGCTTGCAGGTGAGTAGGTGGGTGAGTCACAGAGTGCTTAGGCTGGGAGGCACCCCACCCCCCTTTCTGGGGTAGGTCCAAAGGATAGGGCCCCAGACACACCCAGCTCAAGGGTCCACAGAGAGCTGTGCTTGACACTGTAAACCCCAAGACTTTGTCTCAGGTTTGCTCCTTCAGGACCTGACAAGGCTTCTCTGAACTTCTGTTGGCCTGGAAACACTTGGCTTGCTTGCCTTCCACCCACATGAGTGCAGTCTTGGTTCCCCTGGGGCCAAGTCACCAGCACTTAGGGTCAGGGTATGTGGCCTCCAGGCATGTAGATAGCATTGACTTCTTCCAGGACCATGGAGCCCTAAGACAAGGGCTTCCCCAAAGCCTTTGCAGGGAAATAGCTACAGGGAAATTTGTCTGAGATGTCATACCATAGGGTTTCTGTTTCCTGGAGAACTTGGGCCCAAAGCAGGACAAAGCCTTGAGATGTAATTCACAGCATATAACAAGCTTCCATCTTGTTGAATCTACTCTGGTTTGTGGAGAAGCTGCTGGGCCACAGTTTCTGTTTCACACCAGGGGAAGTGGGGCGAAGGGCAGGAGGTGGCTGTAACTGGAGAAATGAGTTATGTAAGTGGTTGGCCAGTGAGGGAGCTCATTCTAAGAGTATATGCACCTCTGAGTTCTCTGTAGGATGCCAGGCCCCAGGTTCTGGGTGTCTCAAGCCTGAGTCCTATGGATAAGACTCAATTTGATGGGCTCTTATAGTATATAACTTGTCCCAGGACTCAAGGAGGCCTAGAGTATGTGCTAAACTGATGACCCCATCCCAAGAACCCATATCCATAGGAGACAGATAGACTCCCTCAGTCATGCCCACTCTCCCATACTCCAGTCAACACTCACTTTGCAGAAACTTAGTCTTGGTTCTTGTAAGAAAAGCCCAGGGCAGATGGGCTGAGTGAGCTTCTCCTTTGGGGCCATGATCTGGAGAGTAGACATCGAGCTGCAGTAGGGGTTCTGCTTTGCATTGAGATACCCATGCCATTTTAGGTTGTGGGTGTGGAAGCTGCAGGACGGTACCTTGGTTGGGTAGTATCCACATGTGGTTTCAGTTCACCTCGGGTTTGGTTTTACATTTTGAAAGGCTTGTAAGAAGAATTTTGTTTTTATTGTTGTTTTGTTTTTAAATCAGTCGGGTTGTTTATTTAGAACTACACTAACAAAATGAGTGGCATGGTCCTCCTTCTCTTTGTCTGGACTCCTGTTATTGCAGCTACGAGCTAGAAGGGCCAAGTGAGCCCTTGGAATCAATGGCTGGCTTGACAGAAGCTGGCCTCCAGCTTGGCTGATCACTCCCATGGTAGAGTTGGTGTTGGCCAGAGGTATCACTATGATTTTATCTCATTCAAACACACACCCTCACGAGTAGGCCAGGGAGGCAGGCCTTTTGTATTCTGCAGTGCCAGGATTGGGGAGGGTCTGTGACTAAGCAAGTTGTCTGGGCTGTATTATTACCCTATTCTTTCCTCCTCAGCCCCCTGCAGACCTTGCAGTGACACCGAGGTCCTCCTTGCCATCTGCACCAGTGACTTTGGTAAGTCTGTTCCTGTGGTTGTTTTTCCAGGGTCTGAGGGCTTTCCCAAGTCAGCATTGATTTCTTTTATGTGTGTGTGGGGGAGGGTGGGTTACTGAAGCTACTGAGCCTGGCATCACCCTGCAGTCACAGGGAGTAGTGCGTTGTGTGTACACTAAGGTGAGTCTGCACACCATGCATGCATGCATGCAGAGTTGGGGCCTGAATTCTAGGCGTGTCAGTGTATTATTCTCACTGTGCACAGCAGCTCACAACCTCCTGGGGACTCTGGAAGTCTTTCAGTTCTCAGTAAATTTTCACAAGTGCTCTGGGAACATAGTTCATAGGGCAGCCTTTTGTGTTCCTGGGCTAGCCCCAGCTCAGAGCTCTGCTTATTCTTCATCCAGGTGGTTTGGGTTTTGAAAGCCCCTTTGGAGTCAGGGATATTTTCTGAGGGTTGGAGGCAACTTGCCAGAATATTTGCACAGTGTTCTTAGACCAGAGGTAGTCCTTGCTGGACAGCTGCCACAATAGTGGCTACAGTAAGCTAGGGTCCAGCTGGCTGTGCTCAAACCCTCATCCGAAAGCCAAGAGCTATCACTTGGTGGAACCTTGACACCTTACTGCTCCACTCTCCAGGCTTTACCCAACTACCCAATACAAGTCACTCGCTGCCACCTCCCCTCTAATCATTCTTGTCCTTTGAGCTGCACTGTGACACCTGATGGGACCCAGAACTGCAAAGCATTTGCTTCTTTTCTTGTTCTTACCTGGAGGAGAGCGTGTGCTGTGTAGCTGATGCCCAGTGTAGTTCCTTTGTTTGACAGTATCAATACCACAGACTTCTGTTCATCATTGGGCTTTCAAAGGGCTACTATGTGACTAGAGCAGGTTCATGTCTGGTTCTAATGCCTTTGACAGCCAGGGACATGCCCAGGGTGATGTGTGCTATGTGCCTGCCATTGTTGACAGAGCCAGAGCCCATTGGATTTGCTGATCCCTGTCTTCTTCTGCAGTTGTCCGAGGCTTCATCGAGGATGTCACCCATGTACCAGAGCAGCAAGTGTCAGTCATCTACCTGCGCGTGAGCAGGCTCCACAGGCAGAAGAGCAGAGTCTTCCAGCCAGCTCCCGAGGACAGTGGCCACTGGCTGGGCCGTGTCACAACACTGCTGCAGTGTGGAGTACGACCAGGGCATGGGGAATTCCTCTTCACTGGACATGTGCACTTTGGGGAGGCACAACTTGGATGCGCCCCACGCTTTAGTGACTTTCAAAGGATGTACAGGAAAGCAGAAGAAAGGGGCATAAACCCCTGTGAGATCAATATGGAGTGACTTGCAGGGTGACACAGTACTGTTGTCCTTCAAATGAGCCATGGTTTTGTGGTCTCAGTTGCTCTCTCAAATCCTGACAGAGATTGCAGACTGGTGGCATGAGCCCAGCCTGGTGCTTGAACTGGGAAGGTACATGCTGCTCTGACTCCTTAGGTCCTAGCCAAGGATGCCCTGACCCATTGGAAAATGCTGTAAAATACAAACTAAGTTATTATATTTTTTTTTTTGTAAAAGATGCCTTGGTGTGCCATTTAATAGTGTTTTTACAAAATTATTTTCAGCCATTGGGTTTGGCCCGATATATTGGTGGGCACTAGGGATGGCAATGGAGCTTCCATGGCTGTGGCCCAGCCTTGTTATTCTTGTGATGGAAATGTATGGAACAAATACTTTCTTATTTCCCCTTCATTTTATTTTCTATTTTAAAAGCCCATCTTTGCAGTTGAGAACCTTTCCAGACTATGTGGAGGCTGCTTCCATTCCAGAGAATAAAGACCAGGATCTGAGCCCAATATTACATCCATCTTAACCCATCAGATGGATACCAGCATTCAACCTTCTCTGCTCAGCTGTGGCCTGATGTCCCAAGACCTTTTGCTCACTAGACAGTTCTAGATGGTGCTGCCTGGCTTTAGGCCCCGACCAGGCCACTGTTGCCTTCTGCCTCTGTCCACACCTTTCCACTGAACCAGTCCTGTCCTTTGATCCCGGGTTTTTCCAAATGTACACAGCAAGTCTCTGAATACCAAGGATCTAACCTACTTAATGGCCCCATTTCTTCATAGGGTGTGGGTTTTCTCTACAGTAAGAAAATCTCCACAAATTGAAGCTTAAACAGCAGCTTTCGTTCATACAGTTCTGGAAGCCAGAATGGGTTTGAGCAGAATCACATTTCCTCTGGAGACGCCAGGAGGGACTTTATAGCTTCTGGTGACTCCAGGAATCCTTAGCTTGTGACAATTTTACTCTGGTGTTGCTTTCCCTGCCATGTGACTTATGCCTTGTATGTGTGGGTCTGTGTCAAATTTCTGTCTTGGGAGGATACAGATTGTTGATTTAGGGCCCACCCTGGTGACCTCATCTTCACCTGAAATTTACTCTATTTCCATTTAGGTCAGAGGCAAAGGCGACAATAAATATCAAATCCGGAGAGAGATTCAATGGTTAGGCACTTGCTACTCTTGCAAAGGACCTGTATCCGGTTCCCATGTTAGGTGGCTTACAATTGCCTATAACTACAATTCCAGGGAATCTAGCAACCTCTTCTACTTCCACAGGCATCTACACACCACACACACACACACACACACACACACACACACACACTATTCATTCTAATATAGGGAGCTGGGGGTAGGCTGTGTTTCATCTGTGTGTCCTAGCTCATGGGCCCTGTCCTGCTAGAGTCCTGGCTAGGACCTCGTCATTTCTTGGAGTTACTTCCTCCTGTTCAAATTCTGACAACTCTGTGGCCCTTACCAGTTCCTATGGCATGTTGGGGGATCCCCTCTCCCTCCAGCTATGGGCCTCAGGGGCAAACAGACCCAATACTTGTGTTTATTTATTTATCAGGTGCTTCTTCCCATGCAGCTTCTGAGGCAAGACCTAGGAGAGATGCATATAGCCAGTGAGCACCAAGCTGACGTGCTGGTTTAGGTGTGTGCTGGTACAGGTCTGCAGGTCACGACAAGAAACAGGTGCCCATGGCTGAGGATGTGAAGCAGTATTTTGTGAAGGGCTGGGCCCCACTGTGGCTGGTAATTATGATACCTTATGCTAGCAGCACTAGGTCACACAGATGCCGTGCCCAGTTGAGCCCCTCCCAGCTCCTCCTCTCAGCCTACAGGCAAGCTGCAGAACAGGACCGGTGTGTGGCCACCACCTGTCTCTACAGGAGATTGGGGTCAGCCTTGCTTGATTCAGGTGACTGGCACCTGAACCTTTGGACACACCTGGGAGTGAGGCTGCTTGCACAAGATGAGAGAGATCGGGGCTTCCCAGGTGTGAAAGCAGTCTCTTTGGTAGAACCTTTGCTGGAGCTGGCAGGGCCCAAGGGGTTGAAGGTACTGACATCACTTGTAGACAACGTATATTTAACAGGTGTGTGTAGGAGGACACCTGGTTCCTTGTAGGAGTTTCTTTTTCCAAGGCTGAGGCTGACTGGTACTGGAACGGAACCACAGAGTTGGGGAAGAGCCATCGTACTGGGTGAAAACTGCTCTCCTCAGCGAGCATACACCATGAAGTAGTGAGAGCTACTCTTTGACTCCATCCAGGGGAGCAATGTAGAAGCTCAAATCCTTGCCCACCCGTGCCCCATATGTCACCTCTTACCAAAATTCACATACTTTTCTGCCTCCATACTGCCTCCTCTGCACTCTCCCCTCCTTCCATATCCCTCTCCCCTTTATTGCCCTTCCCCCTACACAGCCCCCAACTGTTTCCTTTCCCTGAACTGGCTTCTCCCTCTTTTGTCCCTTTCTCTTGTTTCTTCCATCTGCACTGTGTCCTGCTCCTGTACTGTCCCCATCTCCCCCACAGTCCCATTTCTCTGCACTGTTCATTTTACTATCTTAGTCTTCTATCTCTGCTCTGTTCCCCTTCCCAAAGCCCCTCCTCCTGAGCTGTCCTCTGTGCTGCCTTTTTCTTAATCCCACTGACCCGACCCCTTGTCCCCTCCTACGGTCTTTTGCTAGCACTGTCCGCTCTACTGTACTGTCCACACCCCCCAATACTGTCTACTCTGTTTGCACTGTCCCCTGTCCCTTTACTGCCTGCTCTTTCTCCCTTTCCTGTTGCCTTATACTATGTCCTGAGCTGTAGGTACCACACCCAGACGACACGATTCTTCTACTTCATTTTCTCTTTTAAACCTGTGGACCAGACCTCACTGTTGATTGCATCTCCTGTCTTTGTCCCAGCTCACAGGCCCTGTTCTTAGAGTTACTACATTCTGGTCAAGTTCTGAGAACTCTGTGGCCCTTTCCAGTTCCTGGAGCATACTGGGAGAGCCCAGCTTCTTTGGGAGGCTTGACTTGCCAAGTTCAGGATATGAGGACAACCTCCTATGCATGGGCAGCTCCTTCCATCCCCAATCCTACCAACTGGGGCTTCATATTACAGATAGGAAGTGGAAACATCTGTGATGCTTGTCAGGTCCCCTCCTAATGACTGTATGCCCCAAGGAGCTCAGTGGTGGCTGGCTACTTCTCCTTGGCAAACAAGCAAACCCTCCCCTTTCACTGTTCCTACCCTCTGTACTGTCCCCTCCACCCCTATCCCCCACTCTCAGCCAGTTCCTGATACGTCCTGGACCTCATTTCCTTCCTGCCTTGTGGTACCTGCTTAGGAGACTGAATGTGACATGACACAGGAGTACAGCAGGCCCCACCCACCCTGTGGAACACTAGGATGGGGGGATATCAAGTTGATTATGTGGATGTCCCTATCATGCTCTGGTGGTTTCATATTGATCTGGTCCCAGGGTAGCCAGAAGTCCAAGTAGGTGAGCAAACCTCATATAGGCCCTGTCAACCCTAGTATCTCTCTTCTGCCTGCCTGCCTGGGAGCAGATCCACAGTTTACCCAAGAAAATATACACCATTTTGGTCTCTTAAAATTGATCATCATATTTGGTTGTTACATTTTTCTTAGGAAAAGTGGCCTAGTGTGGTGCCTCTGTGGTAGAGATAAGGAATGCCTTGCTTGCCCTAAGAACTTAGAGTCTGTCTAACAGATCTGCCTGCAGGACACCTGCTGTGGCATTACCCTTGCTGCCTTCATGAGCCAGGCTGACCTGGCCTCCACCATTGGTGCTCCTCCGCTGTCCCACTGGTCACCAGTACTCCACCTTCCGGAAGTTTCCATAGTCTACCAGCATGGCAAAGCCATGACTCTGGCCTCCAGCTTCCTTCTGCCAGTCTTGCCACCAGGTTTAAACTTTAACTTCTGTAGTTATGTTGTACTGTGAGCATCCAATAGCTTGAGTAGTTTTTGACTCACAGCCCATGTATCCTACTTCTGGAAGGTTCTGAGTATTCTAGGTCAGAGCAGAGACTCTGCATGGGTCTCTGGAGTGTATGGTGAGTGTGTCCCACCCAGAGTCTTTTAGAGGGGCCATGATTTCTTACAGCAGTTAAAACCTTTCCCAATACCAGTTTTTAAAGGAATTTCCCCATGACTATAAAATTAATGCTATTGAGACTATTAAAAAAAAAACATTGAAAAGTGTAGAAAAGGAGAGACAAACATTTCCATGTAGCATTTTGTCAAGATTGTGTCAGTGTCTTTCTAATCACGACATTCAATTCCCTACAGCTAATCTGTGGCTAACCTGTGGTCACTGGCTTTGACATCCCCTAATCCTGCACTGATGAGTTTCCTCAGGAGCACAGACATGAGATGGGCAGGGAGAACACACAAACTGCCTTTAGTTTTCGATGACTCCTTTGCTTCCTGTTCTGGGACCAACCCGTACTTGAACCTCAGAGCAGCAAAAGTTTCTAAATAGCAATTTCTGTTTCTTTGATTCATAAAGTTGTGTTTCTACTGCATTCTGGATCCTGTCCTTCATTTACAAGGCCCTGAAGTCCTGTCCTGATCCTGGGGCCTTGGCATGCAAAGGACAGTTATAACTGACCATGAGGAAGTAGATAATTCTTGATCCTCCAGTGATCCTACTGTAGGCACAGGGAAGCCAGAACAGGTAAGGAACCAGGCCAGTATACCCTGAGTTCAGGCTACTGTGACTTTGTTCAAACTTTTGACTTCTAGAGGCCCATGACTTCCTGTCTGTGTTGTAGGTCTCTGAGTTGGTGGTGATAAATTAGTCATGATCTGAGTCCTTGCCCATGAAATGAGGTTCTCAAGTACTTCCTCAGCTGGGAGGACTTCTGTGGAATTCCTGTGGCTGTGACAGAGGGAGACGGGAGAGCCTGGCACCGAGGCCAAGTGTCTAGCAAGGTCTGAAGGGCCAGGTTGCCACAGCTTCTGAACAACATTACCTAGTAGGAAGCCCTCACTAGTGCTATAGCTGCAGCCCAGGCTGCCACTGAGCTGTGGTGAGAACTGATCCCAGACAAACTGTGCATGTCTTTTTCCAGAGTAAATTTGAGGACAGCATCTCCTAGAGTGTTATTAGTAGGAGTTAGTGGTATCTAGATCTAGCCTGGGTGTGCCCACCTCTTTGTCATCTCTGACCACAATAAACCTATCGTTATCATGGGAGGAAGATGGGTTACTTCAGATACAGATACCAGGGTCTATGGGACCACCATTCTGTGTTTGTAGGATGAGAATATAAAGACAGCCTGGGAGCTTTCCAGAGAGACTTGACATATCTCTGGGACCTGTTTAATAAAGGAACAGGCAGCCATTCTTGGGCTTTTCCAGTCTTTTGGTCCCAAGAACTTTCTCACTTTTCTGGGAAACTCCCAAGAGCCCTCTTTCCAGCCTTTCTGCCATAGCATCTGGAATAGAAGTCTCCCAGAGAGGTTTTTAGTTCTGAGAGGAATACAGAGCCTTTGTTTCTATGGTAAGGTGTGGACCTGGTACACAGTGGATGCGTAGGCCCCATCCCTTCTGAGGAGCTGCCAGCTGTGAGCCTTATTGAGGCTTTATAGGTGAGTGTTTACCAAAACAGGAGGAGCCAGACAAGTGCTAATGGGAGGTTGTAACCATGGCAGGGATTTGGGGATGCAGATCTGTGGGGAGGAAGTAGTCTTCAGAGATGGTGGCCCTGTGGAGAGGTCTTAGGGAAGATATGGCTGGGAAGACAACATTGCTGTGGGTAGATGGTCCTTGAGAAGACATGATTCCAAGATTGGGCTTTCCAGGGAACACAGATCAGCAAGGCAGCTGGAGGTGAGGGTTTGGGGGTAGGAGTTGCTCTATACTCCTGTGTGGGAGCTGAGTGAAGGATGCTGGGGAATGTGAGGAATCCAGCACCAACAGTAAGCCTTTGTGCACTGCCACCCGGGAAGGCAATGATTTATAAAAACAGCCAAGGGTAGGTATTGGGTGGTAAGGTCACCATGGCCAGGGCTTTGGAATCTCAATTTCAGAATTCTGCTTACAAGTCACATACTTTGCAGTCGTCAGTTTGATCAGAGGCAAACTAGAAAAAAAAATGGCTAAATCCTAAATTAACAAAAAAGCACCCTGAGGCTCTATGGGGGCAGGGAGCGTTGGGGCTGTAGAATGGGAGAGGCAGACAAAGAAATGGGATATCTGTGCCAAACAGTGGTGGGATACCAAGAGACCCTGAGCATGTCAGCATCTGGTTGTGACTGAGTGTGTGTACCTATATGTATTTTCCTGTGTGGTTTCTGCATGCATATCTCTGTGTATGTCTATGTGGAGAGCATGTAGTGACATTCACTGAGGCTGCAGGAGCTCTGTCTCAGCTCACTGTCCCCTCATTGAGTGATAGAGTCTGTGAGATAGCGTGGCCCTTGTAGCCACAATACTCTCCACTTGGCTTCACTTTCCCTCCCCTCTGGGGCCTTCCTGTGTGGCGAGCTCATTCTGACATAATTCTTTATGTACTTCTTGTTATCCATCTGAGGTTCCGTTTTCTACTGGCCCAGCGTGGCTAATCAGCTAACCTTCTTAAATGATTCTCTAGGGTCTGCCCCCTGTCTAAATGAAGGAGTCACTTCCTCCCCATGTCCACCCCTGTGTGGAGGTGTGCAGTGGGTAGAGAAGTCTGAAGAGTGAAGAGAATTGAGGCTCCTATTAGGGCTATAGCTTAGAGGAAGCCCAAGAGCAAATTCAAGGGACCCCCAAGAGAACTCTGGTAAGTGAAACTGTGGTGGGGGGTGGAGACTAGATAGTATCAGGCCAGGATTCAGGAACAAGAACCCTCTCTTCTTGGACTAGACCTTGGAGAGAGAAAGGTAACTGGAAAGACTTTTGATGTGCTGAGGTGGTATTAGAGATTCGGGAAGAATAGTCCTCAGGATGTTCTTGGGGAAGAGATAGAGGTGTGTTGGGAGGCTCTCCGAAGTGCACTGGCTCTGCCCACTCCAGGGGTCCTAAAGACAAAATGTAAGGGGCTGGCCATTTGGAGTCTGTGATCCCTTGTAAGCAATGTCTAGATAAGAATGGACATTCAGCACTATGAGGATTGCTGTATGGCTTTTGGACAGTCAACCCAGGTGATTCTTCTTCTTCTTCTTTTTTTTTTTTTAACTTTTTTTTTCTTGAGACAGGGTTTCTCTATATAGCCCTGGCTGTCCTGGAACTCATTCTGTAGACCAGGCTGGCCTTGAACTCAGAAATCCGCCTGCCTCTGCCTCCCAAGTGCTGGGATTAAAGGCGTGCACCACCACTGCCCGGCACAGGTGATTATTCTTAATGTGTTAAATGTTAGACATGTGTTTTCCTTATGGCTCCTCCTTGTATTTCTATCTCCCTGTTCTTCGAACATTATTTCTCCAGATACCAAGAGCTAGGTTGGTGTTGAGCGGGTGAGAAGGAAGGGGCACTCACATGAGAGAGGGGTCCTAAGAAGTTTTGGGTAAAATGCTACCCCCTCATTGGGACCCTCCCCTCTGAGAGCTAGACAGACAGAGGCTTCTTTCTTATGGACCTTTCCAACTGAATTAAAAAGAACCAAAAGCAACTTTACTATAGCTCAAAGGAAACAAAGAAACTATAGATGACATGAAAATAGTCTAGGGCACACCCCTTGTTGTAGGCAGCTAGTGCCAGGCCACTGGCAGCCTGCTAAATGGTGCTGCCTGAGCCTAACATCAGGGCCACACACAACTATGCTTCTCTGGCCCTGCCACCCACCTAGCTAGCCACTGTGTTGGCTGACAGTCTGTGGAGAGTTAAGAGTGGTGGGCCCATTAACAGGATGTTCACAGTAAGTGCTCAGAGAGCACAGTAAGTTCTCAGCAGGGAGAAAAAGCAGTTTTGAAGTGTCAGGCTAGGTGGTGGCCCCTCATCTGGTTCAAACTTAGCGTGATAAGATGTGGTCTAGGTTATAGACAGATGCTTCCCTTCCTGGCCATACCAAGCCTTAGGCAATATGGTAAGCAATGGCCACCTAGGAAATCTCTCAGAGGTCCATTTCCCAGCCTGGCTCCTTCTCCAACAAGTTTCAGGCACAGAATGGTCAGAGAGATCTTGGGTTCTGCTCAAAGTTTGCACTGGCAGGGCTCTATGTAGGCCTCAGCCCCTGTCTCCAGAGTCTATTGTCTGACTTTGCACAGAGTCCAGGCAGTGTCTGGGTCTCAGCTATCATGTGACCTCAGCTACAACACCTGAGACTGCTGTTCCAAGATGTACCAAGACCTCTAAGCTCTCAGTCTTGCTCTCAAAGCTTTGTGTTAGAATGTGGTCCAGAAGTTAGAGGAGACTTACCCAAGCATGCTTCTGAGAGTCTCAGGCTGCAGGCAGAGCAACATTGTGGCAGCTTGGTCAGAGGGATGGGAGGCCAGGCTGATTGTTATTACTGAGGTACAAAACTCTGTACTAGAGAAGACTAATGAGTCATTAGATGCTTGCTGGGGCAAGAGTATCCTGAATGGCCAGTGATCCAGAGTGTGATCAAGGCCTCACTTCTCCCAGAGCTGTGGTGGTACTGAATGAAACCTAGCTCTGCTGACTGTCTCCTGCCTTGATACCCGTGATCTGTAAATCCTACCACCTCACCTTTGACTTGGGATTAGGGCTATGGATAGGGGACAACATTTGCTGAAGAAGACCAGAAAAAGACTTCCCTCTTCCTTCTTTTCATAGAAGTGATGACCCTCTATGTCCACCAAAGAACCACATAGTTAATAAACCTATGAAATCCTGTTCCTTATGATCCTTGACCACAGATGAGGGGAGGGGCCGACTATTTTCCATTGGTTCTTGGCCACTGCCACTGACTCCTCCCAATCAAACCAGACAGTCAGGATTCAGCTGACCATACCATCCTGTGATTGAGCCTGTAGAAGCCAATCTGATGTGGGAGTGTCATGCCTTACTTACCATTGCACTCACATCAGGGAGCAGGGCTGGGGGTCTGAGGCATAGAAGGTAGAGAGAAGGGAGAGGTAGAGAGGAGGGGGAAAAGGAAGGAGGAAGAGGTTTGTGTTTGAGGTGAGGTTGGGAGTCTGAGAGGCAACAGAGTTGAGTGGGAGGAGGTGGGCATAGGAGAGGTGAGTATTTAAGGCAGGTTCAGCAGGCCTCAGGAACAAGCCTTTCTCTTCTGCCTCCAGCGAGAAGCTATAGATCTTTCCACCTAGTTAGGACCAAGAGCTGGAGTCCCAAAAGGTTTCCTAAGACAGGCATTCTGGATGTCAAGCAGAACTGTCAGATGGTACACTTCCTGGTCTATGAACATGTTAGTTCCGATGGAGCTCCAGGGTAGAGAGCTAGGATGTGAGCTCCCTCTTCATTTAGATGGGTAGCTAAACACTGTCCAAACACGCCTCTGCCCTCTGTGATGGGGGTGCTCTTTATGTGCTTGCTACAACCCAAAGAAGTAGTGTGTGCACTGATACAAGAAGGGCAGACCCCCAAATCCCCCAAAATGCAGGCTCTAAAGACCTGGGCTAGGCAGACTAGTAAGGTCCAGGTAAATCTACAAGGGTGTATGAGAGGAGGGGCCATTCCTTAGGATGCTCAGGTCCAGTGGCCAGCGGGAAAGCAAGGAGTAAGCAAGGAACTCACTCATGCTCTAATCTGGTGAGTGTAGGCCTAGAACAAGACCACTAGGACCTTCAGCATGAAAGAACTGGGCCACACAGTCCTGGGAAAGACGATGAATGAGGAGGGAAGAAATTTTCATCCCGGTGATGGTGTTCTCTCTGCTCCACTGTGTTATGAACTCAGCATGCATGCATCAGTGGTCTGAGGCTGGAGCATTGGCGCCTTCCTGGTTCTCCTCGCATGAGCCACCTTGACTGGTTGCAGAACCCTGCTCTGCTGATTTCCTTCTCAATCCCAGAATCTGAATTCCTGAAGAGAAGTTAGAGTCAGGTGACTGAAAGATGAGTCTCAGGTCCAGCCCTCTGTGGGACAAAGAGCCACAGGTGAGCCACACAGGGAGGTTCATTCTTTTCTCTCTCTTGGCTCTCACACACCCTGTATCCTCTTTCCTGATGTCCCTTTCCTGATGGAGAAAAGTAACCTCATGGAACAAATTGAATTGAGGTTAAAGATAGCAGAGTATTGTAAGAACTATCATTGTGCCCACTCTCGTGATCTCTGTTCAGATGCGCTCAGTCTCACCACCCCAGGGCTCCCCTGTTCCCTTCTCTTAAGCTTGGATTTACTTTGAAGCTTGCAGCAGTAGGTGTTAGCACCTTTGGTGTATGCCAGGGGCCCCTCTGAGTAGTCAGTGCTGGCTTGATGCCTGGCCGTGTTTGGGAAACATATTAGCACGTTCCACCACCTTCCTGTCTGAACCTCTGAGTTCTGAGCACAGAGCAGTGACTGGAGCAAAGAAATTAATCAGCCCAGGGTTTCAAAATTAACTTTGTTAGGTGTCATGAGAGATGGCAGGCTGCATGTACTCAGAGGGTATAGCTTGACAGATCTGACCTGTCAGTGGTGACATCACCGCTGTGAAGATCATTAACAGATCCATTACCCACATGTGCTTCCTTCCTGACCCCGATCTGCTCCTGTCTTGCAGTGTGAATTGGGGATTATCATCACTTTCTTTGTGGGTACCTGACAATTTGTCAGCAAAGCCTTTGGGTCTAGAGTTTCCTCATGACGGGCCCTGGACTTAGAGTTCAGTTTCCCTGGCAGATGTCAACATTCCAGGGTCACCTGCTTCTTCTAAGATGTGTTTCGAGAGTTGGTATCTTTTAGTTTTATGGGTAGAAAAAAGTTTTAGGACACCTTCGTGTCTGTTGGATGTCTGAAGAATCCACAATGTCACTTCTCTCCTTTCTGATACTGGCATTTATAGCTCCTCTACCCTCCTGGTCTGAGTAGATGTTTACTGACTTAGAAAGCAAAACAAAACAAAAAAACTAACAAAGAAGCAACAACAAAAACTTTTAAAAATCAGCGCTGAGTGTCAGTGCCTTTCATCCCTCTGTCATCTTTGCTGTGCTGGTTACTTTTTGTCAACTTGACACAAACCTGGACATAGCTGGGAAGGAGGAATCTCAAATAAGGAATTGTCTCTGTCAGACTGGCCTGTAGACAAGACTGTGGGGACGTTTTCACGAACAATGATTGGCATGGAGGGCCCAGCCCACTTGGGCAGCACTACCTCAGCAAGTGTTCCTAGGTCATATGGCAAAAAAGAAAGCTGAAGGAGCCCTGGAGAGCAAGGCAGTAAGCAGCATTCCTCCGTGGTCTCTGCTTCAGTTCCTTGTGTCTAGATTTCTGCCTCGAGTTCTTTCCTTGGCTTTCCTCCATGATAGCCTATAAGGTGTAAACTGAAATAAACCCTTTTTTTCCCTACAGTTGCTTTGGACTTTGGTGTTTATCAGGGTGATAGAAAAACAAAATAAGACATTCTGCTGGCTTTTGGCTTCATTTGCTCTTATTCTTTGAGCTTCATGAAGTAAAATGAAACTTTCTGAGGTAGGATCTATGGTTATTTTAGATATTCTTTCTTAATATGGACATTTTTATGCTATGACTTTTCCTCTAATACTGCTCTAGCTACAAACACAGATATTCTTATTTTTCTTGGTTCTTTGCTATCTTTTTTATGTTTTCATTTTTCTTTTTCTTTCCCCTCTTCCTCCTCCTCCTCCTCCTCCTCCTCCTCCTCCTCCTCCTCCTCCTCCTCTTCTTCTTCTTCCTCTTCTTCTTCTTCTTCTTCTTCTTCTTCTTCTTC
>JANHMN010000002.1:170216-197267 GCA_030674055.1 Rhabdomys pumilio | reverse complement strand
CTTCTTCTTCTTCTTCTTCTTCTTCTTCTTCTTCTTCTTCTTCTTCCGGTTGAAATACTTCCATTTAACAATCTGTGGGTGGCTTAGGATTCTCTCAAGTTAGAATTCTCAAATATTTAGACATTTCCTGTTGTTTTATGGTATTGATTTTTAGTTCAGTTCCTTGGTAACCAGAAACTATACTTGGTTTGACTTGAAGCTTTAAAATTATTAAAACTATAGGACTGGATCACAGTGCAATCAGATACCAATCTACATAGTAGGGAAGGACTATGACTGCTTTTTTTTTTTTAGTGTCTTCTCCGTGTTTCTAGTGCACACACTGAGCTTAGCACAGTCTGTCTTAAAGTCAATTGATATACAATTCATTATGGTAAGAGAAACATGTCAATGTAGTTTCATCTCTGATGGGGCACATGCTATTGTTGCACATTTTACTTGTATGTGTTGTATAGAATGTGTACCTGCTATATAGAGAAGGTATATTTACCTCAAATTGTCAATTGCTTATCCAAGATCTTTAAATGATAATGACAGTCTTTTGGTCACTCTGTTCTGAAGTTCTGGACCTGAGGGTTGAATGTAGGTAGCTTCCATCAGTTGTGTGGGTCCAGGATAAGTGGGGCTGCCATTGGTCTGGGAGGCTGCCATTGGTCTGGGAGGCTGCCATTGGTCTGGGAGGCAGCCATTGGGCTGGGAGGCAGCCATTGGGCTGGGGCTGGGAGGCAGTACTGAGGAAGCCTCTGCTGTTGGGGGGAGGATGAGGAACGTTAGGAAATGGCACAACTGCTTTCTCACCTGAGACTCCTTATCCTGGAACTTGGTTCTTTACTTGTCTGGAGCATTTATACATTGTAGGCAATGCTTAGGTCATGAGATACAGGTGCCTTCCAGGTCCTCTGGTTCTAGGGCTCATAAGCCATGCCTTCCCAGAATGGGTAGAGAACATAATTCTTCTGTGGTCAATCAGAAGGGTGCATTCTCTTCAGTTAAATCATAGTAACAAAGGTGATATCTTTGATACTAGTCAGCAATAAAATTCTCTAGAAAAGGGCACTTGTTGGCTAACGCCTGCATTCTGCTATAATTACTAATGGATTTCAATCTCTTAGTAAGCTTCAAGTCAGCCTATTATAAATACTTCTTTGAAATTCTTCATGGGACTTCCCAACAAATTGCCAAACCTGAGAATTTCAGTGGTCCTTAGACCTAGAAGCCAGTGTGGGATTCCAGATGTCTCAGAGCTGTGATATGTTGGCTTGAAGGAGTTGCCGATGGCTCTGGGGAGCCCTTCTGCTTCTTCTTTCTTTCCTGCTGGCATCCTGGACTCACTTGGTCACAGGTAGGTGACTTACTGGCATCCCTTGGATAGATCTTCCAGTGTTTCATGTCATCTTCCCCTGTACCTCTAGGTCAACAACACCCTCTAATCCTTTTAATAAGGATATTGGTTATTTTGGATTAAGGCCCACTTTAGTGACTTAACTTTAATTTGACTGAGTTTGCAATTATTCTATTTCTAAGTGAGGTCTCATTCTCAGACCTGTGAGGGTGTTTATTGGTCAAAACTCCTGACTTAGCTGCTGCCTGTGCAGTCCAGGCTCTGTGATATATATTCACTACAAAGGACAGTTTAACACTTGGAGTACTTGTGTTTGCTTTCTGCTCAGATGATGTCTTCAGTATTGTGGTACTTTATCTGTGTTAAAATCGTAAGCCAGAAATAAACAATGATAGTGATATGAATAAAAATATGAAGAAAATACTCGTCGTGTTGATTTTTCTCTGTGTCTGCTTTCTGTGAGTATGTCAAACACATGAGATATTCACTGTAAGGAGAAAAGATTTACTTGGCTCATAGTTTTTGGAGGTTTAATTCATGATCCTCAGCAGCAGATTTGGGCCTTTGGTAAGGCAGCACATCATTGCAGGGGTATGTGCAGGAGCAAAACCCTTTATCTTATCAAACAGGCAACAGAAATCTACCCAAGACTTTCTGCTAGACACCTCAAAGACTCCATATCTCTCAAGGAAAGTTTGGGCTAAGGAGTCTCAATGGGTAAGATATAAGTGGGAGACCCCTCCCCAAGTTTCTGCTTCTCCTCATAATAGCAGGATTTCCATAGCACTGGCTCCCAGCCTAGTGACAGCTCCACTCAGCTTAGGTCCATCTTTCTACTAACAGTGCTGTCCTGGAAGCTCAAACTTCAGTACCTAGGTTGCTGGGGACACTCATCCAAACCCTAGCAGTGACAACTCATGCACACTTTACTTTAGATAAGTGCAATTTATCAAATTACAAATCTTTTAAACCCATAGTATTATTTTAAAGTGTTAATTGTTCTTAAACTAAGAACCGATGAAGAAAATATAACCTCGTCCAGTGACAGGATTTGCAGAATATAAGCTGTATCTCCCCTGCAATAAGTCTTTTGCTTCACCAATGTTCCCTAAGCAGAGGCTGGCTCTCTCTACCATTGCTATGGGATGGCAATGCATACAATGATATGCATCTATATTCTATATAGTATGGAGGAGGTGACTGTTTGCACATTGGGTCTTCACAGAATAATAAAGTTACAAAGTGGTCCTCTAGGACCCTTTGACTGATATCTGAGAGGAAAATGCAGACACAGGAAGAACCTATGGGGATGAAGACAGATGCTAGAATAGGTAGCTATGGAAACATCAGCTGCAGATGTTAGGGAGGCAGGGTTCTTCCCCAGAGTGTCAATGATAGATCCCTGTCAGCTCCTTGATTCAGACATGTTGTCTCCAGTATTCTGAGACTTTGTGTGTCTGCTGTCTTGGGCTACACCATTTATAGCTACTTGGAACAGTGACCCTCAGATCCTCATAGGATCAACTACTGAAGGTTCTCAGAGGATTGGGCTAGGGACTTACAGAACTAAGTTGTAAAGACTACAGGAGGTATCATCACGGGAAGTGGGAAATGCTCCTTCTGAGAGAGGTCTTCTTAGTCCCCTTTCCCCTGAAGTGAGCCTCTCTTGGCATGTGACCTAAGGTGAAAGGATTTTTGTATCACACAGCTTCTTTGTTCCCTTGTACCCAAGTACCCAAGTATGATCCCTTGCAAAAGCAGGTCCAAAGTCCACATCACATGTGGATGGAGACGTCTTAGGAAGGGAACTTGGAAACATATTTTCTTATCTGTGTGATGCCTCAGGAGGCATAGTGAAGAAGGCAGAAAGGTCCAGATGGACTTAGATATGCCCATTCTCCCCAAGAAAGGAATTTCTGATATACTAGGATGAGAGGTTGTACCAGTACTGTGGAGCGATGGTCAGGAGGGGGCCAGTGCAGAGAAGCATCTACAAGGAGAAAGGCCAGAAATGGATGCTGGGGATATTTTTACATTGGGCTTTGTAATATTCAAACACATTTAAAGCATGCTAAGAAAGGCAACTTTAGAGAAGTTAAATAGTAATAATCCATTCCCATCCCAGACAAACACTGGTGGTGTTCTAAGATCCCACTCCCCCAGCTGGATAATAGCTCTAAGCAACCCAGTCATTTACTGGGCAGAAATTTTGTGATGAAGCTGGTGCTTTGGAAGGAGAGGACAGGTCACTGAAAGAGCTAGGGGAGATAATATGGTCACAGAGTGTAGGGTGACGAAATGAACAAGAGGCTGGCACCAATGCAGGAAGGTCCTACATTCTGCGAGCTGAGAGAACAAAGACCCTTTACCTTCAGAGCCACCAATCAACACTGAGTATCAGAGCCACCTCTCTTGTTGTTTGTATAAGAAGAATTCTCCTCTAGCAAGGTCTGCATCATTACTGTTATTTAACAAGGGAAGAAATCACAGCCCACAAAGTTAAGCCTTCCATGCAAGGCCACTGTGGTTGTTTGAATAAGAATGGTCCCCATGGGCTCAGATCTGAATGGTTGGTCACCAGAGAGTATCATATCACTATTTTAAAGAATTAGGAGATGCGACCTTGTTGGAAGAACTGTCAATGTGGGTGAATTCTGAAGTTTCAAAGGCCCATGCTAAGCTCAGTCTCTCAGCCAGCTGATCAGGATGCAGCTCTCAGCTCCTTTCTCACCATTTCTCCTCGTGTGTTGCCATGCTTCCTTCCATGCTAACAACGGACTGAGCCTCTGAAACTGTAAGCAAGCCCACAATTAAAGGCTTTCTTTATAAGAGTTGCCTTTGTCATGGTGTTTCTTCACAGCAGTAGAACACTGACTAAGACAGCCATGCTTTGGTGAGATACTCAGAATGGTTATCCGGCACTAGAGCTATTACCTGTGAACAGAGAGTGATAGAAACTTAAGTATCCAACCTTCTCATTCCCTCAGATAACAGACATCAAGAGAAAGCTTCCCCATCTCCCAACATCTTAGCAGTTCTGAGGGTTCAAAGATGATCAGGCAGTTATGGTCTAGGAAACTGGTCATGGGGTGTTTTCCATCTGAGGAACTAGACTGTCTGAGGACACACTGCATGAGTGTTGGGTTCATCTCTCTTTACTTATTTGCCCCAACTGGAGCTGACCCTCCTAATTCAGCTTGTAGAGCTGAAACACACCATCACTGCCAGCATAATAGGGGGAGAACCTCCTCTATCCACTGGTTGATTTTGCCAGGAACAGCTGGGGATCATAGGACCTGATGAAGACCCCATACCATCTGTAGAATAACAAATATAACAGTCACCCATGGCCATCAGCTAAGGACTACCATGGTATCAGGATGGGACAGATGTATCAAGGTCTTTTGAACCCTTTGAGTTCCATCCTCCTTTGGGTCTGCACCACCCTCATTGACCTGTGCCAGATCAGTGAAGCTGGTTATCCCCATCCTCAAATCTGATTGAGTACTCCTAGCTAAGGGCTTGTATCATGGACCAGGAATGTTGGGAAAAGTCTGGGGACTTGGCATGGGGCATGATGACACTTAAGACTGTATGTTGTCTATCAATAACTATGTATTTGAGGAACATGAGTTAATAAGCCCCAATAAGCTAAGGTAATAGTGAAATTCTGATGCCAGAAAAATATCCCAGGCCTTTAAGAGCTGCAGAACACCACATTATTATCTCCTTAGGGGTTTAGAGGATGCCTTCAGTGGGGATGGGCATGATTTTGGGTACCAATGGTTACTCAAGGAGGGAAGGCCATTCCAGGATTACTATTGTCCTAGCCAAACTCAACAATAGTACCTGGCTTGGGACCAAGCAACCAGTGTGACAGAAGGTGGCAAAGTGGGCCAGGCAGACTGAATAGCTCTGTTGTGTTAATTGAGACTGAAAGGCCAAACAGTGGCTCAGCTGGAGAGATGAACATCTGATTTTCTGCCCCACTCAGGGGGAAGCCCACTGCCGGCTCAGGAGACTTAGGATGCATCCAAGTCCCAGAAAATAGTAGAATGGCCTCACCATCTGGAGGCCATCAGAACTGACATAAGTCACATGTCTATGTGTGTATGTGTATTTGAAAACATTTGTCTGTGTGTACTCAGTAAGTAGGTAATGTTGTATATGTTCAAATAAATTTAATTATATAAAATATATGTAGCAAAACGTATCATTTAACCATAGCTCTCAATTTGATGTCATTAAATATGGACACATTGTAAAGTCATTGCCATTGTCTGTTTTTAGAACTTTCAGTCTTCCAAAGCTGAACTGCTGTCCCTATTAAACACAGACATCCTGGCTCTCCCTAAGTAGCCAGTGCTGTATTTTCCATCTTCATATACAGAATCACACTGGATTTATCCTTCTGTAATGTCTCCAGGACTTATCTGTGTTGTAGTATGTGTTAAACTCTTTCTTATCACTGTGAAAAATATCTGAGAGAACAACAAAGGGACAATTTGTTTTGCTTACAGTTTCAGAGGTTTCAGTCCATAAGGGTGGGGAGGTTATGTTAGAACAGAGCAGCTCACCTCATGGTGGCCAGGAAGCAGAGGGAGCAGAGACAGAAAGGGGGCAGGGAAACACAGATCCCCTAGGAACACTTCCCTTCCCCCAGAGTATTACTTCCTCCATGCAGGCTCCACCTACCACAAGTTCCTCTCCCTCTCAAATCGTATCCAAATTCTGTCATGTCATATGACATGACATCTCCTTCCTGGTATTAGAGAGGAAACTAGACTTGCTGAACCTGCTGGTCCCTCCCCTGCACGTCACACCAAGGTCAGGTGCATAGGCTCCTTGTCCTTGTTTGTTCCCACTCTATTCCATATCCTGCAACCCTACCATCCTCACTATTGGGTGCAGAAGATGTTTGCATGCTTGATTGTTGTGACCTCAGGATTGAGGGCTTAGGGCAGTCATGCCATGAGTTTAGCAAAATAGGGTGAGGTGAAGTATATGCACATGCATGTATGTATAGCCACGACTAGGCTGAGGTTCTAAGATTTCCCTGTGGCCACTCTTTCCTTAACAGACCCAAGTCCCTTGTGTTGACTCTCTGACCTCACCTGCCCGACACCGGAAGGCTTCTACTGCACCCTCCAGACCACCCCAGATGCAAGTATTGGAAGATTCAGGAGGCCAGTCTGCCATGCTTTATGTCAGATTCTTCCTTTGAAACTTAGAACGTCTCATGATAATGAGTCAGGGACAGAAGCTGGCTTGCTGCTAATTAGCATTTGACATTTTGTTGTCCCTGTGTGGGGTCATGAAAAGCTTATTCATGTGGCCACCCCCATGGTAGTTGCACAATCCCTCTGGCAAGTTAGGAAGGGAGGAGCCATCGGCACATAATGTGAGGCTGACTTGAGTGAAACTGTTGGGATTCCTGGAGAAGGAGGAGACAAAACCAGCTGCCTGTTCCCTCAGGGAACCAGCATATGAGCCACTGTCTGCCCATAAAGGTCAGTTACTGATGACTCCAGAGCCTAGGATGACGTCATGCACATATGTCTGAGGTTGACAAAGACATGTATCCCTGCACTTCCTTGGGGCAAGCCTTCTCTATCTCCTTCTGCCCACTGTGGTAAAGACCATATCTTAGGCTGTTAGAGGCCAAGTCCTGGAGGAGCTTGTAGGCAATTTTTCCCTTCAAGTGGGAGCATCTGCTTCTAATTTTGGCAAGATTTTGGTCTGAGTTTTCTGTAAAAACGAAACCTACAGTTTTTGCCCATTATTCTCTACCTCAGATGATGAATTACTGGCCACTCCCATGATGGTGAGTAAAAGAACGGGCAGCTCTGGCCTCTTGAGATGATCTCTTGTCTTTCTCTGAGTTCTTGGGCTGTAAGCAGGCCCTTTGGAATTTCAGGTTCAGGCTTAACCAGCTGAAAAGTCGCACTGAAGCTTCTGCTTGCTCCACTGTGACCAGAGTGTCTGCTTTGAGCTGAAATGGGTGAGGCACAGGCAACCTGGTGAGCTGAGAGACTCAGAAGAGTGGGCCTGAGATCAGTACCACCCCTCAGGCGATTAATAACCCACCATAGTTTGTGGCATTATGCACAGAATAGAGAAAGAATGCAGTTCTGTGCTTTATGGGTAGAAGTAGTTCTGCTTGTGATACGGTATTGCACTTCCCTGGGGTGACTGGACTTGCAAACACAAGACTTTCTTTTTATTTCTTCCCCAGTGTTGTTAAAGGGAGGTTCTGGGACTTCTGGGTCTCTGAAGGAAGAATTCCTTCAGCTTGTAAGTGAGCCAGACAGGGATGAGAACTTAGCATCACTGTGTCTAGGTTTGAATGTGGGTGATGAGTGGGATGATGGTCCATGGCTACCCATCAGTGTACACACTGCCCTACAGTCACTCCCAGTGGGAATCTTGGAAATAGCCTGGGAGAGGACACAAAGCATCTGTGATTTCTATCCTTCTGTTGCTTCTTCTTTTCTTATTATGACTTACTACAGGGCTTAGGGAAGTGTCAAGATGAGGGTATGCTCTCCTGTGAGTTATTTCATATGTTATTAAACAATGGTTTATCAGGCTGTGCAATAGAGGAACCCACTTCACAAGCAGACTTTGACTCTATTTTAAGGAAGAAAGATGACTACAGTACCTGTGGGTACTAGGGAACTGAATATTCTCTCAGGCGCCATCCATCCTGCACTGGCTAAGCATGACTTGTTCCTGCGAATAGAAAGGGAACCATCTTATAAGCTTATTGGGAAGATTTTAGGCACATGGATGCATTTAAATCATATCATGGAAATCAAACCCCAAAAGTTATTGTACATAACAGCTCGTTCAAAGAGTATAATTCTCTCACCCAGACCTATGAAGCAATGGGCACTTAACACTGCCATGGCAAGCTCCAACACCAACCTATGATATGATATCTGCCCTGAGTGTCAAGGACTGAGGGCTACCTCACTTGATATGGTCCCTATTATTGACACACACCCTTCTGGACTATCTACCTGCCTACCTGTTTGTCCATATGGACTTGGATCTGACCTACTGCTTCCTGATTTTGATCTCTAGTTTGCCCTTTTCACATGTTAGCTTAATTCTGCAACTTTGCTTTCAAACCTTACTTCAGCAGTTCCTGAAACAGCTCGCTCTCTCACACTGGTCCGGTTTGTTATCTTATCTATGTAGACTTTTTCTCAGCACACTTCTGAAGCTTCTTGAACTCTGATGTAGCCTCTTTATCTTGTATTTATTTTGTAGCCCGTGTATGTGCATGTGCGTGTGTGTGTGTGTGTGTGTGTGTGTGTGTGTGTGTGTGTGTGTGTAAGAAGATGTGTACATGTAACTTACTATGTTCTGTGTATTGTGTGATGCAAGAATTAAGATTGGAATAAAGAACCTGCTTTTTCCTTAACAAAGCCTACCAAGGTGGTAGAATTTTATGATAAATGGCTATCATTGAAATTGCTGAACTTAGTGAATTTGTTGTTAATTTAGTAAATTATGACATTGTGGAAAAGACATAAATATGTTTATCTATGTTTCTGGAATAGTACATTCATGACATGAGGGGAAGACAACAGATGAGTTCTTCAAATAATCACCTCAAGGATTCCCACTCAGAATTCCCTTCAGACATGAGGTGGTAGTAGCGGTAGTACTATATCCAGGATACCCAGAAGTGGGGAAGGGCCTCCCTTCGGTGCCCCTCCACCTGGGGTCAAAGTCAGTGCTTTCTCTGTGTGGAGAGCTGGGTCAGTATCCTCATGCCTGAGGCCTCATGAACCCAGAGAAGGATACTGAGGCATAAATTTGCATTTGGCAGTGGAGACAAGCCCTGGGTTCAGGGAACTGTGGTAAGGGTCACCTGAGGATAGGTTGATTTCTCCATTCAGTCTGTTTTGTTAAAAAGCATGAGATGTATGAAAGTGGGAGAGGAAACTTCTCAGGTTCGAAACGGGTCTTCTTCCCAGCAGTGAGGAAAGTGGAAGGGCTGGGAGCCATGTTATATCCTGGACAGCAGTTCAAAGGAGCAGGTGGCCTGACATGGTTTCCACCTCTGTCACCATGGAGGGTCAGTGGATAGAACTCTGGCAGGCACAAAAGGGCCCCAGCATCTTTGTCTCACCTGTGCTATTTTATAGGGTGTTCCTTCTGGAACATGGCTTCTCTGACCTGGATAGTTACAGCCCATGTCAGCACTTACTATACCTTGACCTTGAGAATCTTTGTGCCTAAGGTATTGGGGTTGGATCCATGTTCCTTGGGGAGTCAGACCTGTCTCTGCAGACTAAGAACATCAAGGGTAGACAGTGTGACACTTGGCAGGGTTCAGAGCTTCATATCCTAGTTTGTTGACTAACTTCAGATTTTCCTTTCTTCCAGTGAACACCACCCTCTGAACTGTCTTCTGGGGGAGATAATCAGAGAGGCTTTGATAATCATACAGGACTCTGCTTATACTAGGCACTGACCTCAAGCTGTTCCCCTTTGGACAAGTTATCTGGTTTCTCTGGTCCTCTGTCATGGAAGACAGGAAGTAGGCACCCATTGTATGTCCCCCTTCACTGTATAATTTCTTCTACTTCCTGTTCTTTGTGCTAGGGTCCATTTGGATGTTTTCATGGGAACCTGACTTAGTCTCCCAGGCTTGAGGCAGGAGGGGCAGAAGTAGCTGGGGGATCTGAGCAACGGGTCTGAGAAGAGACAAGTTAGAGTCAGGGGAGAGAAATGCAGAGCTTCCACAATGGCTGGTTTGTCCTCTAGCCTATCTGCACAGGTCTTTTAGTTGCTGCCCTAGAAACCCAGGGTCCAGGATGCCACCAGCCTTCATCTCCTGGTAGTTTTTATGAGACATGTTTACATGCTTGGGAGACAGCAAAGGTCTGTGACCCAGCAGCAGCTGGAAGGGCCTGTCCTGCAGCTTTGGTAGCTATGGTTTCAGAGTCTGCAGCGTTCCTTTCATCTCTTCAGTGCCCTGCAGCTACAGGGTAGCCAGAGGATATCTAGAGGATGGGTAAATCCTCCGGCAGCTGCCCAGGACTTTACAGCACCGTGGCAACTGGTCTGAGGTTGTCTCCACGGCAGCACTGCTCCCAAACCTCTCCAGCATCCTCATTAGTTTGAGGAACTGTCTAGGTTGCCCTGGAGCTGGGACTGCAAGGCCTCTGGAGGCCAGGGGCTCAAGACTTTGGGGGTCAAAAGTAAATTAAAAGCAGGCAAAGAATGAACATGTGGCATGGGGCCTCCTACCACCAACAGCTGCCCTGATGGGCAAATATCAAGAAATCTGGATGGGAAAGACTGCTGACTAATATGAGAGAGAAGGCACTAAGCCTGAGAAAATCAGAGAAACAAACAGCAGGAATACAGACTTTTCTCCAGTGGCCACTGTGATTGCCACTGCCTGGTCCTGCCTGGGATTTTCTCACTGGCTGAGAAGCTGTCTCATTCACTAGGGTAAAGAAAGGATTGGGTCTTATCCCTTTTAAGAGATGGGGGGTGGAGGGTAACCAAAGTCTTGCATGTCTGCCTGACTGGCATTCTGTAGAGACTGTTGTCACTATCCACCTATCTCTACTCCCATTCATTATACTTTAGGGACCAAGTAAGCTCTGTATCTGGGTATCACAGTCATGCTTGGGGGTTAATTCCAGATTGTCAGATTTAGTGGAGTCTTTGTCTAGAACAGATTGAATCTGTGGGCAGTGGATACCATGAATATGAAGGATGAGACCCATAGTTCACTGCTGAAGGATGCAAAGAGAAATTTGGTACCCACTCTCTAGAAATCAGATCACCAAGCAGAGAAGTCAACTGGTTTAGCCATCTCTGCAGGGTTGTGCGAGATGGCCTCTGAGGTGTGAAAGAGGGTGGGCTGCCAAAGTATGTGTGTGGGTTTTCACATGCTGCCACAGGTACACAAACTTGTCCATACTCTTAAGATGCACAGCAGACTGGAAGGGATGAGGCTTGCACATATTTATTGCTCTTGTAAATCTCGAGGTTTTGTTCTGCAGCAATGGCTGACAAATGGAAGTTGATGGTCCTGGTAGAGGCAGAAAGGCCTGGAAGGTCACATGTGGGGAGGGGATGAACAGTTGGAGGAGAAGCAAAGGAGGTCAACGGCAAGCATGTTAGGCCAGGTGTGCGGTGAAGTGGTGGGACTGAATAGAGGCTGTTGGAGTCTAGGGAAGGATACCTCAGCAACGTGTGTCCCCTTATTTGCCCTATATGTTTGCTAAGAGTGGCTGGCATTATGCATGAGAACGGCTCACAGCTCTGTCACATGCTAAACATACATACATCAGTCTTCCTCATGCCTGCATACTGACTTTTTAAAATTATTTGATATGAAAGATGCTCTTACTATTTATGTTCAAGCCTTTCAGCATTCTCATAACCCTGACAATCCACTACTCTGCATGTGTGCAGCCAGGGCGCTGCTCCAGGCAGACATAGTTCTCAAGCTTACAACAGAGCCACAGGGGACACTGAGGTATCCTGGAGGGAGATGATTGCATGTTAAAGATTAAAGCTATTAATTTCTAGGGTGTGACAATGGTATTAAGGTCAGTAGCTTTTCAGTAGCGTTTATAGACAGAATCACAAGATGACTGGAGTGTGCTTTACAGTACACAAGGGAGCAGGAAGACATAAAGGAAACTGGGCTAGGCTGATGGCTGTTGAAACTGGGTGGTGAAGATTTGGGCTTCGTTATACTACTCATTCCTATTTTGTTAAATGATATTTTCTCGAATGAAAGTTCAATGATAGCTTTATCCTGTAACTTTGATTTTGGTGCACCGGGTGTATTTGTAAGACAATTAAGAAACCATATAAAATGTTCGATAAGATACACTATGCAAACAGTCCAAGGGGGAGAGTGGGCGTGTGTGTGCCTTGCTGAGAAGGCAGCTCTGGATGCACAGAAGGAGGAGCAGGCAGCCCAGTGGCTTGTGGCCCAAGGGAAAGTGAGAAATGCTGGCCCTGGGGAGCCTGTGTCCTTCTGAAGGCTTGAGCAGGAGTCATACAATCTGAGGTATGGCCTAGGAGCAGTGACATCAGCAGAATGGAGTGCAGCAAACAGCTGGGAAGAAGAGATGGTAGCTGGACCAGAGCTGGAGATGGCTGTATGTTCGAGGTTGCCAATCCTGTTCTAAGGCATCCAAAGAGGAAAAATCCCAGCTACTCCATGGGAGGGACTTGGAACTTGTCCAAGACTGTGACCACCGCCTCAGGCCTCCACCTACCTATGGGGGCAGTGTCTATGGACGATAGTCACCCTTTTGCCACAGAGTTCCCTGTCTCTGAGGCCATGAGGGCAATGTAGAACTTATTTTTCCTGGGCTCTCTCTCTCTGCTCTGTCTAGGGTGACAAGCTTTCCTCCCAAGACACCAGAGTCTCTTTGTTTCACTGTCCCTGGCACCTTGGAGTGAAATGGTAGCTCATGTTCATGTCAGCTTCTGCCTCTTTCCTCCCCTTTAGCTTTTTATACAGGCCCTGGAATATTTTTTTAGTGAAAAAAATATTTTATATTGGAATGTAGCAGCCAGATACCCGCCCAAGGCCCTGACTGGTAGAAGCCTTTGCCCACATGCTCTCTTAGCTGTCTTTCATGCCACACCCAGTTCCAGAAGTCTCAGGTCCTCAGGGAATGAGAGTCCAGTTGAGTCTGGTAGTTCCAGAGACTGGCTGGGATCTGCTGAAAGAATTAGTTGCAACACAGCATGATGAGTGGGTGTGTCACATGTTTTTACCACATGCTTAGTGCTGTAAGGCTGTGTTGCTAAGGCAACAATGTGCCTCGTCAGCAGGAAGCACTTGGGACAGTACACACACTGCAGCTTCACCCTTGCCCTTAGACTCAAATCTGCAGCAAGTGGAGCCTAAGTAGGTTCTCACAGGATAGACTTGGGAAAAGTGATCTGAAGGCTCTACTCAGTCTTTCCCCAGAGGATAAAGGGCTGCCCTCAGGAGACCCCACAAATGCTTGTCATCTGCCCTGAGGCCTGGTGGAGGGTGTCCTGCATGCCATGCTTGTCTCCCAGGTCAGGCAGTTTGAAGAGATCGCCTTGGTATGCTCTGGGTCACTCACATACCCATTCATTCTAAGTACTCACTCATGCTTCCCTACGTTCTCCAGAACACTGGGGAATAGGCAGCTCGGGTCAACGTGACCACTCCATGGCTGTGGATAAATCAGACTGGACAACTGAGATCATCTTCTTTCCAAGACAACTCCTCAGATAAGAAGCTGGTTATGGAGGCATGTCTGCTCTAGCCCTTGATGGTTCAATAAACTTGCTCTTGAGTCTGGCCTACATCTATGGACTAGCTGATAGCCATCAGATGCCTCTGCTCTGGTCTCGGCAATCACTAAGGACACGAGTATATATCACTGTGGGGAGTTCTGAGGCTAGGGAAATGTCTGGTAAATGCCTGTTCTAGATAGCTTGGGTTTAGTGGGTGTCTTAGTTAAGATTTTCATTGCTGTGAAGAGACACCATGACTAAGGCAACTCTTATAAAGGACAACATTTAAATGGGCTGGCTTACAGCTTCAGAGGATCAGTCCATTATCATTATGGTGGGAAGTATGGCAACATCCAGGCAGACATGGTGCTGGAAGAGCTGAGAGTTCTACATCTTCTTCCAAAGGCAATCAGGAGAAGACTGAGTCCTCAGGCAGCTAGGAGGAGGGTCTCAAAGCCAGTCCCCACAGAGACACACTTCCTCACAACAAGGCCACACCTCCTCCAACAAGACCATCTCCCTACTAGTGCCACTTCCTGGGACAAGGATCTTCAAAGCACCACAGTGGGTCCCATAGGAGGACACTGTTTATTCTAGCTTGTATCCAGGAGAAAAGCTTGTTAAAAGCATTTTTATAAAAATGTGAGCACTGGTTTCATTAGAGGTTGCCAGACCTTTCAAAGTCATGTTTTCACACTGATTCCTACTTTATGCTTGTGGAAGCCTAAGTCTATGGAAAGAACACACTTGATTTTGTTTTTCAAGTATTTAAGTTTGAAGACACTTGTTACTTCCTCATGGAATTCTGAAACTTTCTTTTTTGAGTGATAAACAGGAACAACTTGTAATTTTAATGTGTTCATAAGATTTCACCACTGATGTAAATGACATGACCCTTTGAATATTTAAATATGTCATAAATAACCACTTTCCATTTATATATGTAGTCCTGAGTGGACTTTTTTTTTTTTTAATTTGAGTTCAAATAGTTTCTGACTGCTTCTGCTGAGAGCCATGACTAGGTCTATGGGAAGATTGGGAGTCATCTATCTGGTTTCCATCAGGGTTCAAGGATATAAGATGTTTGGTCTGGGTTTCACAGACAAGTTCAGTATCCCATCTAAAGACTGATTTAAACATACTGACTTTGAATTCTTTCAAAGGAGGAAAACATGTAAGAAATGACGCAAGCAACAGCAACACCCTACTTTGGAGAAGTGGATGTATTAGAAGACACTGTCAGCAGAAAGCCCTTTGCCAGAGCCCTCAACTCCACCTGCTTCTCTGCACAACGATGGGTGTGGCTAGCTTCCTGTATATAGCCAATGGCTCTGGCATGTCCAGAAGTGGCCTTGGATACTTGGGGCTTCTTGCAAACATTCCAGCATTTCAGGTGCTTGACAGGAAGAAAGTGGGGTATACAGGTCCCCTCCCTGGAACTCTGCCCTCTCTGGGGCAGCAGGGCCCCAAATCCCTTTCTAGAGTTTCCAGAGCTGCTCATGGAAAGTGTGTACACTGGACTTAGCTTTGCTCAGCCTCATCGCATACCAGCTGCTCAGATTCCACAGTGTTTTGAAACTATATTGTCTGAAAATCTGCCATCTGGGGGTCTACAGTCATTTCCTCTGGGCTTCATAGCCCTGGTCTGGGGAAGAGGAACCAGAATGACAAAAAGACATACCTTGGGTTCAAGAGAATTTGGGGAGGCTCCAATGCCAGTGGGCCACCCTTCATATCATGAGTCTAGTGTGTGGTTGTCACGTAGGTTGTGTTTATTGTGCTGTCCTTAGGTTCTAGGGATAGCATGCCATGAGCTTTGCAGATGAGAGCCTGGTCTGTGCATACCTGCCACCCTTGCAGAGGTTCATTCATACAGAACCTCCTGCTTGGGCCTTTTTGATACTGGATTCTCAAAGCTGGTTGGTCCTAAGAAGGGTTCTTGGGGCAGTAAGTTTAGACAACTTCCAGTGGAAGCCAAAAGGAGCAAGCAAATCAAGGGCCCTGCCCAGAGGCTGGTTCCTGAGAAAAGGGAAGTTGCCATTTGATAGCCTTGAGGTTTACAGAGGAGAGGGTAAATGTCCTCTCCCCAGGGCTAGGCCAAGCCAGGAAAGACAACTGGAAAAAATGGCATGGCTTACCATACTTGGAGGAAGGTGGACCTTGTCTTTTCTAAGAACTTTATCTTACAAGTCCCAGGACAAGTCTCTTTCCTTACTTTAACATTTTAAAAGGATAATGATTTATACGTTTTTATTTTCAAAACATCTAAGAGAGTACACTTTACTCCTACCCCTCTAGCACCACCTAGTTTCTTTCTTCTGTCTAAAGTTTAAGGCACTTAAAATTCAGTGAAGAGATCTTTCTACTGCAGCAACGTACACATACCTTTCTGCATATTGCTTTAATCTTTAAAAACTTTCTTTCACTTTAATAATAGACTAGTTTTGTAAGGATAGTTTTAGATTTACAAAGAGCTTGGGAAGTTAGAATAAGTATCTCACCACCCCAAAGACAGCTCCTCTCTGCTACTTGTCTCCTGAACTCGACACCATTAGTGATCCATTATTGAGTACGCATTCATTCACACATCCTGTTACCCCTCTCTGCCTCTTCCTATCAAGGACTTCACACAGGATCTTACTGGATCTCTTGGTCTCTTTGGACTCTCTGCACTGGGATGCCTACGCAGATTCTCTGAATTGGTGACGGCCATGTGAGTGTGTTGGGTATTCACAGGAGTTCAGTGTGACTGTGATCTGTTAGATGTTTTTCTTATGGTTAGATTGAGTTTGGAGCACACAGAGACCAAATATCCTTCTCTTTACATCAAGAACATATAGCCACACAACCTGTTGCGTGACCCTGGCCCTGTACCCTGGCTAAGATGAATTTTCTAGGTCACATGATATTCTCTCCTTTCTGTACAGACTCTTCACAAAAAAAGTCACTACATGCTAAGGGTGCTTGTTTCTTCTCCAGTTGATGTCTTCTTGGAGATCTTTGCATAGGGTACAGAGGCAGCTGTGAGTTCTTTTATATATGTTCTAATTCTGTTGCATTATTTTACATAATTAGATGTAGATTTAGTATGTAACAGTGTTTGAAATAGACTCCTTTGAACATATTTAATGTTGATTTGTTGAATTCTTAGAAACGGTGTAGCTGGATCATAGTTTTGTGTATTTGTCCTTTTTTTTTTTTAACTTGAACCTATTTTATTTATTTATTTATTTATTTATTTATTTTATAAAATACATTTCAGATTTTATCCCCTCACCCCATTCTTGCCACCACCCAGGAACCCCCATCCTGTTCCCCCTCCTGCCTCCACAAGGGTGTGCCCCCACCTACCCCCTCCCCCCTCCCCACCCTCGAATTCCTCCCCACTCGGTGTTTGGCTTTTATGGACCGGGGATCCTCTCCCACCCATGCCTGACAAGGCCATCCTCCCCTAAGTATACAGCTGAAGTCATGGGTGCCTCCCTTTGTGCTCCCAGGTTTAGACCTTGGGGAGCTCTGGTTGGTTGTCCTTTTATTATCTTGCTGGTTGGTGCACCATGTCATAGTCTCATGTTCCAATCAGAGGCTGAAGTTTAAAGCTCTCATCCCCTGAAGCACAGGATCTTCACAGCATCCATGCTTTGTGTAAGTGGGTGCTCTCTGCTCTGTCCTCAAGTGTTTTCCTTCTCTTGTCACCTGTGAGGAAACACTCTTGCTTGAATTGCTATCTGAGATATCCCTGACCTTGTCAGGTAAATGGGATGCCCTGGCTGTTGAGGAGCCCATGGCCTCAGCTAGTGACATCTACAGTACTGACTGAGCGAGGGCTGCATACTGAAAGGTAGGGACTTAAAGTTCCTCAGAGTCCTCAGGCTCAGGAAGTGAAGTCACAGAAGGAGCCGGAAGACGACTGGTTCCTAGGCCAGTTTGTGTATCAGAAATACCCGTTTGGGTTCACAATACATTACACAATTGTTTCTACTTCCAGTAAAATTTTTACTTCCAGTAAAGGTGACTGTGGTGTTATGCTTCCACTTGAGCCTGACATATCAAAGGTGTGTTATGTGTTTCTTGATCTGGGGTCTTGATAAGCCTGCTGTGGAATTAAAAAGACTTCTTAGGTCTATAAGATACAAGTACCCCTACTTTGTTTCTTATGGCAGACCCACAGAGAGACTCAAGGAGAAAGCAATGTCCTTGTGGGCTAGGCATAGTGAGCAAAAGGAATACCTGAAAGCAGCTCCTCGTCTCAGACTTTGTGGTCTTCTGTTAGAGGCTGAAGCATGGCCAGAAAGAATTGAGTCCTACCACTTGTAGGACTCAAAAAAAAAAAAAAAAAAAAAAAAAAAAAAGTGAACCTGAAGGTTTACATGTCATCTTCCTGGTTTTTAATTCAGCTCCATAAGTTTATATCTTGGTGAGTGCAAAGCTAAAACAAAAACAAAACAAAACAAAAAAACAAACAAAAACAACAACAACAAAACATGGCTAAGAGACAAAAGACTAGAGAAAGATTGTCTGCAATAGGTAATGGAGAGTATGGAATTATTTTCAAAGCTGTGGACCCCTACACAAAGGAAGTATGGGGTTTTATTCAAGGGGCCCACACATATTTAGGTAGAAAAACAGTGTGAGTGTCAGCACATTCCTGGGTGTGCTTGGTTTAAGATCGAAATTCAAGGAGGAAAGATGGCACATTTTTTAGCACATTTTGCACAAATTATGGAGTTGAATAGTTGAAAGAAACATCTCTGAACATGCTCAATTTTCTCCAAAAGGCTATAACAACAACAAAATAATAATAAAGGAAATGAAAGGAAAGGAAAGGAAAGGAAGGGAAGGGAGGGGAGGGGAGGGGAGGGGAGGGGAGGGGAGGGGAGGGAAGGGAAGGGAAGGGAAGGGAAGGGAAGGGAAAGGAAAGGAAAGGAAAGGAAAGGAAAGGAAAGGAAAGGAAAGGAAAAGAAAGGAAAGGAAAGGGAATCTTGAAATTGTGTTAACACAGGCATTTTTCTCCCTAATGGTTAATGGGTAAAATCTTAATATCTATAGGTCATCCACCTAATCTGAATACCCAGGGACTGTGTGGTATCAATCTATGGCCACAACTGTCCCGCTTCAATTCGAGTGTGGATATATAGAAGGTCTTGCACACCCCATCAGTGGAAGGTAATGTCTGAAAACTCCCCATCTGGGACTTCTGTTCCTTCTCTATCAAAACAGCAATGTCCTTAGACTGCTTTACAGTCTGTCACGTTGCCACATGCACAGAATATGAAGGTCAGCAGTGCTGTGCGGCCAAATGTAAGTAAGCCATGCAGTTATCAGCTATTTAACAAAACGGCATGTTTGTGCTCAGTTTTATCTCATTAGGGAGTTACATGTTCTTCATAGTCAAAATACCACGTGTGTGAATAATCAATGATAAATTCCTTCAAAGGGAAAACTACAGGCCCTTCAGAGCCTGAAAGTTTCCATCTATGGGCTACAATTGGCTATGAAGACAGGGTGGGTGTCTGTTTTGAGCAGGGTAGGGTCACTGAGCTGCACTGGCCAAGTTGGGCTGGCTCCCTAGGGTCAGCAGCCACTGTCTCTCACTCACTTTCTTCTCTGTTATTTGCATGGCTCAAATGTCAGGGAATTAAAAGGAGAATCAGAGGGTAGAAGCAGTTAAACATGAACGGGATGCACTTTTCCTGGTGAATGACGCTTTGTTGGATGACTTATTCCCTAAGAATGCCTGAGTCAGATCCAGACAAATGGAAGAAATTAGTCTGGGATATTAGGAGACCCTTGATGCCTTGTCTCTAGATGCACATGGAGCTTATTCTGAAACCACTTTCTCCTCCTGTGCTGATGATGCTTCAGAGCTTTGTCCCTCCCTCGTCAGCCCAAGGACAAATGATACTTTTGAGAGTAGACAGCCAGACTGTCACTGGACAGAGGACTAAGCTTTAAATAGACCCTGGGGTAGGGAAAACATGTATAACAGGACAGAATATAGAGACTGCATAGGGCACTGGCATAAGCTCTGCTTGTCCTTGGACCAGTGAATGCGTCCAATCTGAAATAAAACCATAAGGAAAAACTTGAGAGGTGCCTTTAAGGATGTAACCTAGGTCTTCATCCTGGCTGTTACATACACTTTATAGAATACTTACATTGTTTAGAAAACTAGGTCTGTCCTTACTATCAGAGAGGGAAAAACCTGTTTCTGTCCCATTCTGAGATTGCTCAGGGATGCCCTTCTCATGCTGCAAAGACCTCACAACGAATCTAGCAGAAGACAGTCTCATACGTGCTTGCATTCCTAGAGAGGCAACAAGCAGGAATCCAGAACAGAGCAGGAGGTGTCTGGAGTCCCCTGATTTTGGAACACACCAGAGGCTGAGCCAGAGGAAGTTGTTTCAGTTTGAACACAGTGCCAGTGCTCTAGGGACAGGAATAATGGACAGAGGCTATTGGGTGAGAAGGTGAGCAGCAGGTGTGTTGGGCAGTGCATGAGGTAATTTTCTCATTTTTTTTTTGTGACAAAATATCGGACAAAAGCAACTTAAGCAAGAAAGGGCTTCAGAGTACAGTACATCATGGTGGAGAAAGTACGGTGGCAGGAGCATGAGGCAACTGGTTACATGGCAGCCACAATCAGAAAGGTCAGACATGCACACTGGGGCTCAGCTTGCCAGTTCCTTTTTATTTACTTCAGGACCTCAGCTTATGGGGTGGCAAAGTTAATACCCAGAATCCCAGTTAAGCCCCCAAACATCCTCAAAGACACATTCAGAGGTGTGTTTCCATCTTTATATCCAGCCATGTATGTGATGAAGATTATGCATCAAAGAGGACCCCTGATGTCTGTTGCAGGCTCCCAAATGTCACTGGAGAGGGCGTGTCTAGGCTGGGTTTCCTTCCTCATTTCTGGTCTGCACATTGACTACATGTACCTTTGAACTGTCACTTATTTTTCGGTGGACTCTGATGGAAGCCACTAACACAGATTCAGTGCATGCTCTTTGTGAATGTCCCAAACCCAAGATAGAAATAGGCTGTTCACACTCTGGTAGTAAAGACAGAGATAGTACTTTTCGAACCAGAGAAAGTATACCTGCATAAAAGAACTAGGACCAAATTGCCGTGGGCAAAGACCAGCTTCTACACAGTGAGGACTTCCCCATTGGCTGCCAAGTCTCTCACATTTTTCTCTTTCAAACACACCTAAGGACAAATTGCATTCCACTCATCTGCTTTCTAATAAGATAAAGGCTCTACCAGCATGCATCAGTTCCACTGAAATCAGGAACAAGACCAAGTTGTCCACTCTCTCCATACCTACTCAGTAAATACTGAAAGTTTTAGCTAGAGTAATAAGACAACTGAAGTAGGTCAAGGGTGTACAAATTAAAAAAGAATAGCTAAAACAATCCTGAACACTAAAAGAACTTCTGAAGGTATCACCATTTCCTATTTCAAGTTGTACTACCGAGCAGTAGTAATAAAAACTGCATGGTACTGGTATAAAAAAAAAAAAGATACATTGATCAATAGAATCAAATTGAAGACCCAGACATAAATTTACACAATTATAGACAGATGATTTATAAAGAAGCCAGAAATATATACTGGAAAAAAGACAGCATCTTCAATGATGGTGCTGGTCAAATTGGATGTCTGCATGCAGAATAATGCAAACAATTCCAAATGGTTAAAAGTCTTCAACACAAACTAGATTCACTGAGCCAAAGAGAGGAGAAAGTGAGGAATAGCTTGGAACTCATTGGCACAGGAGAAGACTCTCTGAACAGAATACCACTAACACAAGCACTAAAATCAACAATTAATAAGTAGGACCTCATGAAACTGAAAAGTTTCTGTAAGTCAAAGGACACTATCATTTAGACAAAGCAGCTACCTACAGAATGGGAAAAGATTTACCAACTTTATATCTGCTAGAGGAATAATATCCAAAATATATAAGGAACTCAAAAAGCTAGGTATGAAATTATCAAATAATCCAATTTAAAACATGATACAGATCTAAATATAGAATTCTCAGTAGAGAAAGCACAAATGATTGAAACACACTTTAAATCAATGTCTAACATCCTTAGCCATTAGGAAAATGCAAATCAAAACTACTTTGAGATTCCATCTTACACTTGTCAAAACAGCTAAGATCAATACCACAAGCGACAGGGTACACTCATCCATTGCTGGTAAGAGTGCAAATATGTACAGCCACTGTGGAAATCAATATGGCCATTCAGAAAGTTGGAAATCAATCTACCCCAACTTGGGCATATTACCCAAAGGACACTTCACCTACCACAAGGTCATTTGCTCAACCATGTTCATTTTTTCTCTATTCATAATAGCCCAAAACTGGAAATAACCTAGATGCCCCTCAACAAAAGAATGGATAAAGAAAATGTAGTACATTTATACAATGGAGTATTACTCAACTTTAAAAAATGACATCACAAAATTTGCAGGTATATGGATAGAACTAGAAAAGAAATGAAACTGAGTGAGGTAACACAGACACAAAAAGATAAATATGGTATGTATTCACCTACACATGGACATTAGCCATTAAATAAATGATAATGAAGACACAGTCCATAGACCCAGAGAGGTTAGGTAAAAAGGAAGGGCGCAGGAGTGACATATGGCTCTCTATGGGAGGAGGGAATAGAATAGATTTTATGGGTGGACTGGGGGAAGTTGGAGATGGGAATGGGGGAAGGGAGATAAGGCTGAGGGAATGTGGAAAGAGAGTGTTGGAACTGAGGGGGATTAGAGGGATGGTGTGTGCATCATCTATAGTGCAGTGGAAACTTCCTAACTATATGAAGGGTATCCTAATGAAGTCTTAATAAAGCAGGGAAGGTAACCCCACCTGGCCGTCTCTTGTCACCAAACAAAGCTTCCTGTAACAGGACTGGGTTGCATTCAATTGAGTTGTTGACCAAGGGGGTCCCATGAAAATCCCAACAACCCAGGCTGTTGCTAATACAATGAGTTACTGTATGAAAAATGACAGTGGGGCCCCATTGCTGAGGACAACACCCACACAACTCACTGAGTATGGAGAAGTTAAGCTGGCACCTACTTGTGAGCCTTCACCTCTACACTTTGGTATCTTCGGTATGGGAAGGTACTCTGCAGGCCACCCAAAGAGAAATATTAATACCAACCCAGCCAGAAAACCTTTGGCCTTTACTGTAATCTGTTCTGCCTGCAAGATATTCTAGAACAATGGTAACACAGAAGTTGTGCATGTGGCCAACCAATGTTTGATTTGACATGAGACCCATTCCATGGAGCAGAACCCATACCTAACACTGCTTGGGTGACCAAAAACCAGAGATTACATACAACCTAGAAACCTAGGGTAAAACAAAAAAATAATAAAATGACTCCTAATGATATTCTGCTATACTCATAGATCAGACTCTTAGTCATCATCAGAGAAACTTCTTGCAGCAGATGGGAAGACGTGCGGAGACCCACAGCCAGACGTTATGCTAAGAGAGAGTTCTTGGAACACAGCTCTCAGTGGATGTCTCCATCAAATCCCTCCATTCAGAGCTCAGGGAACCCCATGGAAGAGGAAGCAGAAAGACTGTAAGAGCCAGAGAGGGTGGCTGGCATCAGGAGAACAAGGTCTTCTGAATTAATGGATCAAGACTTAAACGATCTACAGAGCCTGAAGCTGCAGGCACAGGGCCTGTAAGGGTCTCCACCAGGTCCTCTGCACTTGTATTACAGCGTTCATCTTTTTCTGGGGATTCCAGTGTGTGAGTTAGTAGACCTCTGATTCTTGTGCCCGCTTTTAAGGGTCTTCCCATTCTGTTGGGTTGCCTTGTCCAGCCCTAATGTAATTTTTTTGTTTTATCTTATTATATTTTATTTTTTCATGTTTTGTTATTATCTCTTAGAAGCCTGTTATTTTCTAGTGACAGAGAGAAAGGAAGTGGATTAAGGGGGCGGGAAAGGGGAGGAAGGACTGGGGGAATTAGAGGGAGAGGATACTGTAATCAAAATATATTGTATAAGAAAAGAACAATAGAAGGGAAAACTGTCACATAGTAAAAAAAAAAAATCAAGTTTAGAAAAAAAGCATGGAGCCGGGCGGTGGTGGTGCATGCCTTTAATCCCAGCACTTGGGAGGCAGAGGCAGGCAGATTTCTGAGTTGGAGGCCAGCCTGGTCTACAGAGTAAGTTCCAGGACAGCTAGGGCTACACAGAGAAACCCTGTCTCGAAAAACAAAAAAAAAAAAAAAAAAAAAAAAAAGAAAGAAAGAAAAAAAAAGAAAAGAAAAGAAAAGAAAAGAAAAAAAGCATGGAACTGTGTCACGTCTCCAGTGGAGAAGTCATAGTGGCAATGGAATTTCTATAGGACTACAGGAAACTAAAACTACATGCCAGCTCCTGGTGGGAGAATGCATGGAACACTGGGGCATTTCTTGGGGAGTCAATCTGAACATACCACCTAAAACGGAGGCATTGATTTACCACTCCCATTTCTGCAACTCTGCTCATCAGTGTCACAGAGACGGGACTGTGTAAGGTATGTGCACAGGTCTTACTGCTCAGCGTTCCAATGGTGTAAAACTTACCTCCCACCTCTAAAGAAAGGAGCCGAGGTTTCTCTCAGATAACACCCAGCTCAGCACAAAGCACTAATCAAAATCTTGACAGTGTTGAAAGGATAAGGAGCCAAGGGAAGCCCGCTCTTGTAAAAGCATTGTAGTAAGTGGACATCTTGCTTTTTTTGACTTTTCATTTGTGGACCAGCCCCCAAAACTATAAAACAAAACACACAAACAATCCTAATTTGAAGAGCCAGAGAAAATAGTTTGGAATGTTTGTAGGACTTGGAACTAAGGGAATATCTGTCGTGGACAGGAACTCCCAAGACAGCCCATCCAACATCTCAGTCGACTAATGACTTGAGCAGAGCAGGATGTATTCCTGAAAGTCAATCTGTGGTGGCCAATTACATGTGACAATTTTACCTGGGCCCCAGTTGTTCATTGTCTGGTCACACTCTATTCTAGACACTTCGTGAACATATGTCTTGTATGGGGTTAAAATTTAAACCATGGACTTCTGAGTGAAGCAGAGGACTGTCCATAATGTGAATGGGCTTTGTTCTACCAACCAAGAGTCTAAAGGAGAAAAAAATTTCCAGAGATGAAAGAAGGTGTTCTGCCAGCTAATGCTAACTGATTGGAGCTGCGGCCTCAGCAACTCTTTGACCTTTGACTGTTGTCTAGCCCTGAAGACTTTGGACTTCCTGGAGTCTTTATAATAATGTGTTCATGTATGTAAATGCAGACATAAGTAAGCAGAGATTAGGTGGATATGGGTATCGTGTTGGTCTGCTTGTCTTGGCATTTCTGTGTTGTGTGACTTTCAGGGTAGACTTCAGCTCCACCAACAATAGACTCCTCTCCCAGCAATAGTTTGCTGCTTACAGAACCTCGGGGAAGGGCTGTAAGAGTCTTGTAATTTTCTGAGGTTCCTGAATCAGGAAGGTTTTATGAGCTTCCTGAGTCTTAAACACCTCCCTTCTTCCTACAGAAGGGCAGTTTCAGTTTGAGCTGTTGTTATCACTCACCAGCAAAGAGAGTCAGACATTAGAGTGAACTGGTTAGCTGCCAGATAAAAACAAACCGGAAAACCACTTGCCCTACCAGCATGAGAGTTTGAGTTTGATCCTCAGAAAAATTTGAAGAAAAATTGATTTAAGATTATCAAATCTGGTAATAACAGAAGCTTAGAGATTCATTGCTGATTGGGACAAATATGGACAAGTACTTAGGTACACCACTGTGAAGCTACAGAACACAGAATATTAAGAGAAACTGTTTAAAGGAACCAAGGAAGATGACACATTATATACAGAGAAGCAGCAATAAGATGGTTTTTAACTTCTCAGCAATGCAGCACAGGAGAGATGACATTCAAAAGAAAGAAAAACACCACTGGGCTGAGGTGGTGGCACAGTCGGTAAAGCAGCCTCCATATAAGCATGAATACTTGAGTTTGGATCCTGGTGCCGTGTAAACGCTAGCACAGTGGTGTGTCTGTAACCCCGGTGCTAAGCCCAGGGGAGACACTGGAGTTCGTTAGCCTTCAAGGCAACTTAATGCATACTAGGTTTGGTGAAAATTTCTAGGTCAAAAATAAAGAAGAAATTGAGAAAGGCATCCATGTTACCTTCCAGCTTAGTCTGCAAACCCAATAATCTGTATTCAGAGAAAATGTGCTTCAATATTGAAGACAATAAAAAATGAAAACAATATGTATCCTATCTGTTAGATCCCAGAAATCAGGACATACTCCTTAACGTTCTGTCCAGAGAGCTGATAAGTCCGGTTTGACCTTATGGCTCTCAGAGCTGTCTTCCTCCTCTATGCCTCTATAATTCCCCTTTCCTACTGCCCAGACATAAAATGGCATTGAATTACAACTCTACTTTTATCAATACCTTGCGACTTACAGTGCATAGTCTAGGTCACATGGTATAGGACATAATCCCCCTGACAGATTTAGAGGAAAGAGCAAGAACATTTTCTTTGTCTTGCTGAAGTGACAGCTTGTATCTTCCTTCTGGATGTCATTGTGCTATCTACAGTCCAATGCTACAACTCTCCAAATCCTTCAAGACTGAAAGGAACTGAGATTGCTTCTTCCCTTCAGGGTACATGCCACATTATACTGGTGACTATCTCTCCTAATGCCCTCCCACTTCAGGGCCTCAGCATAGCCGCCTATAACTATGAGCCTATCTATAATTCTCCTAATAAAAGCCTTCCTGAAGAGTAGGCTTTTTTCTCAACATTTTTCTATGAACCTGCTTTCTTTTATAAGTTATAACACTATCAGTGAATAAATGGTTGAAAAAGTTAAAAATATGAATTAAAACTATGTCATTTGACAGAAATAGAGTGAGAAACACTTTTTGAGAGAGACAGAGAGAGAGAGAGAGACTATCAATATAGTTATCTCCATTTGTATCTACAATAGTGTGCCAAGGAGGGAGATGGTTCAGATTGCTTCAGATGTAGAACATAGTTGGCCACATTTGTCAGTTGTGAATCTAAAAGCAGTGAGTGTCTAGACATAGGTGTGCGTTCCATTGTCCCCATGCACCGTCAAGTCTCAGCAATGCCTCTGCTTGGTTTGTCGGTAGCCATTGTGTTAACTAAGGAAGGGATGGGGTGGCACAGAGGAAAGGATCGGGGTCTGAAAGCAACAGAAGAGAAGACAAACTGTGACAGAACCCTCAGCAGTGTCCCACACAGTAACATGAGCAGTGTCACACACAGTAAAATGAGCAGTGTCACACAAGCAGTGTCCCACACAGTAACAAGAGCAGTGTCACACGAGCAGTGTCCCACACAGTAACATGAGCAGTGTCCCACATAGTAACA
>JANHMN010000002.1:108113-170206 GCA_030674055.1 Rhabdomys pumilio | reverse complement strand
GAGCAGTGTCCCACACAGTAACATGAGCAGTGTCCCACATAGTAACATGAGCAGTGTCACACACAGTAACATGAGCAGTGTCACACGAGCAGTGTCACATACAGTAGCATGAGCAGTGTCACACACAGTAACAAGAGCAGTGTCACACGAGCAGTGTCACACACAGTAACATGAGCACATAGTAAAAGAAGTTTACAAAGAGAACTTTAAAGGAAAAGATCTTTCTGGTTTTACATTGACTTCATGGGGCCTAGCCTCTTCTCTGGCTCCTGAGTGTCCCCCACCTCCACCCTGAGGTCAGAAACTCCTTCAGCCCAGGGCTACTCAGATTATGATGGCTCTTTTGCTCCATGCACTAAGCAGTTGGGATACCTGGATTAGTCAAGACCTTTCTGGAATCTGTTTTTTTTTTCTCCCCCTTATCTGTGACATTGGTAGGCTCCTTAATCTGAAGGGATTTCACTGCATGACTACCTTAGCTCCCTTCTAGATGATTAGCAGAGCTTTTGTGAAAATTTTTCACCAGGGGGCTCTTGATCTATGTAGCCTCTGGTGCCATGTTCCTGGGTTAGTGTGCTGGTTAATTGTGTTGTGATTTTGTTATTTGTTTGTTTTGATCAGTTTGATACAAACTAGAGTCATCTGAAAAGAAGGAGCCTCAAATGAGAACATGCCTCCATTACACTAGTCTGTAGGCAAGTCTCTGGGGACATTTTCTCAATTAACAGTTGGTGTGGTAGAGCCTAGCACACCCCTGGGTAGGGTGGGGTCCTCATTGTATAAAAAACAAACAAACAAACAAACAAACAAACAAACAAACTGAGAAAGCCATGGAGAGCAAGCCATGGCTCTCCTCCATGGTCTCTTGCTTCAGTTTTAGCCTCTCTTGCTTCTGTCTTGAGTTTCTGTCCTGACTTCCTTCTATGATGGACTAACCAGCGAAGTGCGATAAATTATTTCTTCCCCAGATTTCTTTTGGGCACAGTGTTTATTACAATATCAGAAACAAGACTAAGACAACTAGGTTCTAAGAATGACATTTCTCCACCCTTATCAGCTAGATCTGCCAAGCATGGACCAGCAGAGTGCAATTTAAAAACTTCACGGATAGGTGCCTGGTGAAAATTACTGGGTTTAAATTTGGCTACAGTTTGATAATTCCAGCACTGTGTGTATGTTAAGAACCAACAAACTACAAACGTAATGCCTCAGCAAAGGAAAGGCCTCTGTGGTTGGTTCTGTCAGGACAAGACTCCTGCAGCAGTCCTGGAATCATTGGTGACACTCGTGGCAAGTCATCTCTGCTCTTGATGTCTCTCTGCTGTTGTCACCTTTCCTGGCCCATGGCCATTTCTTTCTACCTTTGCCTTTCTTTTTCATTAGCCCTCATCTATAACTGCCCCTATATCCATGCTGTATACATTTAGAAAGGATTTTTTTTCTGTTTTTAATTTTTTAAAAAAAGTTTGATTCTACTTCTAAGCCTCCCATGTGACACTCAGGATCATATGACCTCTCTGTGTGCCCTTACTTGCTTTGCATCATAAGTGCCAAACTGGTATCCTGGAAATCCAAGGAACATCTCTAGGACATTCCTGTTGCCCTTGCTGGCTGTAGCTCTACTTTGTGGCAGAGCAGGTCCAGAATATTTGATATCCAATGTTCTTGAGGTAGCCATTCCTGGCTCTGGGCGGCTCCTTGACTCTTTGGACCTCAGGTCTCTGGGGAGCATGCATGCAGGGCTGGGTGAGTCAAGCCAAGGAGGCGGGAGTGTCCACACCCTGTTGTGTTTTGAATTTCAGTTTCTTCTCTCCTCAGAGGGGGCCTGGGAATCTCAGAAGATGACTGGTTTCTGACTTTGGCTGTCAGCAAACAGTGTGTGAGTTGTTGTGGAGGCTATATGAGTCATGCCTGCATTTTTACAATGTGGCTTGGTAACTCTTGAGTAGATACTATGGCAATATGGACCTCAGATGCACAAGGTGGCAGAAGGAAGTCATGGCTGGTGCTGGACTAATGTGGGGACCAGCCTTTGTGAACATCAGTCTTTTTTCAGCTTGGGGACTAGGAAGGAAGTGCATGCCATGCCCAACACCCTGTGTGAGTCTGCCTGTAGCACCTATGAGCTCCCTACTACACATAGAAACTCTGGGTACTATCAACTTATAGTCATAGAAGAACAAGTTGCCTTCTGTCACACAGCAGGTAAGTTAAGCAGAGGCCATGGACTTCCATGGTCTCATGACATTCAGCCTTTGTTCTCCTACCTAGATTCCCAACATGCTCACTTTTAAACTCTGGCTTGGGTCAGGGAGAGCTAAGCTCTGCTACAGAGTGAAAGGGGGACTGAGAGCCAGTTCTCTGCAGAGCCAGATGAGGTTGGAAATGGTACAAAGGTCTTGTTCTATCTGTTTGTCTTCCAGGTGAGATTGCAAAGAAGATGTTTGTCAGGACTGGAAGAGAGTCACTTTTAGGTGTCACTCACACTGGAGAAACTTGCATGGAATATGGCTGGGTCCTGAAGGAGGACATGTGATTGGAGACAGTGACAAGATGCTTCTGACTCTAGCCAGCCAGGTTACAAGCCTATGTGAGGTTTCACGGACACACTATCATATGGGTTGCATACCTCATTGCTTCCAGAAATAATGAGGACATGAAGTTGAGGAAGGACTCATAGGTAAGAGAGCATGTTTCATGCAGGTGGCTATGTACACCCATGTGTGCCTGGTGTCCTTGAAGGCTAGAAGAGGGCATTGGAAGCTTGGAACTGGAGTTATGAATGGTTGTAAGTTGCTGTGTGGTTACTGGGAACTGAACCTGGGTCTTTCATCAAGAGCAGTAAGTGCTCTTAATTACTGAGCCACCAGTTCCTTAGTTTACCTTTATGAGAAACTACTAACCCTTATCTCCACATGGTTGTTCCAATTTGTATTTCCATTGGCAATACATGAGGGTTTAAATTTCTCTTTGTCTTTGCCAACACTTGTCACTGTCTCCTTTTTATTGTGCTCATTTTTGTGAGTATGGCAAGGAGCCTAGTTATGTTTTGTAGCTGACAGCTCTGTAGCTGTTGGGTGCTGATATCTTTTCCTGGCCTATCTACAGATCTAGTCAGATATGTAACCCATTTTCAAAACGGCTGATTTGACTTCCAGTCAAGTTTTTAAAAAATGCTTTATATATTCTAAGTATAAAGTCATGTATATTCTAGTCTTTATATTATCTTTTCATTTTTTCCCACTGGTGACAGTAAAGTATAAGAGCTTCTAGTTTTGATGAAGTCCATTTTGTCAATTTGTTGTTTTGAAAGTGGTGAGTTTGGTGTTAAATCATAAAACATTGGCCTAACACAAAGTAACAAAGATTTTTCTTCTAAAGATGTTTGTGATTTTCTTAATTTTTTATTGTCCATACTATATGAAAATATATATGACTCTAAAATATAAGTCTTGTGATCCTGCTGAACTAGATAATTCATTTCAGGAGTATTTTTGGTAGATTCTTGTATGTGAATATAATCTGAAAATACAGTTTTAGTTCTTTTGAAAAAGATGGCTTAACATGTTTTGTTGTATTGTATAGGCTGGAATCTCCAGTACAGAGATTAGTAAAAGTGTGAGTGGGTATTGCTTTAGCTCTAGTTTTAGAAGGAGAATTTTTCATCAATCTTTTTAAATGTTTTGTGAGATCTTGGCTTTGTATAGACTTCCTTTTCAAACTGACAGAAATTTCTCTTTTCATTCTTATTTTATAGAGATGTTTTATTATGAAAGAGTACTCAATGTTTTTAAATCCCCTGAGTCTATTTAGATAATTGTGTATCCTTTAGCTGGTTTTCTAAAGCTTTGGTTTGTTCTCTCTCTCTCTCTCTCTCTCTCTCTCTCTCTCTTACCTTGTAAGTGACATTTTCCATTAATTAAGCATTGAATGTTAAACCAATTTGGATGCTAGGATATAAGTCCTCCTTGGGCTATTTTTATGTGTTGTGGTTCAATTTGTTGCTTTTTATTATATTTTTATTTATTTATTGGTGTGTGTGTGTGTGTGTGTGTGTGTGTGTGTGTGTGTGTATACAAATACATATAGGCATGTGTGTGCCATGGTGCACAGGTAGAGATCAGAGGACAACTTGCAGGAATCAATCCTTCCCTCCCATTATGTAGTTCCTGGAGATAGAACTTGGGCTGTTAGTGTAGTGATAAGCCTTTACCTGCTCAGGCATCTTGTTGATATAATATTTATGAGAGATACTGGACTCTGGTTTTCCTTTTTGTTGGTGAGTTCCTCTATTTCCTTGACAAGTTTCTGAAAGAGTCTTTCAATATTTGCTACAATGTAACCAATAAAGCCATCTAGCTTTTTCTTACAGGATAATTTATGTCATCGTTCCTGTACTTTACTTATATAATTAAGTGTACTCTGCTTATATCTATTCTTGAGTCAGTTTTGGTAATATGTATTTTTCTAAGAACTTGTTTTTTTCATTTAAGCTATATAGTTTATTGTCACGAATAGTATTTATTGGCATAAACTCTATTATATTTTGCAATCCCCCTAATCTTTATTGGGTCAGAGATTAAATATGGGATGACCACAGTGGAAGTCCAAGTCAAGCCTGAAAAGAGTGGTTTTCCAATGAGGACCACTCAGACTGATCCTAAAGTTTCTGATCTTCCATTTCCTCTGTCCCTTAAAGGGTCACAAGGAAAAGTATTATTTGGACCAAATATAATCTTGTGTATATCCGCTGGTGTGAAATAGATCCACCTGTGCTTGTTGAGTGGTTGGAATCATGTGGCTTTGGATTTGGCTTCTTTTTAACATTATTTCTAACTTACTAATAAGGCATGGATGGAAGGGAAAGGATCTCTAGCTATGGGAGAAGCTAACGTCCTGTTGGAAGTCTTGCTTGAAGAGATCATCTATTTGCCTTTGCAAAAGTAGAGATGTTTTGACATGAAAATCTGAGATGTATGCCTCATCCAACATGTTAGACGGTGCTGGGCTTTTCACATGACCAAGTTTTGAAAGTCTATGTAGATGTGAGGTAGTCCTACTGGCTTTGTGAAAATCCCTCTAGAGACTTGATTAGAGACTAACAAAGCTAAGGTAACCTTCAGGCTTTCCCGCCTTTCCAGGTCTGTCTAGGCCTATTCTTGAAGCCCATGCTGTGAGGGAGCTTCCTGCTCTATTCCAGGCTGGGATCTATAGGAAAGTCTGGTTTCCTAAACCCCCTTTTAGGCCTCAGGGCAATTGTAGGTCTTCTCCTATTCTTTGCTGTTGAGTTACACTTCCTCGCGGACCTGTGAGGGACAGCCAAGCTTTAAGGGGTTGTTTCCAGTTATACCCTCCTCTAAGTGTTTGTTCCTATTGGCTACTCACTTCTCCTCTTTCAACACCTCTCTCTTCTTGAAGGTGGCTGAACTCCTGAGACTCAGAAATTCAGGCAGAGGTTTAGGGTCATCTCAGGCTCTTAATCTAGCTATGTTTGGATCTAGGAGTGAGTAAGGTAGCATCTGGCCTCCAATGGCCAATTGTTTTCTTATCACAAAGTAGATGGGATCCCCTTGGTATAGATCAGTCCTCAGCAGATGACAATGGATCTTGAGTTCATGAGGATTTGGATTCAACTTCATTTCTCCTTAAGTTTTTCTTCAGAATCCATTTTTCTATCCTCTTATCAAACTCCAAGTCTGTGGTTAGAGTTTTCCTCCTTAAGATCATGGTTATGTCTTCAACAAGGCTGAGGCGGCTGAGCCTCTGACCAGCAGTGGAGTTACCCTGGACCAGAGCAGTTCTTTAAAGTAAGAAGTGAAGATAGCCATGACTTTGCTTCTTTAAGAAATTAATTTTTTTCTGTAAACACGACAATACAGAGAATGTATATGTCTCCTCTCACTAGCCTATCTCTCAGTGGATCTTGTGCCCCTCACTTAGATATAGCTAACAAAACTTTTATTCTTATGATGGAATCAAATCTAGACTGCCTTGCTTCCTTCCCTAAGAATGTCTTCCTAAAAACCTTTCCCTATAGCCTTTGTATGATGTGCCATAGAATAGTCATCCCTTGGCATTCATACAATTCTCTTTAGGGCAGAAAAGTATCAAGACTCCTTGGGTTCAGGAAGTCATCATAGGTCGTTGACACGACCAAGTCAAATACCTAGATTATTAACAAGACTCACCCAGACTCAAGGGTAAGAGGAGGGAAACACCACAGGAAATGTCTAGAAGTGGTAGTCTTTCTAGATATTGAAATTAAATATCCAGGCTTTCTGTGTATAAAAGCTTGCTGTATACTATTATGAAATCCAAGACACAGGAGTGTCTGTAGTTCTGTGTGAGGGTTGTTGACCTTTCCTGAGGCTGAGATAATGTATTGTTTACATTCTGATGGGAGACCTCCAACATTTCTCAAATTGTTAGGAAGTGGGCAGAGATCAGAAAAGATTCAAACTTCTCCACACAGCCATGGACTCTGAGGGCTCTATGTGAACAGCTGTGTGAGGGTTTCCTGGGTAAATAACAGTAGACAGAACAAGTTGGTGATGGGGACGAAGACTGAATAACTCCAGGGACAATAAGTCTTTCTTGGTACCAGGGAGGCTGGGTCCTGGCAGGTTGAAAAGAGTTTATGCAAAGCAGTCCTGTGGAATTCCCCTGTGAACAGCTCTAGACTGTCATCACTCTCTCTATGCTAGGAGCTATGGAGACCACATACCTTGAACCTGTCATTCGGAGCCCACAGGGCCTAGGGAGAGTAGAAAGGGTAAGATCATAGTCTTGGCGTCAGAATAGGATATCATCAAGGACTGACATCACAAAGAACACCTGGCATCCTGTCCAATTCAAGACTGAGGACAGCTAGGAAGAAGATGACTAATGAAGCAGCCTTTGGCTGTCCCACTTGCCTGAGGGCTATGCATAACCCCTACTCCCTGGACACACCTCAGTATCAACATATTTCACTGAAAAGGTTTTACCATTGTGACTTTATAAGAAAACTAAATCTGAGAACCTTCTCAGCTGTTATGTCTTCTGACTTAATTACCTTTCCATCATGCCATCAGTGATCACTGGATGTCTCAGCTTCATCTTTGAGTTCAGGCCCCTGTTTTCTATGTAACCAGGGTTTGCTGTTTCCTTGTAAAAAATCATCTCCATGCATAGATTTCTGTCTGTATCCTGTTGGCCAGTTTGAAAAAGTATTATTAACTATCTCACTAGAAAAGCTTGTGTGGGAGTAGCTGGCACAGGATGTGGTCCCTGCTGCTGAGGGGATGGCAGTGTTTCTCTATTTCTCCTATAGCCTGGGGGAGAACAAGAACAACTTTGCCTATGTGACAGGTACTGCACCTGGGAGGGCCAGCTAGCCACACTGCCTTGGTTTCCCCATGCATGGTTTCATCCTGTAGACCTCTAAATATCCATGATTCCTGGGGAACAAGGGTCCTGCTACATGGCTGCCTCATTCTAGGACTCTGACTTGGCTGAATTTTGAGTCCATGAGAGTTGCTGCCCATGGATGCAGTGAGGAGATCCTGCAGACACAAGGAGTCAGTGACTTTATCTTCAAATGGTCAGAGTCAGTCAAGAGAACTCAGAACTAATCTCTCTCCACGAAAGTGAAGAGTCAAGGTCAAGGCAGAGTTCATGGGAGGTGAAGCATAGCTAACCTCGAATCCCCACCTGTATCATGGACCCATCCCTTAAGAAGAGTCCTCATTCCATGTCTTCTGAGATACTCTTCATCCTACTACAAGGTCCCAGCCATGCTCAGCAGTTATGACTCAAGTTGTTTCCTGGGCAAAGTGTGGGCAGAGTTGGGGAAAGACCCCAATTATAAAGTTTATGCACACTGACAACATCCTAGTCCCTAGGCATGGGACAGTCTGCTAGGATCTTTGTGCCCAATCCAAGGTTGGTTTTCTGAGAATCTCAACAAAAGCTTCTAATTTCTCTTGGCTCCTCTCAGGTTCCCTGATTGTCAGCCTCTCAGGTTGAGCATCGTGGAACACTGTTAAAAATCCCACTAGCTCTTTTGTTTGCAAGGTGGATTCCCAATTCACATCCTTAGTAGTCACCAGGTTTTGTTGATGTTTTCCTCTGTTAATCCCTCAGCTCTTTAAAAAGAAACACTGCCCTACCCCAAGAAACACAGTATCAGGGTTCCTAAGGTCTGACTCAGATGCTGGAAGAGTAGATTTATTAGAGCACTGAACAGAAACTTTGTAGAGAGGTGTGATCCCTACAAGGGATGAATGTCAAGAATCCCATGCCTTAACCAAGTTAGTTGTGAATCACTAGGCTCAGAACTTACTCAGATGCCCACAGTCAGTTCTTGGGACTACCTGTCAGATCCTGGATGGTCACATGATCCTCAAAGGGAACAGGAGAAAACCAGGTCGTCTTCCTGATCACATTTTACCTCAGATTCAGATAAGCCAGATCCTCTTATTAAATATGAAAACTAACATCCCTGAGACCATTAACTAATACATTTTTAATAATAAAGGATGTTGTATATTATTAGAAAGCCCTGAGATGCAAATCTGTACTGGGATTCTGAACTTTCTCACTGATTCTGACCGTGCATCTTGAACTGTTCAGTCACCAGACTTCTTTCTGGAATCACAGGTTTACAACATCTAATTGTTTATATGGCAGCAAATGTATTTGTTGTTGTTTATATCAGCAACATATAACCTTAGTCCTTAGATTAGAAAGATAACAAAATTAAAGGAAGGCAGATTTCAATCATGTTTTTTGACTCACTCTTCTTTGGTCAAAAGGATGGGATATATTCTTAAAAAACTGTCACATGTGCACAAAGATAATATACCTCAACTTAAAGAGTCACACACTAAATACCTGTTTCCCCTTTCTCCCTCACTGCTCTGCGTTGGTCATGTGGCCTGAATCTGGTACCACTATGAATCTTGAATTTTCCTTGAGTTTTCTGAGATTTGTCACCTCATTGAGATACGTGTCTTTTTCCTTCCTTCACTCTTTGTACTTACTCCACACGATCATTTGCCAGCTATGTGGGCTGATAGCTCCCCAGCTTATAACTTGCCTTCTCTCTATCTTTTGTCTTCCATGTTTAATTTCCAGTAGGGAGCTCAGATGCTTCTCTTTTGTATGTTAACAAATCTTTACCAGCCTTGGGAATACAGTGATACTCTCCTATGAGTCTTATACTAAAGAGCTTTGCTGTCTGCAGGCAAGTGCTCACTCATCTGGAAGTAATCTTGTCTTCTCAAGTCTGTTGAGATTGGGTCCAGATTCACTTTCCTTATGTGTGTAATCAGATCCTGATGTCCCTTCTGGGTCTGGACCTCAGCTTGTCTGTGCACCAGATTACCTCTGCATACAGGACAATTTCTGGGCTCTTTTCTGTTCTACCAGTCTGTTTGTCTATCCTGCACCAACACTGTCTCCTGACTTCTTGTATTTCTATGGGACAAGTTCTGATTCTCTGTCTATACCTCAAGTATTTATGAGCATCTGTGATGTGCCAGGGGAAATGTCCCAAACATCTGCTTCCCTGAAGCTGACCCCTAAATGGGATTGTGCATGTAAGGAGAGAGTGAAGTGAAATGTAATGCCAGGAGGCTCTATGGAGCTGAGTACAGTAGGTGAGGATTCTTCATACCAGAATTTCTTAAATTTTTTTTACTTATAACTCCTTGCCACCTGGCACATTTTTGCGTGACTGCATATTTAGGTGTATAAAATAAGCATACAAATAAAACCTTTACTGATTAAAGGTCATAAAGAAAATTATTTTACAATTCTTTGGTATGCATAAAAGTTTACTATTTATTAAAGACAAAGCAAACTTCCATATTAATGTGATGGATGTGCTTGTTTAATTTGCATAAAGAATTAAATTTTAGCCACATATGGTGGAGTACATCTTTAATTCCGTTGTTCAGGAGGAAGAGGCAGAGGCAGGTAGCTCTTTATGAGTTCAAGGCCACCTTGTTTCCATAACAAGTTCCAGGCCACAAAGAACTATACAGTGAAATTCTGTTTTTTTTTTTTAAAGGAGAAATAAAACAAAATAAATCTTGTTTGAATATTTAAAATTGAAGGATTTAGAACATCTTTAATACTTTTTAGATTTTATCAATATTTTGATTTTGTTATTGTTAATACTAAGAATGCTGCTTCACATAAATATATAACATAAAATGACAGAAGAATGTTTAGGATGAATTCATAGACTGTTTAAGATAAATTTATTTAATGATTTTTAAAAGAAATTAAAGCTAACAACTCAAACAATACTTAGGATCAAACATCTAGCATAATACAATCCAGAAATAGACCACTTCGACACCTAAATGCTAAGAAATGAGCGTACAGAAATATTAAAAGTATTTATTTTCTGTAATTAATTCATATGCTCATGGAAGAGTAGAAAATTTTGTATGCATGATTAAAAAACAAAAAAACCTCTCACTCTTGACATACAAGCCTCAGATGTCAACAATGGACAGTGTTTATCGGCCTTTGAGTAGCATGACAGCGTTCACAATGTTTGAGTGTGAATGTGTGTGCTCAGAACCAAGGCTGAAGTGAAATCGTGCGATGTGTCGTAGAAAAGAGCTCAGGCATGTGCACAGTGAGAGTCCAGACAAAGCTCCTTTCAGCTGTTCTTCCCCTGGTTTCTCAGTTACATAGATGTGCAGTGTGATATCAGTAGAGGCCCGGAGATGCTGAGTAGTTGTCTGCAGAGTTCTCATGTTTCTGCTGTGCCACCCGGTTCTCTCTAAACTCTGATTGGTTCAACTGACCTGTGGTATTTCTCTACCTATGTAGATCCAGAAAATGTGTCTGGGAGAAAGCTAAGGTCTGTGGTCACCTGGTTGGTTACCCCGGTCTCAGACTACTGTTCTGCAATGTCTGCCATCTGTTGTCTTAAAAGTCTGTATTTCTGACCTGGCACTGTGGCATGAAGCAGATCAGAAAGCTTAGAATCCCTTGAGCTCAATAATTTGATGCCAGCATGATCAACAAGGCAAGATGCTGTTTCAAAGAAAGAAAGAGGAAGAAAGAAAGAAGGAAACGAAGGAAGGAAGGAAGGAAGGAAGGGAAGGAGGAAGGAAGGAAGAAAGGAAGGAAGGAAGGAAGGAAATAAATGTTTTCTGTTTCCGTTTTTCTGGTGGAGATAGGAGAGATATACTCATCCCTGCTGCAGGTGTCTCTTCGTGCTCCTTAACCTCATTTTATATTTCTCCTTTCTCTTTTTCTTTGTTCTATATCCTGGATAACGTCTTCAGATCTATCTTCAAGGTCATTAATTCTCTTTTCAGCTTCGTCTAATTTGCTGCTCCTTCTGTTCATGAGTCTGGATTTGTGTGGCTCACTGAATCTCAGTTACTCTTGAGTCATTGGTCGTTGTCTGGCCCTGCTAGTGCATCTCTAAATCCTTGAGTTTCTCACATCACATCTGTCCATCTCCCTGAACAAGAACCTCCCAGACTTTTAACAGACTGGAAAGCTGTGGTCTATAGTTGGACTTTTCTCTACCACAGTCTGACAGCTTCTGTCCATGTGCTTGTACTTAGAGCCTTCCTGTCCTCACTGGCCTTAGTGTTACCTTGGTCTCTGATGTGGTTTTGGTCTTGCTTTCTGTAAGAGACAGGTTCCTTCTAAGCAGAGACAGATGTGGTAATTCTGGGAATGGCAGGAGTTGGAGGTAAAGGTATATGGTTTGGGCTACGTAGGATTGGGTTGGGGAGTGTGGTAGAGAGGGCAGAGGCATTATGGAAGGAATAGAAACTCTTAAATGGAGACTCTGGCCATCCATGGTATGGTGGTGGGTATACATCTGTACAGGCCCAAATCAGCCTCAGTCAGAGCATCTGAGGCAGCTTATGCCACCAGGGCACAGCTTACAAGGCTATGGCTCTCAGTTGACAAAGAGTTCAGACTCAGCTGAAGCTGTTAATCCAGCTGAACTTTGGTTGATAGGCCCTTTCATATTCAGGACATGGCTTCCATTAGCACAATCATTCAGGAACTCATGTCTCCCCTGAGCCATCTTCATCCTGGATTCTAAGATGACAAGCTTCCCTTCAAAGGATCAGTGCTTATTAAAACCCAGTGTATGCCAGTAATGGCTTAACATCCCTCAGGAGCCACCATATTGTGTCTCTAAAACCCAGCCCTCCAAGATTGTTGCCTCCGTGGAGGGACATACACCAGATTCATGTTATTGAGTTTGGACTTGTGACCACTGGACTCCATTGGGCATGTGCTGTGCACTGAGTCAAGGGTAATAGGCATGTAATAGGTATAGTGGTCTGTGTTTTGACCCAGGGGAGAGGCTCATGCTTGCTGTATCCTGCCAATGCAACACCCCACAGAGGCAATCTCCATGTTCTGATTCATCTGTTGATTAAACATGTGGATTTTTGATTTGCAGTTTGGGGGCTATATAGGCCTGGTCTCACCACCTGTTTACAATCTATCATCCAGCATGGCCTCCATATGTTGGTCACACTGGTTTACTCTAAGAATTAGAATCTCAATGACCAAACATGGGGCTTTCAGCTCAAAAGTGACTATATCCTTAGCATTAAGGATGGGAATTAGCACATTCTCCCAACTCAATTTGCTTTACAAAGTAGCTATTACAATCAAGGCAACCTATGTGCCCATGGTGAGCTCTCTAGAAGGGAAATCAAGAAAGCACTTCCACATACAATAGTTTCAAATGGCACAAAACTCTTATGAATAAATGTAGCCAATAAAAATTCAAACAAACTGAAAACTAAACTTGTAGTTTTAAGTGTACTTAATCCCCACTGAGTCAAATCTACCTTCCTTTGTCCTTTGCCTTGATTTTAATTGTTTTGACATATCCCTTCTCTTTATTGCTATTAGTCTGTGGCTCCCTTGTCCTCAGGCTGTGCTGGAAGCCTCCCATTCACTAGCACCTTCAACTCTCATTAGCCTCCTTACTGGGCATCTGTCCAATCAAAAGCCTGTCTTGAGCAACTTATTTCAGGCAGCAATCTACTCAGCCATCCCCAGTGCCTGACCTTTATCCTATTATGTGAGTTTCTGCAGCCCAGACCTAACTTCCCAAATAATTTTTGACATCTCACCTGCATGAAGTGTAAGAACTTCTCTGTCCTCCATACTCTGAGTATATTCCTGACAGTCCCAGACACAGCATCCTGTTTCTAACTGAAATGGCGACAGCTTTGGCTCAACGTTTGTACCTGCCCACACACTACAGAGTGGGTCCCAGAATCCCTTGAAACCCAGAAAGTTCCCAGTGCTCTCATTTGAGCCCCATTTTCTGTGGCCTAAGTAGCAAGGGGACCATCTTTCTTTGAAAATCTAATACATTTTCTTCTCAATTTGCTGAGACTATAACTTAGCCTGAGAAATATGTCTGGGATTACCCTGTCCTCTGTCTCATCCTCATCTGTCAGTCTCACTCAGCCCTGACCTTGGTGGGTGATATGACAGAGAATCATCCTATACAAGATTTGTAGAGGCCGAAAGTTGTCTCTTAACTTGAATAAGTGAAGCAACTCCTACATCATGATGACTGCAGCCAACTACCCATCAACTTTCCCCCAAATTCTCCAAGCTCCATAATGGGAAACTTAAGCAAAATCTCAGCCCCTCCCGCCTTGTCTCCTGCTTCCCCTCAGTGGCCTCTCTCTAAGACCTGTGCAGACAGAACTCTCATCACCATACACCCAGCCCCTGCCATATTCTTCTTTGAATTTTTCCCTGGGGTTACTCTCCTCAAATGAGTAGTAATGTCACCTTTGTCACAGTGTTATATCTATCTCTGGAACCTCATGTTTGCCTCCATTGAGATACAACAAGCCCAGGGTTAAGCCTACTTCTATAGTTTATACCAGAATGTTCTCTAGTGCTACTTCTTGTGTGTATATACTGTATATGCGTGTTGTGTATGCACTCACGTGTGCAAGTATATACGTGCACATGGAGACTATTAAGTGTCCTGACCTATCACTCTCCACCTTACTTCCTTAAGACAGAGTCTTTCAATGAACCTGAAGCTAGGCTGGCAGCCTGAAGTCTCCACCCATTTTCTCCCATCTCCACCCATTTCTCCCCAGTAGTGCTGGGGCTATAGGTACAAGCATGGCTATGTTCACCTTTTACCTGGGCACTAGGGGTTCAGACTCAGGTCCTCATGCTTGTGTTGCAACCACTCTTACACAATGAGCCATTTTTCTAAACCTCTCCTGCTTTTACTGTGGGTCAAGTGATATTTTTTGTCTTTCTGTTCTTCTGCACTCTGACTAACTGCCACCTGTGTTCTTAGCCTTTCTCAGAAATTGCTCCACAGCAGGAGAGGGCTTGGTTGTAGGCCTCTTGTCCCCAACATTTGCTTAGCTAAAGAGAGTCTCCATACTTGTCCTGCTCCTAGGGAGAGGCTATATACTCTATCACAAGTGCTTCTCAGGATCATGAAGTATACAAAGACTGAAGCAGAGCAGGGTGGGGCAATGGTCATATTCAAAGGCAGAGCTATTTACTCATTTTCCCTCTAGAGTATTACCATGGTGATAGCACATGCATACATTGGTATTATCCTGCCTTGCATAGGATGGGTTGTTTTATGTGTCTTTGGCGCTTCTGAGACTACTGAGACACCCAGGGCTACTATTGCAATATATGAGAGGCAGGATTTAGATACACCACACAGGGCTCTAGGGCAATCTGGCCTTCTCCATAGCAGACACTGAATGTAGTGTATGGGTCAATGGTGACTGAAAGGTAGGAGGAACTGTCTGGAGCCACTGAATGAGTGCCAGAAGATAACGCTCTGTGTGCAGTTTAGAAGAGCAAGCCATAAGGTCTTGGGAAGATGGTGCAGAATGACAAAGTTTGGCCCATCAGATATCAGCCAGAGTAGCTAGGGCCCGAGCCTTGCTATACCAAGGTATCTTTTGGTATTTTTATTCTGACTTTTGGCGATTAAGGAACAGTGTGTATAAGTCTGGAAGGGTTTTGTTTAATTATTGTGTATTAATAGAAATTTAAAGTTGTTTTGTTTGATCCTGATTTAATTTTGGTACCTGGTATCACATAACAAACCCAAAAGAAGAGAACCACACAAGCATAATTCCACATCTAACAACAAAAATACCAGGAAGCAACAATCATTGGTTCTTAATCTCTTTCAACATTAATGGACTCAATTCTCCAATAAAAAGACATAGACTAGCAGGCTGGATATGTAAACAGGACCCAGCATTTTTACTGCATACAGGAAACATACCTCAGTGACAAAGACAGACACTACCTCAAATTAAAAGTCTGGGAAAAATTTTTCTAGGCAAATGGTCCCAAGAAACAAGCTGGAGTAGCAATTCTAATATCCAGTAAAATAGACTTTCAACTAAAAGATATCAAAAAAGATGTGGAAGGACACTACATACTCTTCAAAGGAAAAATCCATCAAGAAGAACTCTTAATTGTGAACATCTATGCCTTAAATGCAAGGGTACCACATATAAAAAAAAAAAAACCAACACATTACTGAAGCTCAAAGCACACATTGCACCTCACACAATAATAGTAGGAGACTTTAACATCTTACTCTCACCAATGGACAGATCATGGAAACAGAAACTAAACAGAGACACAGTGAAACTAACAGAAGTTATGAACCAAATGGACTTAACAGATTTCTACAGAACATTTCAACCTAAAACAAAAGAGTATACCATCTTCTCAGACCTCAAAGTACCTTCTCCAAAACTGAACATATAATCAGACAAAAAAGAAACCTCAAACAATACAAGAAGATTGAAATAATCCTGTGGCAGAAATCTCCTACCCAATGTATTTGCAGTGGGAGTCCTGTCATTGGACAGGGAAGAGGGAGATGGAGCTAGGAGTTGGGAGGAGAAAAAAAAAAAAACGTAGGGAAAGAGGAGGGGGAGGAACTTGTACCTGTATGTCTCTAGCAGTCTCTGGTAGTTATACATATCAAAAGGTTAGATAATTGGGATAACAATTCAAATTGTGTGAGCATCTTATGTATTGAGTATTTGCTGATATATAAATCTATTTGGTTTATCTTAAGCTTTAGAGTTTTACTTTACTGAGTTACTGGGTATTGCTATATCTAACCGCAAAGATAGCAGTTATTGTCTGGGGCTAAGCTGAGTGCTGTGGGGGTGACAAAGTTGGCCCAGGGGCCATGCCTAGAGCCGTGGAGGCCTTGGAGCTGGCTGGTGGAGGCAATAGCCATGCCAATGTCTCGTGGGCCCTGGGCTGGCGGCCAGCTAGTGCCAGACTCTAGCACAGGAAGTCTGTGGGTTCATTTTCCAATACCTCCCACAACATAACCTCATGCATCCTATCAGATCACCACGGACTAAGTCTGATCTTCAACAACAACAGGAAGCCCACACACACATGGAAGCTGAACAACTATCTGCTCAATGATAACTCGGTCAGGAAGAAATAAAGAAAGAAATTAAAGACTTTTTAGAATTTATAAAAATGAAGACACAACATACTCAGACTTACAAAACACAATGAAAGCAGTGCTAAGAGGAAAACTCATAGCTCTGAGTACTTCCATAAAGAAATTGGAGAAAGCATACACTAGCAGCTTAACAGCACATCTGAAAGTTCTAGAACAAAAAGAAGCAAATACACCCAAGAGGATTAGATGGCAAAAAATAAACTCAGGACTAAAACCAACCAAGTAGAAACAACAACAACAAAAACTATACAAAGAATCAACAAAACCAGGAGCTGATTCTTTGACAAAATCAACAAGATAGGTAAGCCCTTAGCCAGACTAACCAGAGGGCACAGAGATAGTATCCAAATTAACAAAATCAGAAATGAAAATGACTTCCCCACCTAGGGATCCATCCCATCTGCTGACACCAAACCCAGACACTACTGCTGATGCCAAGAAGTGCTTACTGAGAGGAGCCCGGTATAGTTGTCCCCTGAGAGGCTCTGCCAGAGCTGGACCAATACAGATGTGGATGTACACAGCCAAACAATGGACTGAGTGTGGGGATCCCAATGGAGAAGTTAGGGCAAGGTCTGAAGGAGCTGAAGGGGTTTGCAACCTCATAGAAAGAATAACAATATCAACCAACCAGAACCCCTAAAGCTCCCAGGGACTAAACCACCAACCAAAGAGTACTCGGGGGGTGGGGTACCCATGACTTCAGCTGATTATGTAGCAGAGGATTGCCTTATCTGGGAGGGGAGCCCCTTGGTCCTGTGGAGGCTTGATGACCCAGGATAGGGGAACACTAGGGTACTGAAGCAGGAGTGGGTGGGTGAGGGGATGAGCACCCTCGTAGAGGCAGGGGGGAGAGGAGGGAATAGGTGGCTTGTGGAGGGAAAACTGAGAAGGGAGATAACATTTGAAATGTTAGTAAATAAAATAACCAATAAAAAATTTAAAAAATGTTTTTCATTTGTTTTGGTGGGTGATCTTTCATTGGATATGTCTGTGACTCACTCTCTTATTTTCTTGAAAATGTCTGTTACTGAGTAGCCATTTCCAGTGAATCAGTTTATTAATTTCTTTTATAGGTTGTGTCATTGGTATTGGTGTTGGATCTAAAAAAAAAAGTCACTAAAAATCCCAACCAAGGTCATGTGGGTTTTCTATGCTATCTTCTAGGAGTTTTGCAGTTTACATTACATGCTTACATCTTTTATATATTTGAATTCGACCCTATTTGGAATTAGTGGGCATGCTTTTTTTGTTAGCTTAAGTATGGCATATATTTTTCAGTCCATTTATTTTAATCTATACATGTCTGTATATTTAAAGAAGGTTGCATATATAAAATATATAGTTGTCTTCTTTTTAAAAAATATTTTCTAACATCTCTGTTTTTAATTGATGGTTTTTAGATCATTGGTTCTTACAGGATCATTAATATATTAATCTGCAGTGTTTGTGACTGTTTCTGTTTGGTATCCTTGTTCTTCCCAATTTTACTTTTAATATTTTCTCCCTTTTATGACTTTGAGCATTTAGTACTACTCCATTTCCTCTTTATTCATACTGCATCCGTTGTATTTATTTTTTTTAAGTTTTAGTGATTGTTCTTCACAATCTATAAATTATCTTTCAACAAACTGTCAACCCTACAGGAAGTGCAAGAGGCTTACAATAATGAAGAATTTCTGACTCTCCGTTTCTCATCCCTGTGTTACTGCTGTTGCATATTATATCACATATATAGGTGTTCATCTGTAGGTTTGTATATGTTTAATGTATGCATAAGCAAACATACCATAGCTGCCATTACTTTAGACAAACATATTTACTTGATAAATTATTAATAATAAAGAGAACTAAAAATATGGCTCAATGGTAAAGCACACACCTTTCTGGTCCAAAAATAAGAAATACAGATTTTTAGCTAGGTGTGGCGCATGCCTTTAATCTCAAAATGAGGGAGGCAGAGACAGGTGGATCTCTGTGAGTTCTGTGTAGAGAGACCTATTTAAAAACAAATAAATAAGGAAAAAAAGAAAGGCATTTTGTTTTACTTTACTTTCTTTAATGATTTTCTTTTCCTTTTATATCTGAGTTTTTGAACTGTATATTTTCCCTTCTCTCTGAAGAGCCTTTAAGATTATACAAATGGCAGATCTTGCTTTACCTTCTTTTTTTTTTTTTTTTTTTTTTCTGAGACAGGGTTTCTCTGTGTAGCCCTGGCTGTCCTGGAACTCACTCAGAAATCCACCTGCCTCTGCCTCCCAAGTGCTGGGATTAAAGGCATGCGCCACCACCGCCCGGCAACAAACAGAAGCAGTGACCACGAAGGGACTCAAACCCCTAATCTTCTGATCCTGAATCAGACGCCTTATCCATTAGGCCACAAGGCCCTACGCCTTGCTTTACCTTCAAAGGACAATATTACAGGGTACATATTCAAGGTTGGCTATTTCTTCAAAATGTATTTACTTATTTTTATTAGTGGTTATGTGTTTTTGTGTGAGTCTGTTTGTGTGGGTGCTGGAGTTACAGGTGGTAGTGAGATGGGTTCTGGGAATTGAACTTGGGTCCTTTGGAAGAGCAGCAAGCTCTTGACTGCTAGGCCATCTCTTCAGCCCATGGCAATTTCTTTTCTAGTATGTTTAAGCATTACACCGTGCTTAAATCTGCATAATCTCTGATATATGGGACATAGTTATTTTCCTTGCTCCTCTGAAGAGCAATCATTTTCTTCTGGATTCTTCCATACTTTTTCCTCCTTATCTTCTTCTTTCTTTCTCATGTTTGAAGATGGTAGGTCTAGGCAACATCTTTGGAATTGTTTCAGTTTGCTCTTGGACTTCATTCTTTCAGATTGTAAAGATGGTAGTTTGATGTCTGACACTGAGTCCCAGCCACTGTGACGTCACTGTGTGAGACATCTTCTGCAGATATCTCACAGATCTTGGGTATTCAGACCTATTTTTTTTGTTGTTGTTGTTGTTGTTGTTGTTGTTGTTGCAGTCTTTTTCCTCTTTGCTTTTCAAGTTTGGTAGTTTCTAATGTCATATATGTAAATCAAGTAGTCTATCTATCAGTTTTGTCTAATGGGCTAATGAAGTTTTCATTTCTGTTACAGTATTTTGGTCTCAGTAGTTTGATCACAAGTGTTACCATGTTGGGGTGACTTGTGATGTAGTGTTTAGGAGAATCCTGTCTATCAGCACTTTGGTCTTGGATCTATACATTTCACCGGTGAACTGGGCCACCAACCAGCAGATGTCTGGCTGAACTATCAGAAAGCAAGATGACTATCCCTTGAGCCTTCTGCTAGGATGGAAATTCAATAGCTGGAGTGACTAAGCAATCAGTGAACTAGTTTGGTGGGATAAACCACTGAGGGAAGCCAGCTATGGAAAAATCCATGGCCTCCAAAGATTCCCCCTTTTAACATTCACCATCCACATGTTTGCTGTCTACATGAGAAGGGAGCACTTCAGGAGATGCCAGAGAAGGGTCTGCTTTGACCTTTGGGATCATTTTGATTCTTTCTGAAAATTTTTATTATCTGCTTGCATCTGTTCTTGTAGTTCCTGTTCTGATTGTTCCAAACCACCTGTCAAGATCAGTTCTGGCTCTGATGTGGTTTCAATTTATTAGATCTGTTTGCCTTTCTGTCTGCCTGATGATTTTCTAGTGAGAGACAAGTGTTGATAGTATCATGCAAAGGAGCTGCAGTGAGTTAGTCTTTAATAATAAAGTGGGAAGATAGGATGGGAAAGCACCAAGAATTTAATGTTTGTTAAATAGATGCTATTCTTTGACATTTATGGGAATGATACAAGCTTCTAAGTGAATGTTTGGAAAACCTGAAGGAGAGAGATATTTTATCTTTATCAAAATGGAAGTTCTAAAGGGGCTGGATCATGTAGGGGGAAAGAAAGGCAATATCTGTTCTAGCCAGAACTTCAACATCCATTGAGAAGGATATCTGAGGACCTGTCAGGCCTGTTCTTTCAGGCAGAGCCTATGCCACCTAAGAATGTCCTTGGGCATGAAACTGACTCAGATTCCCCAGCTGTGCAGTACAAGGTGGTCAGATACTGTCAGATCAGTTCACGTGGAGGCATCACATCTCCCGATCAAACTGGCACAACTACTGCTTGCATCTCTGACTCAGAAGGAGAGAAGGTGCTATTTGGTTTCTTCTTTTGTCTGGGGAACTAGCTTAAGTCATCTTGCTGCCACACCCCATTCAGAGATACAGATGAACTCACACTCAGGCCTTGTGTAAGGATGAGTTGAGCCATCAGCTGTGTCCAGAGTCCCTCATTACTCATGGAGAGCAGGCAGTAGCATAGAACAAGGGTTTTGCTTTGTGTTTTTGAAATTTTTTAACTAAAGTTCTTTGCCTTACATTTTCTAAAATGGTATACACACTGGTGTCCTGAGACAGATGTCTGTTTGGGTGGTGGCCAGAGTAGAGCAGCAGAGAGGATGGAAGAAAGAGTGGTTGGAGTGAGGTAGGCCTGTGTGCCCCACGCCATGGCCTCACAGGTAGGCTTGGGTAAGGACTCCAAAACACTTCCTGACTATCGTCTCTATGAGGTCAGGCTTGTAGTGAGGATGGTGAGACACCATGTTCACCTTTCCTTCTGCCTGGAGCTAGGTGGAGGCTTTTACTGTTGGATGAACAAACTCAAACTATCATGTCTGGTATGAAATAGATCATCTTCAGAGTTTGGAATGATGTTGGATATGTACTGTTCCTTGCTGAGCAACAGTACTGGCAAGGAGTCTAAGAATGCTTTACTCCTGGGTCTGGGTCAGTGTCAGAGATGTTTGGGGAACCCACTCTGGCTTCAAGGCCAAATCAGACTCCATAGGGGAGAGGGGGAGGTATGCAGCTGCATACAGGACTCTCACCCTGAACTCTGATGCTCAGTTGGACAATGTTTCCTTGATCAGAAAGACTTCCTTTGAATGTTGAATTGAGATTCAACTATAAACTATTATATATGGTATAAACTATTCTGGGCTGGGATTCCTCTTATAGCTATGCTGTTGGGGTTAGAGGCCACAAAAAAAAAATCATTACATGAAACTATGAATGTCTGAAGATGCCAGAACCATGAAACATCAGTCGAGGAGAGTTCTTATAGGGAGTGGAATCAAGAGAGAGGCGGATGCTGCAAGCAACAAATTGGGAAAAACAGAGCCATAGAAGCCTTTTGACACTGGACATGGAGCTACAAGATTTGGTGTCAGTTAGAGTGACACCATTGCCACCCTGGAGCTCCCTGTCCCCACCCAGGTCTCTGTAAAATCCTAGTAGTGGGGTTATGGATCCTGAAGTGTGGCCAGGCAGTACTCCCAGTGGAGAGAGAAGGACAGCAACTCACCCACAAAATCTTTGACCTAAAACGTGTCCTGCCTACAAGATGTACAGGGAGAAAGATAGAGCAGAGACAGAAGGAATGACCAACCAATAACTTGCCCAAATTGAGACCCATCTTTTGAGTAAGAACAAAGTCCCTGATACTATTAGTGATCCTATGTTAAGCTTGCAGACAGGATCCTAGCATAACTGTCCTCTGAGAGGCTCCATCCAACAGCTGACTGAGACAGCTAGGAATACAGAGATTCCTAGTCAAACATTAGACGGGACTCAGAGAGTCATGTGGAGGTATTGGAAGAATTGAGGGACCTGAAGAGAATAGGAACTCCACAGAAAGGCCAACATGGCCAACTAACCTGGACTCTTGGAGATTCCCAAAGACGAAACTACCAACCAAAAAGCAAGCATGGACTCAGCCTAGTCACTCCCCCTACATATGTAGCAGCTGTGCAGCTTGGTCATCATGTGGGTCCCCCAACAACTTGAGTGGGGCTGTCCCTGAATTTGTAGCCTGCCTGTGGATCCAGTTCCCCTAACTGGATAGTTAGGTCTCAGAGAGAGAGAGAGAGGATGGACCTAGCCTTGCAGGGACTAATGGGGGGGAGGGGTGAGAGATGGTCCCCAGGGGAACCCCCCTTCTCAAAGGAGAAGAAGTGAGACAAATGGGGGAAGGAGGTGCTAGAGGGAGGTACTGGGAGGAGGGAGGTGAATATTGGAATGTAAAGTGAATCAATCAATCAATCAATCAATCAATCAATAAATTTGTCTTTCCTGCCAGGTTCTGGGTTAGCCTTGACCAAGTATTTCTTCTCTGGACTCCCATTCTCTACATTCCCTTCTGGAATGGTTATGTATATTTTGTGCCATTAAATGTTGAAAATGTGTAATTTGCTTTTCTGATTTTACAGGGTTTATAAATTAAGAGATTTTCTTCAGTCCCAGAAAAGACTTTGGGTTTGGGGATTTTAAACTTCACATTGAGAGTATAAAGGTAATGGGGACTTTTGAAGTGAGATACTATGAACTTTACATTATGGCATGGACATGAGGCTGTGGAGGTAAAGGAAAGATAGTAGTTTAGATGGGAAATGTCCCTCATAGTCTCAGACATTTGAACACTTGTTCTTCAGCTGATGGTACTGTTGAGGAGGGTTAGGTAGCTCAGCTTTTCTGGAGAGAGTATGCCACTGGTAACAGGTTTTGAAATAAAAGCCCTCCCTCCCTCCCTCTTCTCCCTCCCTCTTTCCCTCCCTCCCTCCCTCTCTCTTCCTCCTTCTCTCTCCCTCCCTTCTTCTCTCTCCCTCCCTCCCTTCTTATCTCTCCCTTTCCCCCCTCTCCCTCTTCCCCTCTCTCCTCTCCCTCTTTCCCTCTCTCCCTTTCTCCCTCTCTCCCTCTCTCCCTCTCTTCTCTGTGCTTGTTGTAGAGATGAAAGCTCTCTGCTCCTTGTTCCTTTTGCCATGCCTACCATTTGTCATGGCTCCATTCCATGAGGGACTCTTATCTCTCTGGAATCATGATCTCAAATTAGCCCTTTCTTCTCTAAGTTGCCTTGGTCATACTGTCAGAAAAATGACTAATATAGCCTGTCTTTCCTGCCCGGGCTGACTATGGTTGTCTCAGCCCCCTCTCTGGTGCCTTACTATCTGGGAGTGTCCCCAGTATTAACTTGTTGATGTCTGCTTTTACCACCTTCCCAGCTGCATTTAATGTTGAACACCCACTCACTTGGTAGGACACCTGCTGTCACAGCACTTGGCTTCATCCCCAAGGCATGTTATTGCCCAAACAAAGTCCATAGAGTGACTAGTGCTTGACAACACAGTAGTACTCTCCTCATCCAGACACCTTTACAAAATAGGAAATACTAGTGCCCCACTACAAGCTAAAGCGATGGACTTCTAGTGGTGAGGTAGCAGCTGGCAAAGAGAGAGACTACTTAATGAAAGCCCTTTCCACACCCTTGTCTTTCCTTCCTCCATCTTCCTACTTCCTGCTCTAGAGGCTGAGTTCATCGGCCCCTCATGACTCTCTTGGAAGGTGCCCACCTGAGATGAGAGCATAGATAAGTCCAGGTGAGATCCCTCTCTAGCTCTAAGGGCTACACACATAAGTGACTGGGCAGCACCAAACCTTGCCTCCGTGGATGATATTTACTCATAAGATTAATTTTCATCATTCCAAATGGGTTGACACAACCTTAAAATTCTTTGTAAAATGAAATTAGAATAGTTTTTTGTTTGTTTGTTTTAAAGAGAAAGTAGTTTGTTAAAAAGTGAAGACTGAGGTAGCCAGGCTGTGTTCTGAGTCTTCTAGCTCAGCCTTCTAGCTGGGACATTAGACTAAAATGTTTCCCTTAGACTATATCATACATCCAACCATCTTCAAGTGATCTTTTTGTAGGGGAGGAACATGGTAGCTGCTCAATCCCAGCATATGCTGAGTTGTACACAGTTATGCCTGGGCCTGAGCCATCTGGGTCCTCTCCACTCCCCTATGGGTCTCACCTTGCCTATTGCAGTCTTAGGGCCAGAGATCTCCTGTTTTTCCAGAAGCCTTGGGGCTCTCCAGCTTTCATACCCATCGAGAGGCCTGATCTACAGTGAGCTGGGTGGATACTTGGAGCCAGGGTGTGGACCATCTTGAGAAAAAAGTATTCTTAGCATGCTCAGTGTGATTAGTGGGGTCTAGAAGAGAGACAGTTCACTTTGCATCTGGCAGCAGAGGTAACCCTGTGATTACTTTGCTCAATGAAGGGGCAGCTTCCCTGTGAGCCGATGTGGGCCCTGATCCCAATCACTTGCAGGTCCTGCAAGTTTTATGGGTTCTTGATGCCCACATCCATGATCGTAGACTTAGGACTTAATACACTTCTGACCCTACGTGAACTTCTCAAACCTAGGGTTCAGTGCATGGCACAAACAGGAACTTCTGTGGTTCAGAGAGGTGCTAAGCTACATTGGTGAGAAAACTAGATGGCAGCTCTAGGGGAGTGATGGGAAATGACTCAGAGTCATGCGAGTTTTGTGTTTTTAAAGAGATTAAAGAGGGCATTTCAGCACACACAATCTGAATTTGACTGGAGTCAAGAATAGGTGAACAAATTGGGACACCCTTCCAAGACCTTTTAGATTTGCATGCAGCTAATTTACAGAGATGGCCAGCACATCAATGGAGTCTCCTTTACAGTCATTCAAAGGGATTGCTGACTGTTGTACATAGTATGACTTTCTTTTTTTAAATAATAATTTAGTTTTTTGCATGTGCATGTATGAGTGTGCACATTCTGTGGTGTGCATATGGAGATGGGAGAGCTGGGTTCTTTCTTCCCACTGTGTAGATCCCTGGGATTGAGCTCAGGGTGTCAGGCTTCTCAGCCAGTGCCTTTATCCACTCAGCTTTCTTGAAGGTTGAATAGGCAGGGTTTTTTTTTTTTCCTTTTTAAAATTGATTTATTAACCATTGGGTTTGTTTACATTTCAAATGTTATCCCCCTTTCTGGTTTCCCCTCCACAAACCCTTCACCTCATCTCCCTCCCCTTTGCCTCTAAGAGGGTGCTCCCTCACCCATCCACCCACTCCTGCCTCACCCCTCTAGCATCCCCCTTCTCTGGGGCATCAAGTCTCCACAGGACCAAATGCCTCCCCTCCCACTGATACCAGACGAAGCAGTCCTCTGCTACATAGTGGTGGGAGCCATGGACCCGCCCATGCATACTCTCTGGTTGGTGGTTTAGTCCCTGGGAGCTCTGAGGGGTCTGGTTAATTGATACTGTTGTTCTTCCTATGGAGGTTGCAATCCCTTTCATCTCCTTCAGCCCTTCTCCCAACTCTTCCATTGAGGTCCCTGGGCTCAGTCCAGTGGTTGGCTGTGAGTATCTGCATCTGCCTTAGTCACGTGCTGCCGGAACCTCTCAGAAACAGCCATACCTGGTTCCTGTCTGCAAGCACATCTTGGCATCGGTAATAATGTCAGGGCTGGATGTCTGCAGATGGAATAGATCAAACAGTGAGGTGGTTTTTAGATGCCTTTCCTTCAGCCTCTGCTCCATTTTTGTCCCTGCATTTCTTTTAGACAAGGACAGTTCTGGGTTAAAAAGTTTTAGATGAGTGAGTCGCCATCTTCAGGTTCTATCTCCCTCTGTTGAGTATTTCGGCTAATGTCATCCACATCGGGCCCTTCGAATGTGGGAATTTCTAGTGGTTCCCCAAGTTCCCCACCCTCTCTGCTGCTTACTTGTATTCATTCTCCTGACCCTCTGGACTTCTCTCCTGTCTCTTCCTATACCAGTTCCTGCCCCCCTTTTCCCTCCCCTCCCCTTTCTCACCCAGGTCCCTCCCTCCCTCTGCCTCCTGTGATTATTTTTTTTCCCTCCTTCTAAGTGGGTTTGAAGCAGCCACACTTTAGTCTTCTTGTTAAGCTTCATATGGTCTTTGAGTTGTATTTTGGGTATTCGGAGTTTTTGGACTAATATCCACTTAGCAGTGAGTATATACCATGGATGTCCTTTTGGGTCTGGGTTACCTCACTCAGGATGATGTTTTCTAGTTCCATGCATTTGGCTACAAAGTTCTTGAAGTCATCATTTTTAATAGCTGAATAGTATTCCATTGTGTAAGTGTACCACATTTTCTGTATCCATTTTTCCGTTGAGAGCATCTGGGTTGTTTCCAGCTTCTGGCTATTATAAATAATAACATATGCTATGAACATAGTGGGGCACATGCCCTTGTGATATGTTAGAACATCTTTTGGGTATATGCTCAAGAGTGGTATAGCTAGGTCTTCAGGTAGAACTATTTCCAATTTTCTGAGGAACCACCAGATTGATTTACAGAGTGGTTGCATCATCTTTCAATCCCACTAGCAATGGAGGAGTGTTCTTCTTTCTCCACATTCTTGCCAGCATCTGCTGTTGCCTGAGTTTTTGATCTTAGCCATTCTGATTGGTGTAAGGTAGAATCTCGGGTTGTTTTGCTTTGCATTTTCCTGATGACTAAGGAAGTTGAACACTTCTTTGGGTGCTTCTTGGCCATTTGAGATTCCTCAGTTGTGAATTCTTTGTTTAGCTCTGTACTCCATTTTTAAAATAGGGTTATTTGGTTCTCTGAGTCTAACTTCTTGAGATCTTTGTATATTTTGCATATTAGCCCTCTGTCAGATGTAGGGTTGGTAAAGATCTTTTCCGAATCTGTAGGTTGCCATTTTGTCCTATTGTCTGTGTCATTTGCCTTACAGAGCTTTTCAGGTTCATAAGGTCTCATTTGTCAATTGTTGATCTTAGAGCCTGAGCCATTGGTGTTCTGTTTAGGAAATTTTCCCCTGTACCAATGTGTTTGAGATTCTTTCCCACTTTTCTCTTCTATTTGATTCAGTGTATCTGGTTTTATGTGGAGGTTCTTGATCCTCTTGGACTTTAGCTTTGTACAAGGAGATAAGAATGGATCAATTCTTCCACATGCTGACCCCCAGTTAGTCCAGCATCATTTGTTGAACATGCTGTTTTTTTCCCCACTGGATGGTTTTGGTGTCTTTGTCAAAAATCAAGTGACCATAGGTGTGTGGGTTTATTTCTGGGTCTTCAATTCTATTTCATTGATCTATGTGCCTGTCTCTGTACCAATACCATGCAGTTTTTAATCACTATTTCTCTGCGGTACAGCTTGAGGTCAGGGATGGTGATTCCCCAGAAGTTCTTTTATTGTTGAGAATTGTTTTCACTATCCTGGGTTTTTTGTTATTCCATATGAAGTTGAAAACTCTTTCTATCTGTGAAGAATTGAGTTGGAATTTTGATGGGGATTGCATTGAATCTGTAGATTGCTTTTGGTAAGATGACCGTTTTTTACTATGTTAATTCTACTGATCCATGAGCATGGGAGGTGTTTCCATCTTCTGAAGTCTTTTTTCAGAGACTTGAAGTTCTTGTCATACTGATCTTTCACTTGCTTGGTTGGAGTTACTCCAAGATACTTTATATTATTTGTGACTATTGTGAAGGGTGTTGTTTCCTTAATTTCCTTCTCAGCCCATTTATTCTCTGTGTAGAGAAAGGCTACTGATTTGTTTGAGTTAATTTTATATACAGCCACTTTGCTGAAGTTGTTTATCAGGTGTAGAAGTTCTCTGGTAGATTTTTGGGGTTGCTTCTGTATACTATCATATTGTCTGCAAATAGTAATGCTTTGAATTCTTCCTTTCCTATTTGTATCCCCTTGATGTTCTTTGTTGTCTTATTGCTCTAGCTAGAACTTCAAGTACTATATTGAATAGACACAGAGAGAGTGGGCAGCCTTGTCCTGTCCTTGATTTTAATGGGATTGCTTCAAGTATCTCTCCATTTAATTTGATATTGGCTGATGGTTTGCTGTATATTGCTTTTATTATGTTTATGTAAGCGCCTTGAATTCCTTGTCTCTCTAGTACTTTAACATGAAGGGGTGGCTGTATTTTGTCAAATGCTTTTTCAGCATCTAATGAGATGATCATGTGATTTTTTTTCTTTGTGTTTGTTTATACAGTGAATCACATTGATGGATTGTTGTATATCGGACCATTCCTGCATCCCTGGGATGAAGCCTACTTGATCTTAGTGAATGATGGTTTTGATGTGTTCTTGGAATCAGTTTGAGAGAATTTTATTGAGTACTTTTTGCATCGATATTCGTAAGTGAAATTGGTCTGAAGTTCTCTTTCTTTGTTGGATCTTTGTGTGGCTTAGGTATCGGCATAACTGTGGCTTCATAAAATGATTTAAGTAGTATTTTTTCTGTTTCTATCTTATAGAATAATTTGAGAAATGTTGGTATTAGGTCTTTTTTGAAGATCTGATAGAATTCTGCACTAATAGGGCAGTTTAAAGGGAGGTTTCTGGCTTGCTTTCTGTTATGTTATTTTTCCTGGATATATGTAAACGCACAGCTCCTCACCCCATATAGGACATCAGTTATAGACCAGAAACTACAATCCAAACAGAATCTATCTTAGTGAGTCAGTGCATCTATTTTTTTTTTATAGGAGCATGGGTAAGGGTATATTTACAGGAGTCTTGGTGATCTTAAAATAGCTACATTACCAAAAAGTCTAATCGTGGCATTGATGATGCCATCTCTATGGCTGCATAGGTTGAGGTCTTCTTCAGTTAACTTTCTACCTGTCATATTCTCTATAGGTTCTCAGGTGCTTGTGTTCAGCAGTGTTGTGGCACTCCTCAGCCCCAGAAAACCATTTTCTTTCTATGTACCATGCAGGGCAGGCCCTGGCTAGATGTGATGTTTATGATACAGGAAGGAAACAGCAAGATCTATGTCAGAGACATTATAAGACTGCCAGAGACAGGTTGTGCTCTGGAAGCCAACTCTAGGAGTGTAGCTTTAGGAAAATGGGTTTCATGGGGGGGGGGGGACTTGGACATCAGAAATTAACTACAGAAGCAGATACTTGTCCTCTATAGCTACTGTTTGCAAGGCATGCCCAGTAGTAACGCATACCTCACAGCAGTTCATAGGAACTCCATCTTACCCTATATGTGAAATGCCATGATCCACTCTCCTGGATGCAGGCAGTTAGTCCTTTAGTATATAAAATTCCTTGAGAATTTTTCAGGGCTTGAGTGGAATCAGCATTCTCTAGGCTTCAACTAAGCCTGCCTTCAACTTGGTCTCTAGGATGGAATTCATATGTTGAATCCCAGAGCTTTTGATAGTAAGGTAGTAGGGCCTCAAGAGTGGAATTAGTGTCCTTGTGAAGAGGCTCCAGAGAATTCCCTTGCTTCCCTGATCAAGTTAGGATACTGTGAAATGGCACTTCCTATAAGCTAGGAAGGCAGCCTATTCCAGAACCCACACACATTGGTTCATAGCCTCAGACATCCACCTTGCAGAGCTTGATAAATAAATTCCTAGCATTTATCAGTGGTTCAGTTGATAACATTTTGTTATGACTGGACATATGTCTGCTAAGACAGGAGTCTCCTCCATTCTTTTACCTGGCCCTTTCTGACATGACCAGGGTTGGTTTGTGCACACTAGTGGGAGTTCCTGGCACAGCTAGTTTCAGAGCTGCCAGGGTTTGTTTGTGCACACTAGTGGGAGTTCCTGGCACAGCTGGTTTCAGAGCTGCATCTGGGATGCTTGAGACACATTTGGACTCTTGAAAATTGCCATGTGGTACATATCCACACCCCACTTTGTTAGAGGACTGAAGTTGAGTAGTGCCATACCAATGTTCTTTTGAGTGGCTCCAGCCTACACCCTCCTTGCACTAGGACCTATTGGAGCCTTATGCAGGGTGGCAAACACAGTTCAAGGTGGTGTTTTATGGGTGGGTTTGTGTGTCCTATACCGTTTGGGTGGTGTACACTATGCAGGGTGACATACTTCTTGTGAGGGATGGGGTTGGGCTCCTGGAACCAGATGTGTGCATGCAGGAACAAAGCTGCAACAGACAAGGGTATGCCGTGAGTGTCTAGAAGATGCCATTCATTTCTTTCATAATAAACCAATATTCTGTGGCAAATTTGGTTTTGGTAGCTATCTTATAAAGTGCAGGTTTCATAGTTATAGTTATAGCTACAGACAGGGTAGGAATAACTCTGTCAGTAGGCCTTGGGGATGACCAGGGAGCAGATTTTGGGCAGTCTTTCACCTGTTCATGCCCAGTGGAGATTTGGGAGGAGGTTTGGTTGGTGCTTTTTGGGTTGTTTTTATTTATGTGATAATGATAGTCTATGTTCTGTGCCAGGCCTAGGCATGAAAGGAGATGTTTCTCTAGCAGGAAATAGACTGCAGAAGGCATCACTGACTGAAGCTCAAGACAGATACTTGTGACCTTTCACCTCAACAGCATGCTAGGGGCTCTCTCATAACGAGGCTGACAGTGTGGTTTGGGTGCATGTATTACAGATGTTGTTTGCAGGCTGTTTATAGACACAGTGAGGAAAGTGAAATTTCTGGACTCCTGTTCTCACCTTCTCTCCCCTGGATCATGCTTCCAATAGATGTGGTGGAGAGAGATACATTATGTAGAGGTACTATCCTTTGAAAGCCCCACTCCTCTTTGGTAGGAAGCTCAAGAGGTGAAACCTTTGTGCTGTTCTGGGGTACCCTGAGTAGGCCTCCTAAGCAGTCAGATGGAAGGGTGCACATCATTGTTTGACATACTGAAAGAGGTCTGTATCTCTCAAGTATCATACTCCTCATTTTTACTTATTCCTCAAATATATCATGTGATAGGAGAGGTTGATGTTCTCCCCACTCCCTCTTAGAGAGGTTCTTTTCTATCTTTCAAGACTCTTTACTTTTGTTGTTACTCTAAATATTTTAAGAGCAATCTAACAAGTGACTCACATAACCTCTGTGCACTCATGGTTGGGCTCAGGGGAGGTTCATGGTGGGTGGTGGGGGGTGACTGTGTCTTTAAAATTTATGATTTGGAGAAACTAGGGTAGCTGGCTTTGGTTGTGAGATTTTACTCACATGTGCAGGTCAGATAGGTAGCATCTTCCTCATAGCTGTCCTTTCTGGAGGGATTGTCAGGCAGCTTGCAGCTTTCCAGAAGGACTCTCCCATGTGTATGGTAGCTTTCAGATGGGTTGTTATCCTATTCTTCCTCATCCCCAGTTATCCACTGCTAGTAAAGACTGGATTTGAGCTCTAGGTTCCCCACATATGTGAAGCTTAGTGAAGGCATTTACTTTGTTTATTCACTGTGATTAAGAAAATGTTGTGGGCCGGGTGGTGGTGGCGCACGCCTTTGATCCCAGCACTTGGGAGGCAGAGGCAGGCGGATTTCTGAGTTCGAGGCCAGCCTGGTCTACAGAGTGAGTTCCAGGACAGCCAAGGCTACACAGAGAAACCCTGTCTCGAAAAACAAACAAACAAACAAACAAAAAAGTTTAAAAAAAAAAAAGAAAGAAAATATTGTGGAAGCCCTTTCACAACTTTAATTGTACATGGCAAGTAGGGCAGGATATTTCCAATCTGTAAACCTCAGCAGTTTAATGTTTAGGATATTACAAGTCATTCTTTCTATTTATAGATACACACACACACACACACACACACACACACACACACATATGGAGAGAGAGAGAGAGAGAGAGAGAGAGAGAGAGAGAGCATCTTCAAGGGAAAAGATGTGCAACTGAGACAAATAGGCAGTATGCATGTAGTTCCTTATCCATGGGGTTATCAGTGAAATTCAAATTAAAATAGCAGTAAGACCAGTGTCCCTGCCAGAAGGAGCTATGATGTCTGGTGGGAACCTGGTAGAAATAGCATGGGTACAAAGAGCTAGACATGACATGGCTGCCTGGATCAGCACTGTATAGAGAGCTTAAGGTTTCCAAGGGAGGATGACTGTCCTGGCCAGCATTATTGTTGATGGCAAAATGACATCAGGCTGGAATTCATGGAACCTGTAGGTTCTAGACAGTTTGGAAGGGATAAGTTCATCTAGTTAAATCTGTGGAGCATGCTAGAAGGCCTTGGAGGGCGGCTTGGGTCCTCGGGTGAAATGATCTTGGAGCAGGTAGCATCTTGACAGGTGGTCTCGTTGAAGTGTGGCCCCCATCCATAGAAAAGAAATAATGAAACTTTCCCAGGTCAGGGCCAAACAAACCTCTGTGTTTAAGGCTCCAGTTTTTGGATCTCTGAGAAAGTCCGAGGTCCAAAAAGAAGTCCTCATATTATTTGGGAAAGTGACACTGAAGGCAGGAAAGAGGGAAAAATCATTCTCATCTCAGTCTTACTCTCCTTTGAATTTGTGACAATTCACAAGAGTGGCTTAGAGTTGTCTTCTGCATCGGCTATAAGGATCAGAGCTGGCTGAAATATACAGAGGTGGATGCTCACAGCTAACCATTGAGCTGATCATGGAGTTCCCAATGGAGGAGTGAGAGAGAAGACTGAAGAAACTGAAAGGGTTTACGGCCCCATGAGGAGAGCAACAATACCAACCAACCAGAGCTCCCAGGGTCTAAACCACCAGCCTCACATAGGGAGGAACCCATGGCTCCAGCTGTATATGTAGGGGAGGATGACAGTGTCAGGCATATGTGGGTGAGAAAGTCCTTGGTCCAGCGAAGGCTGGATGCCCCAGTGTGGGGAAAATTGTGAGTGGGGAGGTGGGAGTGGGAGGGTGGGTGGGGGCATATCCTCATGGAAGCAGGAGGAAGGGATAGGAGGTTGCCTGGGGGGGAGGGGATTATATCTGAAATGTAAATAAAATATCAAAAAAAATTGAGTCACAATTAAAGAAAACTTGGAGATATTGAAAAAAAAAAAGAAAAAAAAAGGGGGGAGCAGAGCTGGGAGAAGCTGTGCAGACTAAAAATGTGAAAACTTTTGTTACTGACATCAAAACCAACCTTAGTTTTTTTTTCCAAGCAGAAGGATGCCATGGTAGAGTCCATGCAACTTTTGATGCTCAAGAAAAGCTGTATTTGGGTTTCTTCTTACAGATGTACCGTTTTGCTGCCATTTTTCTTCTGGAAGCAACACAGGTGGTATCCTCCGGTGCATTCCAAGACATCAGCTCCCCTCTGTCTCTGTAAACTTCTCCATGGTTTGGTTGCTGGGGCTTTGCTTTCTCTTTTAGTCATTCCTGGGACTGATGGCTTTTCATTGCCTTATTTTCCCTAAGAAGGTAAATTGGATCCTATGATACCATTGCCATGTTTGGATCCTACCTTGTTGTATGGTTCTGACCAGAAATGGTGATGATATTTTCTCATCCATGCCTAGTCCACATTTATGGGCACAGACTCTGTGAGCACTGGCTTCAGGCTCTTTGTAATGCTGTCAGTTCACCGGTCTCCTCATCTTGTACTTACTCCATTCATGAGACGTTTAAGGAACATACTATTGTTGTCTTTTAAATCTTTCCTGTTGCCATGATACCCTGACAAGAGCAACTTAAGAGATAAAGGGCTTACTTTACCTCACAGTTCAAGGTATCATGGCAGGGAAGTCAATCAAGAGGATCTTGAAGATGTCAAGTTATGTCTACAGTCATAAGAGAGCACTGAATGCACATTTGGTTCCCCTTTTTAATTTGTTAGAGTCAAAATGCCTTCCCCAGGGAATGGTCCTGCCCACAACTGAGATGAGTTTTCCCCCCAAAATTAATATAATCAGTATAAATTCCCCCACGGGCACACCCAGAGTCCCATCTCCCAGATGATTCTAGATTCTGCCAAGTTGACAATTAGACCTGATCGTCATGGCAGCCTGCCCATCTGTGAGCATCTTTCACTTTCTCTATCACATGCCACAGTTGGTAGCGGTGGTATTTTTGATTCACATGAATGGATGTTGAGACTCAAAGAGCATAAACAGCTTTCTCAGAGCCACATGATTATGACAAACCAAGCCAGGATTTGGACCGAGTCTGGCTCTAAATCCCAGACCTTCTCTTCCATGCTGTCATGTTCTGTACACCAAACTCAGTGACAACAGCTTAAAAAAGTATCTCCCTTCCCAGCGTAACCCTGGTTCACTGGAGCAGCCACACAAACATCCGCACTGGCAGGTTTTTGGCAGGGTCCTGGGGGCGGAGGCTATGCAAGTCTTCCTGACAAGGGTAAGGGTTTGGGCCCAGGACCAGAGCCAATCCTGCTTTGGGGTGACCTGGCTGGTTTGGTCTGATGTTGGCAGAGGCTCAGATAACACGAAGGTTAACTCAGGGCAGGGTAGTGGTGTCATCAGCCATGATTTAGCCTCCTGGGTGTCCTGTTCTTTCTTGGCTCACTTCTGTTATTGTCTGTGTCAGTCACACTCCCTTCCTTCATAACAGGATGGCAGACAAAGCTGCTGCCCTGGGCTGCTCCAGCTACTAACTGAAAACACTGAGATAAGCCCCTTAAGGCAGAAATCCCTATGACTGCAAAGTGTCCACTCCCTACTTCTCTCTCTCTCTCTCTCTCTCTCTCTCTCTCTCTCTCTCTCTCTCTCTCTCTCTTCCTCTCCCTGAACTGGCTCTGGCAATGTTGTGGAAGCATCCCTGATGCGTTCTTACATTCTGGAAGCCCTTTCTAGTTGAAGGTCCTTGATTGCATATTCCTCAATTATCAGCTGAAGAAACAACCACAGTTTTTCATCTTGCAGAAGCTATACTTCTGCAACTGGGACTCCTATATTTTTCTCTCAGTTCTTCTGCCAATTTGCTTATTCTTTTGTGGATTAACTTTTCCCCCTTCAAGGTACGTCACTGAGCACAGTAGAAACAACTAATTCATTCTGGTGATGTTTTGCTTGGAAAGCTCTTTGCAAAGCCAGGGCTATACTAGGTACATTTCCTGTTTTCTAGGTTATTGGAGGCAGTTGTGTGATTTAAAACAAAACAAAACAAAACAAAAATTACATAACACGATTGCCATTTCCCAACTTTTGACACCAAATTCTTTTCTAGTCAGCTATTGCTACAATGCTGTATACTAACTGCCCTGCTGACCCCACTGGTTTAGGACTTCTCTCTGAATTTCTGCTTCTGCCACAACATCTCATACTAAAGTCACTTCTCATCCCTCTTTTTAACACCCTGTGGAAGACGTAGAAGCAGGATTGGGCAAATTCCAGACAGAATTTGCAAGAAGGAGAGCAGAATGTGTTTTGCCTCTGCAACCTCTGTTCAGAACAATTCCTTGTCCCTTTGACCACATTCCAATATTTACACTAGGTCCCGTGGCCATCTGTGGTACTGAGGATGGGAGGAAACCAACATTCTGCTATGAGAATGGCTGAAGGATTAAGGTAAAAACAAGATAAGTATCCTGCTTCCTCCTGTAGAAAGGACAGATCTCCAGCCAATGCCAGCTAGGCTACTCCTTATATGCCCTCTGACCTACAGCCACTCATTAGCTTTCCTTGGGCTGCAGCTGAAGTAAAGACCATCTTGTCCAGAGTGGGAAGAGCCAGTTGTAGGATGGATAGGCACCACCTCTTGGCCATTTCCTTCATCTGGAAAGGTAGAGGAATGCAAATCCTTCATGGCTCCTTGTACATATTGTCTCATCTGATAGGATTACATTGGGTGAGTGTGCTAGCCAAGGGATGTTTGGAGCCATCAGAAGCTGGGAGAGACAGGAAAGAGTCTTCCTGCCTTAGTATTGAGCCTTTGCCCTGCTGGACTATTAGAGCATATATTTCTGTAGTTTTAAGTCAGTCAGTTTGTGGGGATTTGTGGTAGCTGTAGAAAATTAGCATGCTGTAGTTTTTACTAGGAAAGCCCATGTGGTAGGTGTTCGATACCCATTTTACAAGTGGACAAACCCAGGTTTAGTGTCTAGGAACTTTGATTCTGTCAGCCTGCTGCCAACACCTGTGCGTTTCTCTGAGATAGACCATAAGCAAAAGGGAGCTGGAGAAGTAGTGGTAAGGCCTGAGCAAACTGACACATAAGGGGCTGTTAGAAAAAAAGTAGCAAAAATAGAATTTGCCTCATTTGGTGTGCTTGTCCTCAGAGAAGCAGGCCCTCATTGCCCAGTGTCCACGTGCTTGGCCCACCCTAACCCCCTTTACAGAGACAGTTGGACTGTCCCACCATTCAGTATCAGTGAAATAGGCCTCTTTTCTGTTCCGATCAAGAAGCCCCAAAGTTCTAACGTCTCCTTACAGCTAGGAGAGTGTATGCTTGTTCGTTTGCTTTTACTTTATCTGCATTGGGGTTTTGCCTGCATGTGTGCCTATGTGAAGGTATCAGATCCCATGGAACTGGAGTTACAGACCGTTCTGATCTGCCATGTAGGTACTGGGAATCGAGCCTGGGTCCTTTGAGACAGCAGCTAGTGCTCTTAACCACTTAATCACTGTAGCACCTAGGCAAGAGTATGTTGGGTGGGATATTGGAGACTTGTTGGAGCTAGGGAGACAAAAGGACCTGCTGAGGGAATGAAGAACCCAGATTTCTGTGTCTAGCCATGAAAGACAATAAGATAGGAATGTTTAAACGTCTGCTGTGTCTAGACTCTCATGAGTGTCTCTTTTATTTTCTTGCTTCTTGATGGGAAAGTTGACATATATTTGCCACATTGTCATACTTGAGGAGCAAGTAACTGTCCCTCACAGGCTTATGAATGGAGAATATTGTACATCTGTATAGATTATACCTAGAACCTCACTTATTCCTGACTAAGATGATGAGGCTTAGGATAGTTAAGTATTAATTTATACACTTCATAGTTAATTTGTTGATTATGTAGCCCAGGCTGACCATGTTCTCAAAATCCTCCTACCTCAACATTCCAAGTGCTGGGATGATAGGCCTGTGCTCCAGGCTGTTGAAGTTTGGGAGTTTAAAGCTGGTTTATATTTAGACTTTTGTAAGCTTTGACTTAATATTACAGTGGGTTAGATTTTTATAGATGGTGGGATGATGTGAATGAATTTTGTGTATAGAATTTTGGAGCTGGGTTGTGATCCGCATAACAATTATCTCCAAAGAAACCAACATCCTAATCCCCAAACCCGCATTATATGTCAAAAGAGGTTTTGCAGATGCAAACGAGAAAAGATGATGAGATGGTTCTGAAAGAGTTGCAACATCTTTTAAAAAGGGAACAATACTATTGGCACCAGAGAAGATTTAAGGACAGAAGCAGAGGTCAGAGGGATGAGATTGGCTTGTAAAGGGAGGGAGGGACCATGAAGTATGAAGTATGGGCAGCTGGGAAAGTCCAGAATTAAGGTTTCACTTGGATCTTTCAGGAAGAGGGTGATCTTGCTAAATCCTGATTTTTGCCCAGAGAAGCTGTTTTTGGAGTTTCCTTATTCAAAAAACTGTAAGGTCACTTACAGTTTTTTGAAAGTCGTTTGAAGCCACTAACTTTTTGATGGTTCCTTTTAGCAGAAGTAAGAAAATAATACAGGGCCATGGTGAGAACAGCTAAAGAATGGGCCGGGAAATGAAGTTGAGGAAGGACTCATTTTCCGTAGGGCGTGATGCCCTGTGTGGGATGTTGATGATAAGCTGAAAGAACACTAAAATTTGATGCCCAGACTTGGCAATTAGTAGGCCACTTATGAGCCCAACCAAAAAAAAATGTGTGTGTGTGTGTGTGTGTGTGTGTGTGTGTGTGTGTGTAATGGAGGAGATAAGGTCTTAGGGAAAGGATTAAGAAAAGTGTAGACTATGTGACGATGACAATATTGTCTTCTTGACTGTTTCCAGTAAAGAGCAGAAGCAGGCAGTGGTCAAGCCTGCAGGCCTTATACCAGGGACCCCCTCAGTCATGACTGGTGTGGAGGGACCCAGTTCCTGAGTCAAGGAAGTGCTAGTCTGGGTGTGTTCACAGAGTTGGCTAGAGGTAAGGAGATGCTGGAGGAAACACATGGAAATCTTTTTTTGATTCCTTCTAATTTCTCAGTGAAATGAGAAACAATCATCTCTTTTCCACTTTCTAAATATGCTGAGCAGGCTTGAGGGATGCATGGAGTGCAGGAGCAACAGAGATGGTTGCGCATGCAGCTTCAATATTGTTTGGTTGGAGAAATAATACACTGTCCAACTAGCTTGTTTTAAACTAGACAAACACTCCCGAGCCTGCCTGCTGCTGGAGAGCACAGCCCAGGGCTGTGTTTGGAGTGGGGCTCTCAGGGTGCTGAGGTCAGCTCTGTTTGACATTCCTGATGTGTGAAGGGCGGCTTAGAACAACAGCACAAGCCATGGGCGTGCAACTCCCTGGAGCTATTCCAGAGGCCCTGCCTGAGAAATGTTTTAGTCTAGAGATTCCTCCCCAATTTTAAACATCTGTTGGTGCTTGTGGAAAATAAGGTTGGGGTTGTTTTGCTCACAGCCCTGGAAGCTGCTTGCAAAGCTGATGATGGATACTACACACTTTGTCTCAAGCCAAGCAGCTTGACCCTGACCTGGCAGCAGGGTGCCACCTGTTTGTTGGTACAGTTCAGCTGTTCCCAAGATTATGCAAGGACTGAGGCATATAGGAATCTACGGGGTTCCCCGAGGTGAGCTGTATTAGCTTTTGGCTTGATACCTTGCTACACTCAGATTGCTGTCAGTTATATGCTCAGTGCTTCCCTGCATCCTCTTCTGTCTCCCTTTGTAGAGTTAGAGTGAGCTGTTTCATTTCTTACTAGTGCCCTAAGCAAACTTGTGTCAAAGCAAACTTAAATCTCACTTCGCATCTCCAGTAGGCCAGACATATATGTGTAGCATTTTTACTGTATTATTTTTAGTCAAATTGAAGCCACCTTGGAGTCCCATTTTCCCTACAATGGTGAAAATATGAAACTCAGGCACTGTAGGCCAACTCATCCTGATCTACAAGGAACATCTAGACCCTGTGTCTCCTCTCCCCTGGCCTCCTGCTTTTCTAATTTTAAGGTCCTCTCTTTCCCTGGTTTCCTCAAATACTCTTCTACCAAAGCTATTGTCCAGCCTTGCTAATAGACTCCTGGGTAATGGGTCCTGAGCTTCATGAACTGCCTCTCTCTATATGGCCTCCTATTCTGACTGGAGTATCCTATGGAGCAGTGCCTTTGCCCAGTGATGCACAGCATATGGATGGGGAATAATGAGAATAAGCTTTGACTCCTTAAGTGACTGTAGATCACCTAAAGAAGGTTGTTTCGTGCTTACTATAGCATCCTATAAATATATCACTTTGAAAATCAGGAAAGTGGGGTCTGGATATGTGTTTACAGTCACATGGCTAATATTAGTAGGAGAAATCCCATGTTTTCTTTCACTACACAGCAGTTCTCTGGTTTTTACAGAATATCAACACATGCATGTGTCTTCCTGTCTTTCTAAAGTCTATGTGTCCTGTTGTACATGGTTCCTTTTCTCCTGCCCATCCATGAACAATGCAGTGAGTTGTTCACCCTCAACCACACAGTATTGCCCACTGACCATCTGTCTTCTAAGACCACAGCCTTCTTGTCAAAGGCTGAGCTCATCACTTCCTGCCCTCCCATCAACCCCAAGCCGCGAGTCACACCAGCAACTCAAATGGTACCCTTTGGTGGAGGCTGTTCTGCAGATGGTGAGGTAGAGCTATTTGAGTCAAAAGAGGAAACCCTGGCTCCAGTGTCCACACCCAGGATAATGTTAGTGGCTCAGAAGAGGAAGGACTAAGATGCTAGAAGGGGGTCCCACCCATAAGACCAAAGGTCACCCTGGTGGGAGCAGTAGACAGATTAGGACACAGCCACATAGTGAGAGTGACACTTGTAGATTAGAAGCTCCTGAGTCAACCTCATTCCTGGGTAAGGCCTGTCCTCTGTGGACAGTGCCAATGTATAGGTGTGTGGGGATCCGTGGGATGAGGCTGAGGCCAAAGAACTTTCAAGGCATCTATCTATCTGGGTAACTTGGGGAGGACGGCTTCATGCCATAGCCAACGGAGACTTTGGACAAAGGGCAACCACACTTGTCCACCTCAGAAAAGAAAGTCTGGTTCTACTGACAGACTTCAAGAAAAGAGGCAAGATGACATATACCCTGAACACTGATGATGGGTGTGAATTCTACAGTCAAACCAGAATTAGTGGCTTTGCTAAGAAAGAATGTGCCAGACTGGTACTTGGCTTGAGTGTAGATAGACAACAATCACTAGCTGTAGGGCAACTACCCAGCCTTGGCCCCATCTAAAAATAGTTGAACAGCTATGGATAAAAGATGTAGTTAGTATCCATACCTAGGACTATGTCAGAAGATTTTGATTCAAATGCCTCTCCTTTAACAGCTTTTTCTAGCTTGCTTAGTGCTGGCCTCTGTGTGGAGTGTAACTGGTAGATCTGGTCCACTGAAGACCTCTCAGGAGTAGGGCCAGTGCTAGAGACATGATGGCAGATCCCCAGGTGATGTAATCTCCTACCCCTGCAAACACATACATCTGTCTCCATCCTTAACCACCACCCACTGATCAAGTTACATTAGGATTCTTTTGTGATGCTCAGATCCTGACCTGATCCTGGCATTTTGGTATCTAGATATAGCCTAACATCCTCTGCTGCTGGGGGTAAAGGCCCGTATTCTGTGTTCACTCTACCAGCCCACAATTCATAGCATACCCCCTCTCTCTCATCAGTCCTGGTTGTGCAGCTGAGTATGGAGTAAGAAGCTAGAGGTCACGCATTGTTAGTGCACAAGTACATGCTTGCATATGCATATATGTTCTCCTTAAACAACTTCAGAGAACAAGCCCAGAAGTGGGTGCAGAGGAATGCATGTACTGTGCCTGGAGAATCCCTTCTACTGCTGGAACAGAGAGAACATAAGGCCAGAAGAGCCTCCCAGGCGAAATGGGGCTGCCCTTTCTCACATACGCACATTCCTACTTAACGTACGTGGGTATCCTGAAATGAAAACCATGAGACTTCTCATGTGTCAAGCAGGTTTGGCTAAGGTCAGAACTCTGCCACACTTCCTATTTTGGGAGATATGGAACTCTTCCCAGTGATTGTCTTCTCTACATGGTGGGAGTCTGCAGCCCCAGACACTCAGGTTTTGGTTTCATGAAGCAGAGCAAGATACTGAATATTCACAATGTCTCTTTAGGTTACAGCAAATAATCTGACAAGCTGCTGACCTTATGTTTTGTCAATTCTTAAGGCTAGGTAGACTCTTGATCAAAGAAAGGTAAAAGCAATGGTTAGGTTTGTCTGTCCCTCATAAGGCTTTTGGCCTACACGGTCGTTAGCAACCAAGCATTTCCACTGTGTGTTCTAGGGACCTAGCGACAAGATACATTATCACTAGCTGCCAAGATGGGACACATTCCCACTGTCACTGCGAGTCACTTATCCTCCCCTTGACATATGCTACATCCCCTTATAAAAGGCTAGTCCTTCCTCTCTCCTTCTCTTTTTTCCTCCAACCTGGCCCAGAGGCAGCTTCTGTATACCCCCTCCCCAATAAACCTACGTGAGATCTGTAGCATGGTGAGACTTTATGGCATCCATCACTAAGATCATAACAACAATCACTTTCTCAGGCCCTTGGAGAGGTGTGTGTGTGTGTGTGTGTGTGTGTGTGTGTGTGTGTGTGTGTATGTGTGTAGAAGCTGTCCCTCTAAGAACAGTGAATGAATGTCCTTATAGTGTCCTCAACAGACTTATATTATACACAGACAAAGTCCTATAGCTGATTGGCCAGATGCATTCATGTGTCCATGTGAAGGGCTCACTGGGGTGGCTCTAATGTCTCATAAGGACCAGACACTCTTGGTCCTTTTTGTAGTGTCACTATCTACTGACCATTACTGTTTACTGACCCCTAGGAACACAGAGCTAATGGGCCTGCATGCCTCTGAGCTCTGAGTTGCTAGCATAGCAGATCTATTGGGAGAGGCTTGAGTGTGTCAGGAGCCCTAACCACTGGGCTGAGTGTTCTATGGCTGGGGACTGGGCTAAGGTCCAGACATCGAGAGTATTTCCAGGAGTCATTTCCTGATAAGGATCAAAGTCTTTGAGTTAGAAGAGGACCTGCCACCAGGGCTGGATATAGCTATATGGAGACAAACTTCCAGTGTCTGGGTATTTGAGCAACTATTTTAAGTGTGGGTCACCCAGCCCCAGGAGGCAGGAAGCATATTCAGGCCATTTAAGGAGGAAGAGGTAGGAGCCACAGTGGGTCAGTTATTAGCCCTGCTGAGTTTTTCTCGTTCAGTGTGTCATGGCTAAGAGGAACTCTTGCTTCACCTTATCCCATGGGCCAGGAAGTAGTATTCTCTGGGACAGAGAACCTGAGATATTTTCCATGTGGAAATGTGGACAGATTTGGAAGCGGTGGGGATTTTAGTTTGTTGGAATTCAGCATTGTAGGTGTGAACTGGCCATACCACACAGGGTTGGTTCTGGGTAAGGATGCTAGCAAGGTCCTCATGAAGGGCAGCAACTGGGGCCTGTGAGGATCCAGGATGACTTCTTTACCTGGCACAGGATGGAGGCTCTCATATTAGTAGATGCCTAGAAACAGAATTAGGGGCCTGACATCTATGTCTCTCATAGCAACCTCTCCTTTCAGGCAGTGAGGCCTAAGTGTGCTCTCCAACCTCATCTTGGGACCTTCTCAGCTCTTAGTCAATCCCCTCAGCCTTGGCCCCTGCAGGAAACTAGGGACCATGTCTTTTGGAAATGATCCCAGTTTGTGGTTGTTCTTGGTAGACACACTCTCAGCTGGGGAAGAGAGGTCTCCCTTGGCCTTGGTTTGGGGCGAGACATGTGCTCTGTTGGCATCCACCAAGTAGTATTTTGTTCTTTAACTTCCAGGCTTTAAATTTGAGGCTAGGCTTGGATCCTATCTGCCTTTGGACACTCTGGAATTCAGGGCTAGCTTCTCTTAGGACACTCCAGTGAGTGCCTTACGGTGTTTGGCTCTAAGGTGGTAGAGCTGGACCCTTACTGTTCACTACTGGGAATTCTGCAGAGAACAAGCAAACACATGTCAGTAAATCATGTCTTGTTTGAAGAGTGTAAAAGAAAAGAATGCTTTGTAAGAAAACAGAACAGAGTAAGTAAAAACTGGGTACAGGAGGGTACAGCTTCCATTGGGTGGGCTCAGTGCCAAGGCTGTTATGTGATCCTTGGTCCTCTGTGCCTAAGCCTTGGCCTGTAACTGCCAGTGGTTGTGGTAGGTAGGTACTTCAGAGGTATACGGATCTATGTGAGAAGGAGACTCCTGGGAGTGCTCTAAGCTCATGTGGAAATGGGGGAAGAGGAGGATGGTGATCCAATGTCATGGTGCAATCAGGTGAGCCCAGGGTCCTCCTTGGCAGTGGAAATTTGCAGTAGCTGCTGGTATGGTGAGCGAGAGCAGTAGCCCCAAGTTGGGAGATAGCTTTAATGTGAATGAGACTTATCCCCAAACCACGCTTTCCTTCTCCTATTGAGAAGCCACAGCATGGATGTTGGATCCTGCATGTAGTCCCTATGGCAAAGGTGAGATCGTGGAACAATCCATGTTGCTCCCTAGGGACAGACCCTTCAGACCTCACTCCTGGTTCTTAAGATAGGAGCCCTTTGTGGCCAACCACCATCCACCCCATGTATCCAGCTGTGATTTTCACAGGCATCTGTATCAAATTACTGGCTCATGTCACAAATAAAATTAGAGACAGGGCCCTGCCCTGGCAGAAGCCAGAAGTCAGCTGGGCCAGGTACACATGCCACCTGGCCACACCACAGTGAGGAGAGAATGGGTGATAGAGGAGTGGAATGGCGCATGCGTTGTGGAGAGAGACAGAACTGGTGAGCTTGGGGCTTAAACAAATGCAGACCCAACCCCAAAACAAGCAACCTGGATGTTGGGTCACCCAAGACGAATGGTTCATTTTCTAGATTAGACCTCCCTGAAGTACCTCTGTGTCCTGTGATGCTTGTAAGGGCCATGTGTGGGTGTTGGTAGCCCTGTTGTGGACTAGGTCTGGGATGATGTCAGAGACTAAATGCAGATGTTCATGGTTTGTGCCATGGCCTGAGTCCATGTTCATGTCCATAGGCCATGCCGCTCTATACTGACGTGAGTGCCACGCATTGCCACTTGAGACGATAGTGGTGACCAGGTCTTGGTTGCTGCCGAGGGCCATGTCTGGGTGTATGTTGATGTCGGTGGCCCATGCTACCACAGAAGGCTACTGGAGTGTCTGTGGTCTGTGCTGCAGCCTGAAGCCATGTTGATGTTGGGGGGCGGGGGGTGGATGTGGGTGGCTTGTGCTGCCACTTGGGTCCATGGTGATGTTTGGGGTTGTGAGGGCCAAGTTTGGGTTTGGGTTCCTTTGAAGCTGGGTTTACATTGATGTCTATGACCGGTGTTGACACTGAATGCCCCACAAATGTGTTGTCTGTGATCCCAGCTTCCATCAGAGGTGTCTTATCTAGTCTGTGACCTTACCATAACCAGGAGCCCTACTCAAAGTCTGTGCTAATACCAGAAACTGTGTGGAAACCCTTAATCTATGCTCCTACTACTCATAAGAGGAAATAAGCTACTTTCTCAGTGATATCAATGACTTCAGACACACAGTTGAGATCGGCCCCAATAGTAACAGCCTAGACAGGAAACCATAGGGAGAACTCTTAAAAACTATGAGAGGATGCTAGGGTATCAGATGAGTTCCAGGGGCAAGGGATGGGAAAGACACAGTTTCATTTAGGAGTCAGACCACTGAGAATTTGACCATATCCCAGTGAATGAACACACACACACACACACACACACACACACACACACGATATATATCATATTTTTTTCCTGGGAGACAGTAACAAGGGGTGGGGGAGGACAGGGAAGGTCTGAGAAGCAAATGTGATAGGGGCGTATGATGTGAAATCCCCAAAGAATCAGTAAAAAGATTATATTAGAAAAAACTTAGAGGCAGGAACTCTCTGGAAAGCAGAAGCTACCCCTACATATTCCAATGTGTTGCATTTGCCACCACACTCAGCTCACTGGGTGCAGAAAGGGAAGGGAGAGATGACACTGCTGTACAGGAAGGCTGACCGCCCCCCCCCCCCCAAGGGGAAGAAAGTCTGGGGTGTGGGGTCTAGCCTGGAACGGATGGTGGGAGACCCTGAAACAGTAGAAGTGAGTTGTATGGGGTGAGGGAGACTGCTTCCTGAAGAGTGGAGCAACCACACAACATCTCAGGCCCAGCCCCCAGCCACCAGCCCCCTATTTTGAGCTGATCAGCCTGTGTCTCCAGTAGGCAGATGGGGCTCCTTGGAGTTTAGGGAAAGTCACCTCACCTAACTCTCTGTCCACATCTCCTAGGGCAGCTGGACAAGGACCTGCAGTCCAAGATGGCCACCCCAGTATCATGTACTACCACTACCCTCCTCACCTAAATTCCCCAAGGCCCTGGTTTCTCTGGAAAGGAAAGCACTTCCCAGGTCTTCGTGTCTCGAAATCTCTGCACAGGCGCCATTCTACAGAACTGGCTGTGATCTCCAGATCCCTGATGAGGCTTCAGTTTGCTTCTCCAGAGCCATTTGTATGCATCTCAGCCTTCTGTCATTAAATATTTTTTGAGGTTTTTTTTTTTTTATGAGTAGGGAAGTCTTATATTTTTTTCTTATCCATTCTAATGTCTTACATGTTTATCCTTCACTGTTTCTGTTGGGAGTCTGCTTTTGTCTGTTGATTTGTGGGAGCTTTATGTTTACAGTGAGTATCAAGACTTTGTGTTCACATTGCTGACGTTGCCAATTTACCTTTCTAATGGTGCTATTTTTTTCCACATACAAGTTTATTATTTTTTTTTATAAAGCCAAATTAGTCAATTGTTTCCTATAGGCTTTGGAGCTTGCCTCTTGCCTGCTTTCCTGTGAGGGTGAAGACTTCATTTAGTGTTTTCTTCCAAAACTTTTATAATTATGCTTTTTGTCCCTAATCTAAGTTTATTTTGGGGTATGGGGTGAGACAGAGTGGAACCATTTTTCCACATTAAACCTTAGCTATCTTGAGCCCTGGAGGACACAAATTATAGCCTAGAGGGCTGGAGAGACTGGGGCCAGCTTCCTGGGCTGGAGTCCAGCCTGCATTAAGGCTGGGTGCTGGCTGGTGCCTGAGCCTGCAGTTCCTTCTTCTCCAAGTACATGGTTGTACAGAACAAAACAATACCCTCTAGTGAATACTTCAGATGGTGTCTCAGCTTTGGTGGATATCAACAGGCTCGGGTCCTGCCTCCAACCATTTACTAGATTTGTCATCTTACTTCTTCCAGCAGAGAGGAAAGTAAGGAAAGAAACTGGCTTCTCAAAGTCTCTAGGTAACTTGGTGAGAACAACATAAAACTCCATTTGGTCCCTGCCCCACCCACAGCCCTCCCATCCTAGTGTCCTGAGGCAGAGATAAGCCTCAGGTTGCCAGGGGCTTTAAGAGACTCAGACTTCCGCCACCCTAGGGGCTTCCAAGATGGAAGCTATCATGTTTGCTGGGGGGGATCAGGCAGCAGGTTTGGAGATGTGTAGCCCAGAGACTCAGCTTTTTCATTTGCTAAGCACAGTCCACAGATGTCCTTGTTACTCTACCATATATAATACCACCCAGATGAGGAGGAAACTTCATAGGCCTTTCTAATCCTGTGACTATCTCTGGACTCTGGAGGCACTGCAAGGGCCTCCCTTGCTGGCTAGGCACTGAGGGACACCCTTCTGACAAGAGACTCTTGTCTAGTTGGATTGTTGCTCTGTAATACTTTCTCTTGCTCTCATTCAGGGCTGCCTGAACTCACAGAATCTCAAACCCAACTTTACAAAGCCTTAGGAGTCATCTGTGGGCCTCTGGGTCTTCTTTGTCCTTTTCACCTAGGTTGTTGTAGCTGTCTGCTAATTGTTTCAAGGCTGGTAGGCAGCCTCCTGCTGAGAGCGTGCATGAAGACAAGAGAGAGGAGTCTGTCTGGAGCTGGCTTATGGCTTAGAGTTGGTGCTAAGAGTCCAGACACCATGATCAGGCCAGTGGGACAGTCTTGATGCCCCCAGGCCACTGCCACCCAGGACATTGACAGACACTCTCTGCAAGTCCCCCAGGCTTGACTTGGACCTGGGTGTTCATGCAGGCCTGAGTGCACATTTGTTCGAAAGGGAGATACTGCCCTCAGGATATTCTGGCCTCAAGGAAGCTCTCTGGGGCCCAGAAAGCTAAATGTTAGTTCCTTACTAGTTCAGAAGTCCTGCCTACCTATACAAGGTCATCAACTGTTAGTGGGCAGAGCCGTATCCAGCCATAAACTCTGTCTTCCATGGCACCTCTGAAAGGATTTAAAGAAACAGTGTATTCTCTCTCAAAAATGGATGTATTTGTTAGTCAGAAGGACCTGACAACTGAGTTTCCTTTTTCAAAATGAGTGGTTTGCAAGTCTGACTGACACTTCTAACTTCATAAATTCTGCATGATTTTTGAAGGCCTGACTAGCTCCATCCTGGCTCCTGGTGTCAATACTGCTGACATGAACACATTGCAAAAGTCTTGCAGAAATGAGCTGATACTTTCCTCATATAAGAAATAAATAAGTCAGTTAAAAATAGCCCTCAGAACGGATGTGATGTTGCTGTGGCTGTCACGGGAAACACATGAATCAGTCACAGGAAGACGGGGCAGTCCATGGGTTTTGGGCTCCTTCTGGGCTATTTAGAAGTTTTTCACCTTACCTTATACCCAGGCCCAAGGAAGCACCTAACATTGTGGCTTCCATACCTTTTGAATGTTGGGGTCACTCCCTGAATTCAGACTAACCAGAGCTGGCCTATCGAAGTGGGGAAGGGGGCACTTATGTGTGTGTGTGGGTACTCAACAGCTTTCAAGCTTCCTCTGGGCCTATATTCAACCTTACTTGGGAAGTTGTGGGTATTGCCTGTATATCTTGGGTAATTCATGGTCTGATTTCTGTTTTACTTGTGTAGAAGCAAGGCCTGTATGGTCACTGGTGTTTCACAATGTCCTATACAGTCACCTGAGATTGCTGGCACATTTTACTGTGTCAGAAGCTTGCTTGGTTTGCACTAGCTTAGCAGAACAGGTACTGAGACCTTAGTAACCCTTAGAAGCTCAGACTAGGTTACTGTATGTTCTGAGGAAAGTAAGCCTGTGGCTTCTAGTGTCTTTGGGGTTTGGGTTCTGTGGGCACAGCCAGCTTATTCATCTACCTGGAACTGAGGGTCCTTAGAGCTTTCTGATCTCAGGTTTTTCATTTCTAGGATGGAGTAGAAGGGTCAGCAAAGTGCCCAGGAAAGGATAGTCCAAGACAGTCAGCTTGCTAGAAAACAGGCTTGAATGTGAAGTGTTAGAAAAACTGTAGTGATGTCTCTAAGAGGGCACGTAAAATTGCCAGCTGCTGCTGAGGTAGGCTGGGGCTGGAGATTGTTCACCCTGGACTGACCCTTTTTTCCTGGTTCTCTCAGCTGAATAAGTGCTGATGTGAATAGTTAGTAAATGGAGAAGGGGCTTCTGGGAATGCATACTATATAGTGAATCCTTCAAACAAAATCTTGGTGTGATCATAGAGATCAAAATCAATGTTTTTTTTTTTTTTAATACTTTGAGCCAGTGGAAGTTATTTCACTCTGGGTTCAATATTTTTGTAGGTTCCTAGAAGCTTATGGACTCTGTGGCCTGTGCTTTCAGTTCTGATTGTCAAAGGAATTGAGGTTCCAGACCCTCTACTTGGCTGGTATTCTCAGAAGAAGAGAGAATTGCTTGCTTACCTAGCCTAGGAGCCCCGAGAGCTTGCCTCCATGTACACTTATGTAGCCTCTACAAGTGTACACCCGTGCATATAGACCTGCACATGTATACATGCTCAGACAGGAGTGTCCCATACTAGACATGACATGACTAGACATGACTCCATTCATGCTCATGACCATGTACAATAATACATACACATAGATAACACCAGAGGTTGTTTTCCTCATTTTCTTCCAATCTGTCTAACCTGGCTTTAGGCACCAGCAGGTGTGCATGGACCATTGCTGAGTAAATTCAGAGTATAGCCTGAGGGCAGGTCTGTCCCAGCTCTGTACTTGGTGGTGTGAGGGCTAAACCAGTATAGTTGGGGCTGGAAGTGTGGGCTCAGTGGAGCTTGGACTTGGTAATGGTTCCCGAGTCCATTCTTTGTGCCCGAGACTTTGTTACACATTCTCCCAACAAAGCTGTGGGTTGGGTATTATTGTCCCTATTCCTTAGGTGAGATTAAGAGATTTATTAGGATGAGGCCCCTGGCACTTCTCTCCGTTGCAGCTTGTTTTGTGGCTCCACCTATCACTCACTGTCCTAGCCACCTCTGCATTTTTCCTGCTCTGTGGTTCTACCCACCACGGTCTCTCCTACCTACTCCCTTACCCTCTGCTCGTCTTCCTTCTGCTCTGTGGATCTCCCAGGCACTCCTAGATCCTTACTCCAGTCTCCTTCAAGCCTGCCTAAGCATTATTTCTTCACCTTAGCCTCCACAGTATATTCTTGGACTCTGGTCTTTTCTATATCCCCTTTGCTATGAGATAAGATAAACATATATTTAATCTTTGTTTCCAGTTCTTGGCACACAACAATCACAGTTCTTTTTTTTTAATTGGATATTTTATTACATTTCAAATGTTATCTCCTTTCTAGGTCTCCCCTCTGGAACCCCCTATCCTGCCCCCTCACCCCTACCTCTACACCACCCATCCACGCACTCTCACCTTTCTGCCATGGCATTTCCCTACACTGGGGCATCAAACCCCCTCAGGCCCAAGGGCCACTCCTCCAACTTATGTCCAACAAGGCCATCCTCTGCCACATATGTGGCAGGAGCCATGGGTCCCTCCATATGTAGTCTTTAGTTGGTAGTCCAGTGCCCAGGAGCTGGGGGGGGGGGGGAGCGGTTCTGGCCAGTTGATACTGTTGCTCCCCCCATGGGGCTGCAAACCTCCTCAGCTCCTTCAGTCCCTTCTCCAACTCCTCCATCTGGAGACCCCACACTCAGTTCAATCGTTGGCTTCGAGCATCTGCCTCTGTATTTGTCAGGCTCTGGCAGAGCCTTTCAGGAGACAGCCATATCAGGCTCCCATCAGCAAGCAATTCCTGGCATCCACAATAGTTTCCGGATTTGGTGACTGTATATGGGATGGATCCCCAGGTGGGGCAGTCTCTGGATGGCCTTTCCTTCTGACTCTGCCCCACACTTTGTCTACATATTTCCTTCTGTGAGTATTTTGTTCCCCCTTCTAAGAAGCTCTGAAGCATCCACACTTTGGTCTTCCCTCTTCTTGAGCTTCATGTGGTCTGTGAATTGTATCTTGGGTATTTCAAGCTTTTGGGCTAATATCCACTTATCATGTGTGTTTTTTTGTGGCTGGGTTATCTCACATAAGGTGATTTTTTTTTCCACCCATTTGCCTGACAATCACAGTTCTTGAACTCTACAATGACTAGGGTCTTTTAGATGCTAATTCGATGGTCTACTGGGTCCTGGGCTCTTGAAAGCTTAGGATAGGTCTGTCAGAAAAGACCAAGGGAAGAAAACTGGAAACTGAGTTAATCACTGAAGCCAGGAAGTTTAGCTGGTATAAATCACCTCCACTTCAGAAAGTCCTCAAAATTCTCCTAAATGAGGTTATCGGGGTGCCTTAATGTCCTACTTCCCAATGCTAGCCCAAGTACCCTGTTAGATATCAAGAAGCAGAAAGCCCTAGATATGAACACAGGGTCACCTGGAACATTTGAGTCTTGGCCATAGGGACTATATTGCAACCTCAGCATGGCTGACTTCTGAGGGACTGGATGGGTGGAGTGCAGCTGGGGTCTTTCTTGTGATGAATCACCTTTGGGCTCCAGGAAAAATATCCATATATTTTCCACTGAGGAATTTTCTTCTCAGTGTGTACCGTCTCTGCTGTTGTGAAAGCAGAGGAACATTTGGAGGTCAGAATTTCTAGGTCAGTAGGAATGGCATTGAAGTCCTGGGGTGTAAAGTCATAGGACCAAGGGGCTTCAAGGAATGAGGGTAGAGGTCACCATCTCAGCCCTGATCAGACCTAGGACTCTTCTCTTCCTTGTTTGCCCCATGCTGGGCCAACTTTTTGTCCAGTCCATTTTTACTTACAGTCCTTGGAAAGCCTCTGAAGTACATACCAGCACTTGCTCTGCAAACACTAAGATACACAGGCTCTAGACCATCTCTTTCATCCTCATGAAGACTCTTGGGAAGCAAAAGACAAATAGATGGCTCCTTTTTCTTCATTAGGGGCTTCCAGGGGACTGGGTCTTGCTTGGAGTGAAACTTTGGGGTAGAGAGTTTCCAATTGAATCTGAGACAGGGAGGATACTTTATCCAAGTTTGTCAGCAAGTAACTGACTCCAGGAGATACTTCAGGTGTTGTTTCCCCCTAATATTTCACGGGAATTCTCGACGGCACCTAAGCTTCCTGCCAGGCTGGGGTGTATCTGAGGAATGAACAAGAAAGGTGGAGGAAGCAGTGCTTGGAAATGGTTCAGTGGGTAAAGACACACACTCAATGCCGAGCCTGACAACTTGAATTTGATCCTTGGGACCACATGGTAAAAGGGGAGAACAGATTCCCACACGTTGTCCTGACTTCAACATGCACACTATAAAGTGTGCATATGCATGTACATGGATACACACATAATGAATAAATGCTAAGAAAAGAAAAAAAAGAGAAGGGCTAGGTGCCAGCCAGGGCCTATTGTATGTACCACTCTCCAGCACTGTTGGATGGAAGCTTCACTGAGGGGGGCTCTGCAGGTATATCAGGGCTCGGGGCACTTCAGCAAGCAGATACTGTTGCTCCTTATAAGTAGATAAAGTGGCTTGCAGCTGTATTGTACAGATGAGAAGTTTATCAAATTTCTGATAATACAGGAGTGATGGAATACACAACCACGGGACACAGATCATACCTGACACATACATGGCAGGAAATACATGCAAAGAAATCTGGCACATGTGTTTATACACAGAACATATCATATCTTGTACACATGCTCACACATTGAAGACATACAACATCACACACATTCTCACATATGGATGATACACTACATCATGTGTACATGCTCACACACAGAAGAGACATATCCTCACATATGAATGATGAATTATATGACATGTACATGCTTACACACAGAAGAGATATATTCTCACATATGAATGATGAATTATATCACATGTACATGCTTACACACAGAAGAGATATATTCTCACATATGAATGATAAACTATATCACATGTACATGCTTACACACAGAAGAGACATATCATCACATACGAATGACAAACTATATCACATGTACATGCTCACACAGAGAGGGCACACCATGTGCAAATATTCATATACATAAAGGACATAGCACATCACTCACACAAATACCTTTCTCCATGAAGAATATACATTACACATTCTCATGTTTATAGTTATACACATATCTGTATTACATACACACACCCTTGGCCTGTTAGGCAGAATGGAAGTCAACACATCAGAGTTGATCCAAGACTATGGGTCTGGGAGTGGGACTAACCGGAAGGTCACTGATGCAAGCCTGGAGGACACTGACCCCAGATGTGGCTTCCAGCAGCAACTGGGGTTCCCTGGGGTAAATTCCACCCTCCACTTCTGCTTTATGAAGCAGGTGCTGGAGGTTGACCAGGCTGTTGAGTGCCTTTTCTCCTCAAAACGCTGATCTTCATATGCATAGAGGAAGAGAACACAAACCATGGAAGTGGTGATGGAGGATGCCTGAAGCTCCAGCATCCTCTGACACGTTCCCAAGGCCACAGCCTTTCTCTGACTCTGGCCCAAGTCCAAACTTTCCAGTTATGAGAAAAATTAAGGGACAACCTTAGCAGCAGCCAGCTGTGCAGGAAGAGAAAGAAAAATCATTTGAGAACCTGAGTGCTGTTTCTCACGCTCCTGCAGTGCCACCTGCTGGCTGATGGTGTTCATTGGTGCTTTGCCTGCATGCATGTATGTCTGCTTGAGGGTGTCAAAACCCCTGAAACTGGAGTTTGGCCATCTGTCATCTCCCCAAATCAAGGTTTCACACCTCACTGATCTCATCTGAAGAGCTTATCTTATCTCTTATCTCTGAAGAGCTCCCAAACCAGTTGGCACAAGCTTACTGCACTCAGGTCCCACATGGTCTGGAGTGGGAGGCAAGGCTGTCAAAGATAGGACATGGTCTCCAGCAGTGGTAAAGGTTTGGCCCACAGGCAGTAGATGAGTGTAGGAGTGCTAATCTTTAGTGACCTGTGTAGGCTGCTCCGCCTTGCTCACTACCCCAGATTCTCCCTTTGCCTTTCCCTGGAAATGTAGACACCATAGAAGGTAAAATGCCTTCCTTGGGTTACACCAGAGGCTGTGATCAGGCTCAGCTGTGAGGCAGAGACAGCAAGTTGGACCCTTGGAGGACCAGAGGCACTGCACATACTCTCGGAGGCTGCTGAAATGCTGTGACTTAGTTGTAAGCCGTGACTCTTGCTGGAGCCATGCACTGCTTCTTCCCCTAGCCACAATTTCTGTCTCAGTGCTTCATCCTGACCTCATTGCTTGGCCTCAAGCCCTTTCATGTGTGGCATCTGGCCTTTCTTGGGTGCCAGGAACATTGTACAATTCCCCATGAAAGTTAGCTCTTGCTGGAGAGTGTATGTGGTACTGTCTCCCTAGAGAATGATAGACCAGGACCAGGTCTCCAGATGCACAGAATCAGCTCAACATTCTATAAGCTGTTTCCATTTATTTCTTTAACCAATGGAGTCTCCAATCACAGGAGAGCTGGCCTCATGGCCGGAAGTGCTTCTTGGAGTAGGAAACCCAGCACTTACCTATGTGTTAATATTTCCCTATAGAGTTCCACATAGTGCAGGCTGGAGAGATGGCTCAGTGATTAAGGTACTGGCTGCTCTTCCAGAGGACCTGGGTTCAATTCCCAGCAACCACATGGCAGTTCACATATGTCTGTAACTCCAGTTTCAGGGGTTCTGACACCCCCATACAGACACACATGCATACAGGCAAAGCATCAAAGAACATAAAACATTTTAAATTATGTTTAAAAGTTTCACTGGCTGATTGGCTGTGGCTAGACATGGTTACCTGCCAGTGTTCCCCCTCTCAGTTGGTTGGTCCCTGAGAGCATCATCTGGGGGTCTGTGGCCTGCCCTATTCATTTATTCATTTGCTGGAATGGCCAGTAAGATTTTAGAGAACAGACTGATTTACAGATGATAAAATCAAACAAGAACCCTGGAATAAGCAAGACACCGTTTCTTGTTTGACAATTTCATTGATTTTTCAACCCAAGCATTAAAACTAGACCTCTTTTTTTTGCCAAGTGTATTAATGCCATACTCTGCTTTGCCTGGCCTATGTCTTCTTCTCTGGGACATTCTTACAAGTGTGGCTTGATTTTTGTGTCCCCTTGGGACCCTACACAGGGTACTTCCTGACTGTAGGAAGCCTGTCCTATGCCTTAGCCAAGTCTTTATGCCAGAGATAGAAATGAAGAGGATATGAGAGCCTGCAGCTGCCTCCTCCACAGTGGTGATCAGTGCAGCTCTGCCTGATGAAACTCGTGATTGATTAGGGTATATGGAGAAGGGCTTTGCTACATGATTCAAAGCCCACAGCTAGTAAAATATGAAACGGAGGTGTTGTGACTTTGCAGAGTTTGCTGAGGGAAGGAGAGCCACTTCTGAAAGCTCTGGTGCCGGGGGCCATGCCCTGGTTGTTCTTTCTAGGTTCTCTCTTAAAGGTAAGCCGACTGGGAAGTAGAGATATTTAAGGTGTGGTGTTCAATAAACCATCCCTGTTTGACTGAGATTGGTGTCTGAGTGGTTTGTGTAGTGGTTCCCAGACCCTGACACTAGGCCTATGTTAGCAGACAGAGGCTGTACGCCTTGGAGACGACAGGGGAATGAAAGTTACTTCTACACTCTAGCACTGCCCCAGCTGCCTCACCCAACACTTCACCCAGTCGAGGTGTCTCTCTCACTCTTCCAAGTGCCACAACTGCCAAGGGGCTGTGCAGCTCTCCCCCTCTCACACCCTCCCCTAACCCTTTGCCATCAGGGTCCGTTCTTCTGTGCTGCCAGGATGAGGCCCAGGGCCCACTCTCCTGAGCGCTGCTATTGGTGAGGAGCAGGGATAGCACTCTCGCTCTCCCAACCCTAGGGCCAGCTCTCCTGGCTGTCACAGATGTCACAGGGTGGGGAGAGGAGAGGGCATGAAGGCATCTTCCCCACACCTATAATTTCTCATGACAGACAAATGGCAGGGCCAGTTCTTCAGTGCTCATACCCTTGGGCCAGCTCACCTACACCCCAGTCACCAGGGCCAGCTCTACTGTGCTGCCTGGGTGAGGTGCAGGGCCCACAGTTCCGAGTGCTGGTGAGGGGCAGGGATTGCTCTCCAGAGTGCCACAGCCAGTGAGGGGTGGAGCCAGCTCTGCACAGGCCTTGGACATCAACATAGTCCCAAGCAGCAGCTCAAACCAGGAATGTCCACATGGTCTTAAGTGGTAACATGAGCCACACAGACCCATGCTGCTGCATGACCACAGACCTAGACATGGCCCTTATAGGTAGCATAGGCTGGAATTCCACCATGGTCTCAGGTAGCAGGGTATGCTACTCATAACTGCTATTCCTCCCCACCCTCCAGTCTCCAGTTCTGCATGTCTTCATGCTGCTCAAACTTCTCTATTCTCTTTCTTTTCCCTCTGTGTACCACATGTTTGCACATCGTGATGGCTCCCAGTGTGGTCGGGCCACACAGCAGCAGGTCTCTGAGCATCCTCCACTCACCTATGTGCATTGTGTTTTCCTTTTTTCTTTTTTTTAACGTTGTGATTGTCTTTGTCCAGGTTAATCACAATGAAGAGACCAGAACATTGCCTCACAGTGAGGTGTAGACAGTACCTACCAGGCTCCATGGACAGTAGCACACTGGTGTGCTTCAGTGGTTGTGTTTTTACTGTTACATTCATCTTTTTCCTTATTTTGCTATTTATAAGGTCTCTGCTTTAAGTCAAACATTGGGTAGATGGACATATGAATGAATGGATGGATTTGTGCATGCTCACATATATGTGCGCATTGCAGAAAGCGACTGGGATAAGGTAGAGACTCTGTTCTTTCCCCCTCAAACACTGGGTACCATTTTGCTTTTTTATTGGGAGGATACCCCGTAAGTCCATGTTATTGTTATTATTATTATTATTATTATTATTATTATTATTATTATTATTTATTAGTACAACTTACACTGTCCCACTAAAGCAGTTCTGTGGCTCAGTTTTGAGGCTGGTGGGATGCATTTTTTTCCTGTAGCACTTGGGATTGAACCCAAGGTCTTCTTTATATTGAAAATATAAGAATGATAAAATATAAATATAACTATGAGCCACATACTTAGTGATATTTTATCATGTTATTTATTCCACAATTATTTCCTAAGAGCCTGCTAAGAGAATGTTAATTTAAAAAAATCTTTATTTTTTATAGACAAATTATAGACTATTGTGTTATCTTTAGATTTGTATGGAACTCAGGGCTGTCCATCACTTTTTAATTCACATCACTAAAATTCAGTGTTCGTGATTCAAGACTGTCACTGTTGCCACTTGCTGCATGCTCCTGTTTGTGTCCACCCAGTAGCATGTGTACTGTCTGGATCCAGACTTCCTGCAGATTCAAGGAGGGACTCTGACTTTGTCAGCTATGTTGGCAACTGATACTTTTCTTGCTTTGTAAATACAAACTTTTAGTTTCATCATCATTAACCTGAAATGTTAAAATATCTTTTTACCACTGGACTATTTTTTAAAAAAAATTCTTTAGGCTTAAGCTCTTTATAGGTATAATATGTATTCAAATCCTTAAAAATAGACATACATAGTACAAATTTTCAGGTAGAGTGGCCTTTAGCTATTATGTTTGTACTCTTTTGCCACTCTGAGAAGGGGTTAGGTGAAAGGCCAACATATTAGGTGTCCTCTCCTCTCCAGATAGCTCGTCAGTGGAAGCTGAAGCCACAGGCATGGGGCATTGAGAGCAAGAGCCTATGTGAACAGATTCAGGAGAAGCACTCCTCTGCCTTGGCACAGCTCAGTTTCTAGAGGTTCTTATTTCTGCTTAGGACTTCATGTGTGGTATGTCTGAAGTGCAGCCCTCCCCAACCCACAAAACAAACAAAAAAACCACCCGGTCTTCCTGTCTAATTTATGCCTTGCTCAACTTGGCTCTTCTCATGAGCCTCACATTCACCGTTTACCTTCCTTGGAGGATCAGTAAGTTGGAGTGGCTAGAATTTCAGTAGGATATTGATGTGCCCAACATCTGTGGGTCTCTCTGCCCTTGTGGATCATTGACTGACACAATCTGCAAGGGCATTGGGAGCAGAGATGTCAAACAGGGGTTTCAGAAGCCCTGTGAGTATCTATGGTGAGTGGCTGCAATAGGACCTGCTTGTCAGTTGGCAGATCAACTTTACTTATGATGATTGAAGGCTTATAAAGTTTTGGAGGACTGAGGGCAGGATGAGCAATGGTCACTGGCTTGGGGCTCATGGTACCTGGGATGCCTCATTAGCATGAGGAAGCATCTCAGGAATCTCAGGTGCTGGTGGAATAGGTTTTGTCAGGAGAAAGGAATTGGTCCTATAATCTAATTGAAGTTACATGACATTCCTTGGGTAGAGGCAAGTATGGGGTCTTAGAACTCCCAAGACAAGGTCAGAGAAGGAAAACCCCTGTTAATGAAGGGAGTCCTCCACTACACACCAAGCCCAGAAGTCAATGGTAAACTTCAACCTCAATTAACACCAGATGCCCATATTCCAATTAAGGAGGCTGTCCTGAGATCATATATCTGGGTAGATCCCTCACCTAGGCCCATCCCTGTTTTGCTGCATGCAGGAACCAGATCCTGGCATGTGAAGCCCTACTAGACCTCTCACAGACCTCACTTCTCAGAGGATGCTGGGGTAGCTTTTGAAAAGCAGGAGTCAAAAACTTTAGACTCAGTTTAGGAAGAATCTTAATGTTTTACCCCTTTCTTAGGTATTAGTGTTGGTAGTGTCTCTATATCCAGCCATGTATGCTGAAGGGAGACAATGACCAGGCAGCATCAATGTCCACTGTCCTATACCTCACTAGGAGAATGTGTACTCTGCTGGCACCAAGTGCATGTGCAGAGGAACTGACCCAAGTATAATTTCCTGCCAGGAGCCAAACCCAGGAACTTAAAGAACGTCTGGCATTTCCTTGGAGCTGGTTATGACAGTGGGATGGTCTAGGGCAATAAGGATATGACAATGGACTGGTCTTAGTCGATAAGGATTCCATAGTAGGATAGCCCTAAGCAATGACTCTCGCCCAAACTTCCTGGTTTGCTGTGTCCTTATAACCTGCCCCCAAAATTAAAGTTTCAGAGCTTGATCAGAACCTCAGACTTGCTCTCATTCTTTGTGTCTCTTGTCCTTTCATTCTTTCACCCCCTTCCCTAGAGTCTCGTCGAATCCCCGCTGGCCAGGGCAATTTCCTTCAGCCACATATTAGTAACCTTTTCAGAATCTGAAAATTAATGTGAAAAAAAGCTTTCCTTTCAGGAAAATAAAAACACTTTATGAAGGACCCTGAATGTGCTCCAATTTTCCTAGACAAAGAACTCCATTTCTAGAAGATTCAAAAATCATATCTTCAGGTCTGGAACTTCAAAGTCTGGATAGTTCTAGAAGAGGGAAAGCAGAAAGGGGACAGACAAGTTGCATGACTACCATTCCAGGGATGGCACCGCCCACAATGGGCTGAGCCAGGGATGGCACGACCCACAGTGGGCTGTGCCCTCCTCAATCAATCACTGATTAAGAAAATGCCACAGAGGTTTTCCTACAGCCTGATCTTATGGAAGCATTTTCTTAATTGAGGTTCCCTCCTCTCAAATGATTTAGCTTGTGTCAAGTTGACATAAAATTATCCAGCACGGTTGACCCCTTGTCAACTTGACACACACATATCACCATGAAGCCTCAACCTTTTATTTTCACCATCCTCAAGATCTCACATTAAAATATAAATAACTTTAAAAGTCACAGTCTTACAAATTCAAACACATTTAAAGTTCAATCTCTTTAAAATAGCCAATCTCATTTAAAATCCAAAATCTCCCTACTGTAGGGACCTATAAAATTAAAATAATAATACTTTCTTTCTTTAAGAGGGAAGAACCAGGGTACAGTCACAATCAAATAAAATGAAAACCAAACCATTTACTTCAAAAATGTAAATAACTCAACTTCCAATGTCTGGGAATTACTCATAATCTTCTGGCCTCCTCCAAGCTTGGGTCACTTCTCTGCCTCTGCTCTGTGAAACACATGCAGCTTGTCTTCGCTCCAGCTGGCTCTATTCCATAGCTGCTGTTCTTGGTGCTTGTCCTCTGGTACTGGCCACTTCAAAATGCTGAGTCTTCTGCTGGAACTGGGCTGCACTTTCACCAATAACTTCTCAAAGGCTCTCTTCATGGTGTTGAACCTTAACTTCAATAGTGGGCCTTCAACTGCCACTGAGGTTGCACCTCCACCAGTGGCCTTCCCTAGTGCTAAGCCTCATTTGCTCTCCATCACCCCTTCATGCCTTCAAAACAAGTACCACCTAGGTGACTCTTAAACTACCAAATTCATCTCCCAGCATGTGGTACAACCTTGGCTGCCTCTGGAATACAACACCTGTGTGCTATAGAAAATATTTCCCAGAAGATTTTACTTCAACAATGCTAAGTTTCACATTGGTTCTGGTATCTTGTTAATCACAGCTGGTTCTTCAGCTCCAGCTAACCAGAACCACAGAATCTTAATTCAAAATAACAAGTGGCCCTGATAGAGTCTTTAAACTTCCTTCTGAAACTTCACAAGTCAGACTTCCATCTTCTACACTGTCCCAACATTCTTATATTCCAAGCTTCCACAGAACAAATCACTGACCACTGAACACTCAATGACTTTTTCTGCTCAAAGTTTGAAAATTCTTTCACAATCCTTCCCGAAACATTGTCAGTCTATGGTCATAGCAATACCTCACTATTCTTGTACCAACTTGTCTTAGTTAGGATTTCCATTGCTACTAAGAGACAGCCCTTCATGACCAAAAAGCAAGTTAGAGAGAAAAGGGTTTATTTGGCTTAGGCTTCCATATTACTGTTAATCATCAAAGGAAGTCAGGACAGAAACTTAGAGGCAGAAGCTGATGCAGAAGCGGTGGATGGGCGCTGCTTAGTAGCTTGCTTTTCATTGCTTGCCCAGCTTTCTTATAGAATCCAAACCACCACACCAAGGACAGCATCATTCACAATAGACTGACCTTCCTCCATCGATCAATAATTTAAAAAAAAATGTCTTGCTTACAGCTCAATATCATGGATTCATTTTCTTAATTGAGGTTCTCTCCTCTCAGATGATGTTAAACTTGTATTGCTGACATAAAACTCTCCAGCACAGCCAGTCTGCTATTGGATGTATCCATGTTAAAGATGAAAAAAGAAAAACAGCACTAAAAGAATTTGAGCCCTCCTATAACCATCCAATGGAAAAATGTAGATCCATATAAGGTTTAAGGGGTCACTGGCTATGCTCCCTGGGGACATTGCTTATTTGATGTCACTCATATACACAGAGTTAATGAGATGGGCATTGCTCAGTGGTCCACCAATGGCTCCACAGAATGTAATAATACAATGTTTGGCACAGACCAGATCTCAAACTAGTTGAAGGGCCTTTTATCATAAGGACCTATGTAAAGTGGTAACTGTCAACAACATTGTTAGCATTACCAGTTGATCTACTACTGACCTCAGTAAACTTGGTGAGCATAAAAGAGGTTTGAAGCCTCTTGATTTAAACAGGATTTAATATGTCATACAGATTACCAATGCACATGTATGACAGCAGCTCCTTATAATGAAAGCAAATACAATTGGGAATTAATTAAGACCTGTTGCAGTTTCCAATTAACTTCTTCTCTAATTGACCTATCGGCAGCTGCATGTTCCATGCTACCTGCCCCAGTGTTCTGGATTCCCAAATGAAAGAGACACACATGCAGCCTTATATTTAATTATGCCTTAAACACCTCAATGGCTGGGCCACTCCCAAACCTCCATGTGGCTGACACCTCCACTTCAATATTCCTGAGTTATTATTAACTAAAATCTATATTCCATCTTTGCTGCCATAGACCCAGATGGGGTTGGTGGCTGGGGCCGCTCTTCCCTGGCTCTTACATGTTGGCTGTCTTTCTGTCCATTACTTCTCAGTCATGACAGCTGCTCCTTTTCCAGCATGGCTGCCCTATTTCCTTCTTCCTCCCTCGGTCCCCTTGCCTGGGCATCCTAAAATCTCACTTCTGTCTCCCTGACCAGCCATTGGCCACCAGCAACTTTATTTACCAATCAAAACTAGCTGGGGGCAGGGTCTCTTGTAAACTTCTTATTCAATTTATGATTTGAATTTATATTTGATCTTCTAGTGAACTTTTTGGGGAAAAGGGGGATGCTTGGGGGAAACCATGTGATCTATTCTAGAAAAGGTACAAAAGACTAGGAATGATTGCATTGAAAGGCACTGTCACATCAGCAAGGTTAGGAGAAGACAGCAGAACAGACTATCTTAGAAATTATAAGGGGACTTAGAAATAAAAGAGCAATACACAGAGTGCAGAAAGAAAGAGGAACAAAGAAGCTGCAGAGAGAGAGAGAGAGAGAG
>JANHMN010000002.1:61095-108013 GCA_030674055.1 Rhabdomys pumilio | reverse complement strand
TACAAGCCTTTTTTTTTCTGTGCAAACAAGGTACTTGTTATCCTGAAGGATAAATATCTATGCTTGTTTTAGAGATGAATCTTTAGGAGATTCATATATTTGGTTTAAAATGTCCATACATTGTCTCTTAATGTCACCAGTTCTGTTATTCTGGGGTTGTGTTCTGCACACTCTGTTGTTGCTTTGTTTTATACTTGTTTTTCTAGCTTCTTAGTTTTAGATAAAACCTGGTTTCTAGTTTTGCCCATCTATAATACACCCCTATGTCTTTTGGTTAATCTTATAACTTCTCTAAGCTTGTTCATTTTCAAAAAGTGTGGGAGGTATATCACAGACAAGTACTAGGGGAACCAGGAATCGTAAACACACAGGGTTATCCTTTCAAAGGGAGAGATGTGTGACCTGTTATCTGCCCAGAAGGCTGGGAACAGATATTATCAATAGCCTGGAGGTCTTTGTGCTGTAGAACCAAGACCACAGAAGATCTTTCCTCAGATATGTATCATGAGTTTTTCAATATATAAAACCTATCCTTATGGATGATGTCATATTGTACTGGCTGGTTTTGTGTCAACTTAACACAAGCTGGAGTTATCACGGAGAAAGGAGCTTCAGTTGAGAAAATGCCTCCGTGAGATCCACCTGTAAGGCATTTTCTCAATTAGTGATCAAGAGGGGAGGGCCCCTTGTGGGTGGTACTGAAGACGTCGGATCAGGAGCCAAGAGGCTAACATTCCCAGTCAGCTCAGGAATGGCTCTGGGAGAAAACCTACCTGTTGGCCACCCATGGGCAAGAGAAGTCCCTGCCACCTCATTCCCTAAAGACCAATCAGTTTAAAAGTTACACTGTTCTGCCAATCATATTGTGTTTAGTCGCTTTTTCTCTAGTCTACCCCTTAAACGGTATAAGAACCGACTAAATGGGTGGTTCATGATCGCCACTCCACCTTCAGTGTAAAACAACCCCAATGTGCTGGATCATTAAAATTTCTCTTGCTTTTTGCATCAGTTCTTGTCTCTGAAAGGTTCACTCAGGGAGTCTCCAGTAAACTAAGGCACTTCCACAAGAATATATATATATATATATATATATATATATATATACACACACACACACACACACACACACACACACATATATATATATATATTAAAACTTTGCTATAGGCAGAGGAGACAGATTAGCCAAACTGCTTGAAGGTTGTTTGGGTAGCTCAGGGATGCAGCTTTCATTACAGCTGTCACGATGCTGGAGTGTACTTTGTTATAGTAAGCATTTAGTCTCAGTCAGGGTTTCTACCCCAGCTTTGATCACTCAAGTTCCCATATAAAAGACACAAAACCTTTATAGTTATAATTTATAATTATAATAAGCCTTTAAAGCATTAGAGCTGGGCAGATATCACCCTCTAAAGTATTAGTATCTACTTTCCTATCAATGACCCCTAGTTATAGCTTGCAAGTTCCATCTGGGCCACTCTTAACTCTAATTGGCCCTCCTGGCCATGTTTTCATGACTCACCTACCCCATGTTGTCTTCTCTATCCCTCTTCTCTCTTTTCCCTTTGTGGTCTCCTCAGACCCCAAATCAAGAACCAAAGCCTTATCTATCTCTCTTCTACCCAGCTGTATGCTGTTGGCATCTTCATCCCTGAGAGGGCCAGTATTTAGCATTACAATACATAGCAACAGACCAAACCTCAAAGGTACTTTCTGTAGAAATAGCTACTCTAGAGTTGCACATGCTTTTCTAAGTAACCTACCACCAGTCATACTGAGGGTCACTGTAAGTAATTCCTCACTCACACTCCCACAAGTAGCCACCTGGTGTTCTCTCCACCTGACTCATCCCTTACTTGTTCTGCAGTCTCTATTTCCTTTCTATGGCACTAGGAATTCAACTTGAATCTCCTTTAGGGATGTTTTGTCTTTCTGGTTTTGCTGTAGCCTATAAGTGATTTTTTTTCCCTTTAAAAAGAGGTCTTTTAAAAACAAAACAAAACAAAACAAAATGACAAAAAAAGAGGCTTAAAGCTGTGTTTAAGTTAGGGTTTTCCTGCTGTGAACAGACACCATGACCAAGGTAACTCTCATAAGGACAACATTTAATTGAGGCTGGCTTACAGTTTTGGAGGTTTAGTCCATTATCATCAAGGTGGGAGCTTGGCAGCATGCAGGCAGGCATGGTGCAGGAGGAGCTGAGAGTTCTACATCTTCATCTGAAGGCTACTAGAAGGCTCTGTTCAACGCAGCTAGGAAGAGGGCATTAAAGCCCACACCCACAGTGACACACCTACTCCAAAAAGGCCACATCCACTCCAACAAGGCCACACCTCCAATTAGTGCCACTCTCTGATTAGGCATACTCAAACTATCACAAGCTGACTTCTCAATTTCTGCCCTAAATGAGGCAACTATTATCTAATGTCTGGACTTAGTACTTATTAAATGTATTCATTTCATCTTCATCTGAACTACAGCCCCAACCCTCAGGTTCAATATTTTGTTTTGAGACAGTGCCCTGCTATGTTGTCCAAACTAGCCTTGAACTTACAATACATCTATGTCCCAGCCTCCTGAATAGTTAGAGATACTAGTGCCAACCAGTGCATGTGGCATCAGCTATAATTTAGGACAAACCATAAACTGGCCAGCTTAAGCAAAAGTGATAGATAACTCCTCTTAACACATCCACTGCGGCCATGTGGTAGAATAGCTGTGACAACCTACAGGCAACCTTAGCCTACAGTCATGGCAACAAAATCAACAGAAATATACAGAAAATAGCTAGTCCTGAGTGTAATTGGGTTGTTAACTCTGAAGGAATTTTACAAACCTCTCCCCTGACTCTCCCTGATATTCCAACCACATTCTATCCTTTCCCGGCTTTATGGAGACAAGAGGCACAACGCTGACAGAGGGTGAGTCTTTTTGGTGATGCCGGTGTCTGTGGGTTGCCCCTGCTCCTGTAACTAATCCTAATATCTTAATACTCATTTAATTTGTTTTTAAAAATGGAGAGAGCAGACTCTTTAATCTGTTTAGGCCCTTCCTACTTTGGGGTGAATAAGCATCCAGGATGGGCACAGTAATTCAGCAAATGACCAAAGACTATCTTTTGCTGTGGTGAAAGTAACTGGTTCTGTTTCGTAGAATCTACAAACACACAAGCAACACATTTATGGGAAACTTTGTTGTGTGGTCTTAACCAATCTCCAATCCATGCTATCTGGTTGCAGGCTTTTTACTTGGCTACCAAGGAAATAACTGGAAGCAACAATTTATCTGCTACACTTCCTTCTTTGGATGCTAATTCATAACGATCCCCAAATCTGTCTTGGTACAATTTCCGTTTAGATTGGAAGCTGTGTAAACTTTAGATTGATAGATAACTGTTTGAGTAGTATGAACAGTATTTCCTCTAAGAAATACATATATATGTTCCTCTGGTTGACATTTAAATTTGTTAGCAACACTAGATATAAGAATCCTCAGCCTCAGAGTTCTGACAGTCTAGTAGGGACACAGGACAACAGCGTAAGTGTGAAGTTGTCCCAGCCGCTGGGATGCCAAACTAGAAAGCTTAAATTTATGTTCCTACTGAGGGCTTTGGTAAGTACAGGGGTAGACGATGCTCCACAGGAGGAGCTTGAGGAGAGGCTCTGTGACAAGGAGGATGGTATTAACTCTAACCTGGAAGAGACCTGGACCAGGAAGGTCGCCTCGTCCACGTGCTCCCCAACCGTTGTCTCCAGCATCCGGGCCTATGAGCAACCAACGGTCCCCGGTCCCGTACGGTTGGGGTGAAACCAGCTCCGCAGCAGCTCCTCTGAACAGCTGTGGGCGACATGATCTCCTCCAAGGTGGCACCAGGAGAGGAGGAGCAGCAGGAGTCACTGTCCAAGGAGGTGCCAGGAGAGGAGGAGCAGCGGGAGGCACCGTCGGAAGGCCGACTGGAAGCTGTGCCACCTGATGAGGCGAGCCCTAGCTGGACCACCGGGCCGCCGTTGGAGCGCCTGCCACCGGTGGGTCAGGAGGCACCTCCGCCACGTCGCTGCCACACCGACTGCTTGGAGGCCCCCCTGTCACGCTGCTTCCTGCGCTTTGGCGCCATCGTGGGCGCGAACCCCTGGCTGTTTTTGCTTGGGCCTGCACTGCTGACGGCCTCTCTGGGCACCGGCCTCATCTTCCTACCCAAAGAAAAGGAGAACCTGGAGGAGCAGTACACACCAATTGGCAGCCCGGCCAAGGCAGAGCGGCGTTTTGTGCAGGGTCATTTCAGTACCAACGACACTTACCGCTTCTCTGCCTCCAGGACCAGCTCTGAGACCAACTTCGCATCCATCTTAGTGGTGTCCCTCACCGACTCACTGCTGGACCCGGAAGTATTCAAAGAGGTGAACAAGCTGGACCAAGCAGTACAGGCACTCAAAGCTGTCCAGGAAAATGGAACACAGATCCCGTACCCCGAGGTGTGTGCCAAGCACAGGACGCTGTGCGTGCCGCCCAACCCTCTGCTGCATTCCTGGCAGCAAGACGCGTCGCTGAACCTGTCGGACCTCACCTTCCCTATCCACAACTTGTCCACCCACCTCATCTACTTAGCGGGCTTCTTTGGAGGAAATGTCCTGGGCCAAACGACGGGAAGAAGTCAACGACTAGTGGAGTCGCGAGCAATGAGACTGCTGTACTACCTCAAGACGGAGGACCCTGAGGACAGTGAACGTAGTCAGGCATGGCTGACTCACTTTCTTGACCATTTTAATGACATGAAGAGCAATCTGGCTCTGGAAGAGATTGAGGTATTCTGGAGGTTAGGGTTTGCAAGGGGGGGGGGTCAATAAGAGTCACTGTGACTCTGGGAATGCCCTGCTGTGCTTAGAGTGAAAACTTACTGTAATATGGGTGATGCCACAGATCATAAATACATCGGCATCATTCTGGTCTATAGGCAAATCTTGTGTCAGTAATTCCGTTCAGTGTAGAAACTAATTTTCACATTTGGTGTAGGGTTTGGTTTTCTAATTAGGTCACTTGAAAATGATTTCTTTTAGTGACCCTCCTCTTGTTCCTAGGAGTCTTTAAAGCCTGTTTGTATCTAATGAAATTAAAAGACAAAACTTTCAAGTTCTGTCATGCTATAATAGAAGATGGATAGCTCAGCCTTTTTCAGTGTAGTTCTAGATAAGGAACATAGCTTAGTGTTGAAGTTCATGTTGTCTGATAAATTTCTGGGCCAGCAATTCCAATCTATAACCCCAGTGAAAGTGAATACTCACTGGGAGGCCAAGTGTTTCCTAGTGAGATACTGATATTAAAATATGAGAAGATAGCAATCTAACAAGATTTATAAAATGCCACACTTTCCACAGTTGTTGAGGAGGACAGGGTTTCACAGTTGTGTATAAAACTCAATTTTGGCTTTGTATTGTAAAGGAAACATTGGAAAGCATGCTGCAGACTTTATGTGAGGAAGTAAATGTTTCATTATTCTTAGAGTGTGCCCATCAACAAGCTGATGCATCCAGTAGTGTTTCTACTTTTGACAGAATATGTAATCTGAATTTATTTCCTGAGTATGTTTTTTTGTTGCAGGTGGTCTACTTTACATCCCTTTCCAGACAGTTGGAGTTTGAGGCAACCTCCAAGACTGTGATTCCTCTGTTTCACTTGGCATACATTTTAATCATACTGTTTGCAGTTATATCATGCTCCAGGTAAAACTCTCAATATATATATATATATATATATATATACTTCTTACTTCATAATAATATTGTGATGGAACATACACACTTTACAATATTTCATTTTAAGTGAACAATTTGATAGTATTAATTATATCCATGCTGTTTATCCAATACAATATCTGCTTCACAAGTTTTTTTTCCCATCACTATGAGCACATTCTCTGTATTCATTATGCAGTAACCTGCTAATCCCTCTACCAGAGACCCAGACAGACTTTAGTCACTTCATATCTCTGATTTTGCCAGCTTTTCCCTTCTGCTCTTTATGGGTTACTCGGTCTAAGGCATTTTGTTACAGAGAGCAGAAGAGATGAAGAAACTTCTGTCAGCTTTAGTTTTATTTTCTTTCCTAGTTTTACAGATTTCAAATTATTAAATTGAGTTTTCTCTTTTAAAGTAGGAATCTATTGCCATATATTTGCATTGTCACTTCATTCTGTAGTCACAGTGTTGTCACTTCATTCCATAAGTTAGTGTTGTCACTTCATTCTATAAGTCACAGTGTTGTCACTTCATTCTATAAGTTAGTGTTGTCACTTCATTCTATAAGTTACAGTGTTGTCACTTCATTCTATAAGTTAGTGTTGTCACTTCATTCTATAAGTTACAGTGTTGTCACTTCATTCTATAAGTTACAGTGTTGTCACTTCATTCTATAAGTTAGTGTTGTCACTTCATTCTATAAGTTACAGTGTTGTCACTTCATTCTATAAGTCACAGTGTTGTATCAGTTACTTTTCTGTCACTGTGATAGAAACCATGACTAAAACTTAAAGAAGAAAGGTCTCATTATAGCTTGTTTCTTGAGGGATACAGTTGATCATGGAGCAGGGAGCTGGCTGATCACATTTCATCCACACATGGGAAGCAAAGACAACAAGAAGTGGAGAGAGGCTACAAACCCTCAGAGCTGGTCCCCAGTGATGTACTTTCTCTAGCAAGGCCCTACCACCTAAAGCTTACAAACAGTACCAAGTGTTGAGGAACTGAGGACCAAGTATTCAAACACATAAGCCCATGGGGGACATATTTTACTAAAACTCACACTTTCTGTCCCTGGCTACAATAGGCTCATGGCCATCTTATGCATGATTCAAAATGCATCTAGTCCAACATTAAACATTCCCACAGTAGTAACTAGATAAATGGTCCAGCAGTTAAGAGCACTTGCTGCTCTTGCAGAATACCTGGGTTTAGTTCCTAGTGCCCCCATGGTGGCCAACAACTGCCTGTAACTCTAGTTGTAGCTGGCCTGACCATCCCTTCTCTTCTTGTCACCGTCACCATAACCGTGGTACAAGATTATACACATAAAAGTTACAAATTTTTTATTTAAAGTTCCCATAGTTTTAACTGTTAGCACTGTTAAAAAGTTAAAAAGTCAAAGCCTCTTCTGAGACTCAAGTTAACTGTGATTCCCTGTTTAAAAAAAAATAATTATATACTTCCCTTATAAGATGGGACTGAATATACGTTACCTTCCAAAAAGGAGGCATGGGGACATAGTAGAGGAGAGGAAGACTGAAACCCAGAAGTTCAAACACAAAATTTTGTCGCTGCATGTCTGGTATCTAGAACTTCAATTTCAATGGGCTTAGATGGCCCAGCCATTACAGCTTTGTTTCCTGTAGTCCCTCTCTTGGGCTGGTTCCATTCTCTGTATGCAGTTCTCCTTGATGTATGTCTCATGGTTTTGACATCTTCAAAGTGTTAAGGTCTCAGTTACATTCTAGATCTCACCTTTACAGCTTCGCACCACGGCCTTTCAGGTCCTCTGACCTTGGCATACGTTGCTTGGCCTCAGTGGCTTGTTGACACTGTGGAAGAGAATCCATGATCTTCTCAATTTTTCTTCTTTCTTACCTTCAAAACTAGTTGTAGGTGGAAAATATTGTGAAGTTCAGCTGCCATCTTGAGATGGACCCATGCATATTTGCATGGTTTCTTTCCTTTTTTAAATTGCTGATTTGCTTGCAAGTAAATTGTATGCCTTAAACCTTACTCTCTCGATGAAAACTTTAGTTTTATGTTTTATGTTTTTTAACCTAATTTTTTTCTTTAAAAAATATTTTACCTCAGTGTCATTTTGATTTGAATTTCCATGATGACTCTGTTTAACTCTGTACTCATTTTTTTTTTTTTTTTTTTTGGTTTTTCGAGACAGGATTTCTCTGTATAACCCTGGCTGTCCTGGAACTCATTCTGCAGACCAGGCTGGCCTTGAACTCAGAAATCCGCCTGCCTCTGCCTCCCAAGTGCTGGGATTAAAGGTGTGCGCCACCACCACCAGGCCTTCTTTTTTCTTTTTTTATTGGTTATTTATTTACATTTCAAATGTTGTCAGCCTTCCTGGTCTCCCCTATGCAAACCCCACATCCCATTCCCCTTCCCTTTGCTCTGAGAGGGTGCTCCCCCCAACCCACTGGGTTATCTGGTTTATTGGAGTCTAACTTCTTGAGTTCTTTGTATATTTTGGATATTAGTCCTCTGCCAGATGTAGGGTTAGTGAAGATCTTTTCTCAATCTGTAGGCTGCTGCTTTGTCCTATTGTCAGTGTCCTTTGCCTTACAGGAAGCTTTTCAGTCTCATGAGGTCCTGTTATCAATTGTTTACCTTAGCACTTGAGCTACTTATTGGTGTTCTGTTTAGGAAATGGTGTCCCCTGTACCAATGCGTTCAAGGCTATTTCCCACTTTCTCTTCTGTGAGATTTAGTAAATCCAGTTTTATGTTGAGGTCCTTGGTCTACTTGGACTTGAGTTTTGTGCAGGGTGATGGATATGGGGATATTTGTATTCTTCTACATGAAGACATCCTGTTAGATTTGCACCATTTGTTGAAGATGCTTTCTTTTTTTCTTTGCGTGATTTTGGCTTCTTTGTCAAAAATCAAGTGTCCATAGGTATCTGGGTTTATTTCTGGGAGGACCAACAAAGTCAACTAACCTAGCCTTCTGGGAGATCTCAGAACCTGAGCCACCAACCAAAGAACACACATGAGCTAAAATGAGGCTCCTGGCACATCTGCAGCAGATGTGCAGCTCAGTCTCCATGTGGGCCCCTCAATAACTAGAGCGGAGGCCCTCCCTGAAGCTGTAGCTTGACTATGGTATTTGTTTTCCAGCAGGGCTGTCTTATCTGGCATTAGTGAGAGAGGATGCACCTAATTTAGCAGACATGAAATGCCAGGGTGGGAGTATACCCAGGGAGAGCCCCACCCTCTCAGAGGAGAAAGTAAGGGGGAATGGGTGAGAGTCTTACTGAGGGAGGGACCAGGAGGGGGTACAGTGCTTGAGACATAAACAAATAAATAAATAAGAATGAGAAGAGGCATATTGGACAAAAGATAAATATTTAGATAAATATATTGAAATAAATTATTGAATTTTAAAAGACATTTTTAATTTCTTGTATATGGGTGTTTTGCCTGCATGTATGCCAATGTGCTGTATACATTACTGGTATACATGGAGAACAGAAGATGGTGGTGGATCACCTAATGATGAACCGCTATAGAGATTCTGAGAACTCAACCCTGGACCAGAGCAGACAGTGCTCTTAACTGCTGAGCCAGTTCTCCAGCACCTTCTCTAACTCTTTAAGAAGGAGGTCTAAATAGCTGCTAAGCCCTTTACTACAAGTTTTCTTGAAGATTATTTTCTTCGTATTTCCCTGTTCACTCACTAGGGGACATGTTTTCAGTCCCATCTTAATTTTCTGGAACTCCTATTGATCATACATTTTACACTGCCCCCAAAGAACATTGTCTACTGAAGCACCATTTGTGGCTATTGTGTGACATTTTTCCTTGGGAAGACACAACACATATCTATTCACCCAGAAAGGGAACTCACATCAGATCAAAGTCATCACTGCAGCCCAGTTCGATTTGCTGACTTAATGAGCTTTTTAGTGGGATTACTAAAAGGATAGATAGGAGCAGGTTAGGGGTACTTGATAGGAGCAGGAATGACTAAAAAAGAATATCTGCATCACCAGAACACACAGCTTAACACGGGTGATGACTTGTGACAGACACATTCCTAGAGCTCTCAGCTGAATAGACTGAGGCTCTTTGAGCCTCCTCTCCTAGCAGGTGTACGAGAATCCTGCAAGGTTTTGCTTTCCCAGATGTTTCTGGAGCTGCCTCTTCCTTCCTGGATTGAGAACAGGTAAAGAAATCTTTACCTTTTGAATGTGATCAATGTCATTGAATTCCTAGTTGTCATCCGCACATTTAGAGTCCTAATCTGTTTTCTTTTCCCTATAATATATAAGTGTAGGTATCAGTCATTGTTTTGAAGCAATTTCTAGCAAGTAAAGCCTAAAACCTGGAATGTATTGGCAAGATTTTAAAATGTACTTTTAGGGCAGAGAGATGGTTTAAGAGAATTTTGTGGTTGCTCATGCAGAGGAGTCACGCTCTGTTCCCAGAACTCAATTGGTGGCTTATAAGACACCTTCTCTGACTTCTGTGGGACCAAGCATGGATATGGATATATGCTTATACATATATGCAGGCAAAAAAAATACAGAAGGAAATAAACCTAAAAATTAAAGAAAACTATTGTGGCCAGTGGGATGATAAGGCATAGTATCATACTTTAAACATGTCTTGTATTTATCTTCTTTTCTGTTGTCCTGACCAAAAGAAAAAAAATAGGTTGGTCATTCAAGATGTGTTATGTTCAATTTTTACTTTCTTTTTTTCAAATTATCAACCTTTCTATAGAGCCCACATCAGTAAGTATATAGGCATCATGAAAATCATTTAAAACAGTAGTCTCATACTTTTAGCCACAGCACTCATTGAACTAAGTCCAAACTGCAGACTATTTATACTATGCTTATATCTAGTTGAAGTCAGGGGTTGGATTAATTTTTAAAAAAAATGGACACATGTTCCATTTCAAACAATTTGTCCTTGGCGTTGGTTTGAATGAGTCCTGGTTCATGTGTTTGAACTTGGTTTTCAGTATTGTGACACGGAAATTGTCAGTCCAGAGGCTTCTGCCTAGGTGTCTACGTCAACAACCAATTAGTAGGATTTCAATATGGAAGCAACCATCATAAGTTCTTATTTTTCCCTCTAAATTTACAGGTTGGACTGTATAAGAAACAAAATGTGGGTTGCAGTCTTTGGAGTGTTTTCTGTTGCCATGTCAGTGATCAGTGGCTTTGGCCTGATGCTGCACATTGGGGTCCCATTTGTGATCATAGTTGCAAATTCACCGTTTCTTATTCTTGGTGAGTAAAACAAGTTATGGGTCTGTGTTAAATCTGTAGATATGGTCAGTGGATAATATGGTCAGGGAATGTATTTTGTTTAGCTGGCTCAAACAACAGAAAGAACAAATTGTCTGTCTTTAGAGTTGGAAAAATATAGTATCCAAGACAAATAGAGGAAAGAAATATGGCCATTAGTTTACACATAGAGAACAAAATAGAAACCCTTGAAAATACAAGAAGAACTATTTTGTATCAAGGGATACACATTAATCTAAAAAAAAAAAAACCAAACAAAGCAAAAAAGTTTTCTTTTTTTTTCTTGATTAATTGGTACTAGTGAGATCATTTTGGAATGTTATGTATAGATGGGCACTCTCTAGATTCTGCTGCAGGAAAGGTATAAATTGGTTTGCATTCCCGCAAGTTTGTAGCAAATCAAGGAAGTTAAAAAGGGAGAGCTATAGACAAGCAATTTCACTTCTATAAAGTTTATCTGATAATGTAATTGATCATAAGTAGAATAAATAGGTTTATTTTGGTGTGTTTTAAATAAGAAAATATTGAAAGCAACCTGATCCCATATCAATATGGAATTTGTCAAATCAAACATTGAAACCATATTTAACCTTTAAAAAAATACAAATATAATTAAATGAAAATTTCTCATTATAAAGCAAGATAGTCCCCACCCCCACCCCTCCAGCAATGGGCAAAGAGACACCTTGGTGGTGGTGATATTCTTACATCAGTCAGGGGCAGAGTAGATGGCAGTCCTTTGTTCATCTTAACTTGATGCCTCGCTTGTTGGCCAAAGCTGTTTTATGCCTAAGACACATAAAACTCAAATCCATGAAGCACACCTGTGAAAGGAGGAAGACAGAGACCTGTGTTCAGTCATGCCATTTAAAGACCTGCCCTCTGGTGCATCTCACAGGCAGGCCATAGACATCCACTTGCTGGGGGACGTCACCCAGGCGACTGCCAGCCATGTGGCCAGCCTGTAATAGGAGCCACCACAATGTGCAAGTGTGCGGTGGATAGATGAGAAAGAGAAGTGGAGCAGCTTGATCATGATGAAGAGATGGAACTGGAGACTGGAGGGTGAAGGGGAATAGCCTGTTGGGAGTAGCCAGCCCCACCACTGGGGGCTATGGTGAAGTCCCAGCCCAAACTGTCACTGAGGGTCATGTCTGAGTCCTTGGTTAGTTATAAAGCAGCAGGTGTCTGTGTCAATGTCCATGGCTCATATCACAACTAAAGAATATGGGGTTGTCCTATCCACTGGCGGCTACATGGATGTCCGGGGGCTGTTCAGAACTGGCCCTGCCTCTTACTGGCACCAGTGTTCTGGAGAGCTGGTCCCATCTCTCACCAGCTGCAACACTTGGGAGAGTGGGCCTGCAGGGTGCCTCACCCAGGCAGCACAGTGGAGCTGACTCTGATAGCAGAGCTTTGGGTGAGCAGACCCCAAGGGTATGAGTGTGGGAGAGCTAACCCTAGGACAGGTCTGCTGTGGGGTGGCACAGCCACAGAGGTAATACCCTTCCCACCTCCCACCCCAGACCCATTCCACCTCCCACAGTTGGAAAAGCTACTCACAGGCTTATGAATGTGGGAGAGCTAGCCTGCTCCTCACCAGCTGCAGCACTTGGGTGAGTGGGCCTGACACATCACCTGGGAAGCACAGTAGAGCTGACCCTGGTGATGGGACAGAGGTGCTCTGGCCCAAGGGTGAGAGTATAGGAGACTTGGCCCTGCAACTTGTCTGCTATGAGGTGGCATGGGTGCAGATGCGGAATGCCCACCCATCCCCACCTATAGTGGTCTGGAAAGCTGGCTCCAAGGGCATGTGGCTGCAGCACTTAGTTGAGTGAGCCCTGTACCTTGCCTGGGCAGCACAGTGAAGCTGGCCCTAATGGCAAGAGCACAGATGAGCCAAACCTGAGGGTTTGAGAGCTGGTCCAGCTCCTCACAGACTGCAGCACTTGAGAGATTAGGCCCTGTACCTTGATTGGACAGCACAATAAAGCTGGCCCTGGAGGGCCTCTCTCTAACCCTGAGCAGAACTGCCACTGTCTACTGCTGATGTAGCAGTGGGTGGCCTAGTAGCACCAGTGCTGGAGAGCTCACCCTGGTGGTGTGACTAAGGAAAAACTGGCACACTGACTAGCTCAGCTACCGCACAGTGCTCTAAGTTGGCACACTCCAAAATCAATATCATCTATAAATGGTATGCCTGAACGTACCAGTCCTGCTGATCCAAAGCTTCAGGATCTCCACAACACAGGGCACCAACAGGAGAATTGGGAGACGGCCTGGTGAGGATCCAGTATTGACTGTGTCATAGAAGCCAGAGATCTCAAACCAGACCAACGACTTGTTGCAATGAAAGTTTAAAAGTGAAAATGTGTGGACAGAGGGATGTATTGTGAGACACACTGTGACACACTTTATCACCTCCGATGTTTTGTTTTCTATGTTTTACTTATTTGGTTGTGTGTTTTTTAATTGGGGGGGGGGTGTTGAAAGGCCAAAGGGCAGATATGAAGGGATGAGATGAGCAAGAATGGGGTGCATGATATAAAACAAAGAATAAAAGTTAAACAAAAATAAAATATTTACATAGAACAAATTTAGATGAATTTTTTTAAAAAGTGTTTTCAGGGTTATCCTTGAAAGAGAGATTATAGGGTTTCTTTTTTTAATGTTGTTTTTAGAATTTAAGAGTAAGCATACACACACAAACACACATCAAACTATATACTTTGAGAGAAATAATGTTTTTCCTGTAGATATTAGATGGGTTTATATTATTGTACACCAATTTAGCCTTGTTTTTCAGAGTACACCCTTATGTTTGTACACTCAGCTAGTGTGCACACAATTGTAGTTGGTGGTTTTCCTCCCAGCCACTTCGTTTCCTGAAATAACGACCCTGAGACTTAATATTTCATGATTAAATGCTGAGGTCATAAGCTTTGGCAGCTCATATCTCAATAATCCAGTTTATTCTAGTCTACTTTCTTCCACTGATTAGTTACCTCTTCTCAGGTTTATGTGTCAGTCTCTTCCAGTGTTTGGAATCTCCCATGCCTATTTCCCAGAATCCCCACCTCCTCTGCTAGAACTCCCACCTCCCACTTCCTGCCTCAGCTCATTGGCTATAGGTTTTTTTTTTATTGACACGTGGTGGCTTCCATACAGTTCAAGAGTTTCTCTTTCCACACAGTCATCAATAACTATAGTTAAGGGAGATGTGTTTACTGGAAGTCAGTCTGTATTCACTGTACTTGTACAGTGTGTATCCACAGGAGCATGTGTACAGATTTGTATATGCATTTCAGTGACTTAAGAACTGTGAGGAGAATTTCTGAATAAAATTCTATACGTAATAAGGCCAGTTCTTAAACACCTAAGAGACCAATGCATTCCATTCTTGGTCCTCAGTGTCTGTAATTGTTTCCTTGTTCAGCTGGAGACTTGAGACCTGCTAGTCCTGGGGTGCCACCATTCAGACTATGATGATCTCTCTATCTTTGTGCAAGTTTTGGATCTTTCTATCTCAGTCATGTACATTAATATCTGAACTACAGGCCAGCTTGCATCTTAACTTGAAATCTACCAAAAAGAAGATCAGTATGCAGTTCCAAGATTTACTGTAAACTACAAATGGGAATAAAAGCACACACCAATGTGAGCAGTCCCAACTGTAGTCTAAAGTGAATTCATGGGCAGTAGGGTTGATTGTCTAGTCTCCTTTTCTATCCCCTTTCTTTTTTGACATTAGTAATGTCAAAACTCTCAAACATTTCAGTTCTGTTTCAAGCCTATCATGAAATTGCATCATGGAAAGGATTCTGAAGATTTCAGTTTTGCACTCCTCTCTAATCTCAGAACCAGTGAAACATTGTGTCTACCACATGCTTGGTGTCAAATAGAGACCAGCAGGGACACAACATTTGTGTGCATGCTTGGACATATTTCTATAAAGCAGGTGGTATAATACAAATGGCACCTCTTACATGGCCTGATGCTACTTATAAACACACTTGCCAGTTTGCATTTCAAGTAACAGAATGTTTGATAGATGTATTTGTGTATTGGTTGAAATGGCTCATGTGATCAAAGGTGGATTGCTGACTCTGCTTTAATGGTAAGTAATGGACATCAGGTGGTGGACATCCTCATTTTACCATGAAGACAACCTGGTTAAACAGTAGAGTGTGCTGTGCACAAACAACAGGTATGTACAGAGCTAAGACTTCTTACAGAGGAATTCTGGTATAAATTCAGAAACAGGCCAGGCAGTGGTGGTGCACGCCTTTAATCCCAGCACTTGGGAGGCAGAGGCAGGCAGATTTCTGAGTTCGAGGCCAGCCTGGTCTACAGAGTGAGTTCCAGGACAGCCAGGGCTATACATACAGAGAAACCCTGTCTCGAAAAACAAAAACAAAAACAAAAAAAACAAAAACAAAAAAATTCAGAAACAGCCTGAGCAAACAATGTTTAAGCAGAGATTTGCAAGACGAGCAATAGAAAATGTTCAGTGTTTTAACTTGTATATTATTAATATACTTGAAGACCTGTTCTTTTGTTGTAGGTGTTGGGGTTGATGACATGTTTATCATGATTTCTGCCTGGCAGAAGACCAGACTCTCGGAGAGCGTAAGAGAACGACTCTCCAATTCATATTCAAAGGTGGCAGTGTCCATTACAATCACCACCATCACCAATGTTCTTGCTTTCTATACAGGAATCACCAGCTCCTTTAGATCTGTACAGTATTTTTGTATCTATACAGGAACAACCCTGCTCTTTTGCTATTTTTATAGCATCACCTGTTTTGGAGCAATTATGGCTCTGGATGGTAAAAGAGAAGTTGCTTGCTCCCGCTGGCTGGAAAAGCCAAACCAAAATTATTCCTCATTAAAAAAGTCCTGCTGTGCCCCATTTGGCTCAATGCCAGATGAACATGGAGAAGATAACCATCCAATGAATTTGTTCTTTAGAGACTATTTTGGTCCTTTTCTCACAACTTCCAAAGCTAAGTTTATCGTGGTGCTGATATACATTTTCTACATCATAAGCAGTATATATGGGTGCTTCCAAGTGCAAGAAGGGTTAGATCTTCGGAACCTGGCAAGTGATGATTCCTATATCACACCCTACTTTAATGTAGAGGAAGATTACTTTTCAGATTATGGTCCAAGGGTTATGGTCATTGTTACTGAAACTGTTAACTATTGGGATAATGATGTAAGACAGAAACTTGAAAACTGTATGAAACAATTTGAACAAAATGAATATATAGATAAAAATCTCACAGAGTTTTGGTTGGAGGCATATATGCAATATATGAATAGCAGTGGAAATAATCCTAATGACAAGAACACCTTTATGAATAATATTGCAAACTTTTTGAATTTTTTCCCCATTTTTACATATGATATTAATATCTCCTCATCAAATGAAATCACTTCTTCCCGAGGCTTTATCCAGACTGTAGATGTTTCATCCTCAAGCAATAAGAAGAGGATGTTACTAAAGTTACGAGGCATAGCTGAAAACTGTGAAGTTCCCTTAATGGTATACAACCAGGCATTCATATATTTTGATCAGTATGCTGCAATAATAGAAAACACTGTTCGGAATGTCATGATTGCATCAACAGCTATGTTCATTGTTTCCTTATTGTTAATTCCTCATCCAGTATGTTCCTTGTGGGTCACTTTTGCTATTGCTTCTGTGATTGTGGGAGTGACAGGTTTCATGGCATTCTGGAATGTTAATCTTGATTCCATATCCATGATTAATCTTGTTATTTGTATAGGGTTTTCCTTTGATTTTTCTGCACACATCTCCTATGCATTTGTTTCCAGTACTGAGCCTTCAGTCAACAAAAAATCTATTGAGGCATTATATATGTTAGGTTATCCAGTGTTGCAAAGTGCAATTTCAACAATAATAGGGGTGTGTGTTTTATCTGCAGCTAAAGCCTACATCTTCAGGACATTTTTCAAGATTATGTTTCTTGTTATGTTTTTTGGGGCTGCCCATGGCCTAATTTTTATTCCAGTATTCTTAACCTTTTTTTGAAAGTTTGTTTGAATATACAGTAACAAATAACCCTAGTCAGTTATATAATTCCTGATGGCTTGAATCCAGTCTGATTACAAAATGCGCTAATTAAGACTAGTCAGTTGGAAAAGATAGAAATGAAATTAGAAGGAGGATTATGGGGTAAGAAGAAGCAGGGGTAGGGACGAGAGGAAAGGGAGGGTAATGTAGGATATGAACAAGATACATTGTATACATGTATGAAAATGTCTTAGTGAAAACCATTAACTTATCCAATTGGTATATGCTAATAAAATATGAATTATTAATGTATAGGTGAAAACAGATATAAAGTGTTCAAAATAAAAATAGTCACTATCTACTTTAAAGACATTTCCTTGATTTGGAAGTCCCATATTAAATTGTTCTTTAAAATATTATGAGAAAAATTAAAATTTCTTTACCAAATTAAGAAAAGTGTTGTTTATTCTAATGTCTACAGTAAGTCTTTATTTATTTCTCTATTGCTGTAGTAAAGATCATGATGAAAATCACCTTTGTGGGGATGGCGGCAGGATGAGACTGGGAGGAGAGGAGTTAGTGGGGAGCAGGATTGGGAAATCAAGGGGCTAAATTGTCATGCAGGAGGAATGACAGGGCTTTAGAACTCACAGACCTCAGGAGCAGGGGTGTGGCCCAGAATAAGTGTCCTGAGGACTCCACGCTGTTACACAATTCTGCTCTGCTCGTTGCCTTCACATCCCTCTTAATCTAAGAACTGTATGAAAACTCTAAGGGGCTTCCAGCCCCTCACTGGGCAGTGTCTCTGGCACTCACAATAATGCTTGACATCTTTCAGGCCTTGCTGCTGGAACAGATTAATGATTCAGTCACCATCCTAGGAAAGAACTTGAAAATGTAGTTTGTCAGCAATGACCACCACCCTTAGAAAGCGTTTGGAAAAATAAAATTGTTGATGAAGCGAGGTTAAGATGTTTTTGCTACTGGCTCTGATGTAGAAAATCTTAGGGAACAATTCAAAGTTCAAAAGGAACACTCTTAACAGTTAAGCCAAGGACTTTTTCAGGTTAGAGGACAAGAACAATGGCAGCACTGACTGACCTGACTCTCACTGAGGCTGGACTGGTTATGGTTGATTTCTTATACCCATTTTTGCCATCACCTTCCCGATATGATTTAATAAAAAATTGCTGATGAGTAGATATATATTCTGAGGATTTAAAATTGATAATTTATATACAAGTTTAGATTTGTGATTTTTTAAAGATTCTTATGAGATTTTTAAAAGATAATAAAATAATCTTTTCTTTGTAACCACAAATTGCTGCCCAGCAGTAAAAGTGGCTGAGAAAACTCCTTTGCTTGCTCACACTCTTAATGTCTAACAAGTTGCTTAGTTATGGATGTATGTGCGTTCTTTGGAATAATTTATTTTCCTCACCTGTACTACAATAATGTTGTTTCTTGTAAATCTATTGGGAAACACAGTTCTTTCATAGTCATTCATTAGAAAAAATATAGAATGCAGTCACATTGTAATCTCATACTTCTTGAAAGGTTTTTCTGGGATATATAAGCTATGGGAGAAAAATTAAAGTTATTGGAACTTTGTTCCATCCACTGACTAGGTGCGTGTATGTATGAATACATGTCCATATGTTTACAAAGCACATGTGACCGTGAGGGTGGATTCTATAGCTAAAAGACATGGAATTTAATGTGATCTCTGACCAATAGCATAGAGGTCAGCTGGTCATAAAGTACTTGTGACATCTCCCCTAAGGATGGGTAACAGTGCAGGGAATAAAGAATCTGAGATAATCATTCTTGGGAATCTGGGTAAGGTGTGCCACTAAAGCAATAGGTAGGTGAATCTGCTTCCACAGATTGCACTAGGTCATTGACAAAATCCACTCTCAGCCTTGTGGATAGAATACAATTTATTTCCTTTATTGAGAAGAGGTCCCTGTGTGTTTGACATTCCTGTTTTCCCTAATGATCTGTGGGTACAAGGACCTTTGTGCCTGCAACAAAGTGCTGGACATCAAGGAGTGGATCTCTCCTGCAAGTAGAATAATTAGCCTCAGGCAAAGAAGAGCCCCTATTTGGCTATCTGATGCAACATGGTCAGTCCTGAAACCATATACACACAACCAACAGAAATGGACCCAGCCACTTTTATTCATATATTTGAGCATACTTATTCACACATACTTGACAAGAAATTGGCTGGGAAGAATTTGGAGAAAGGTGGAGATAGGACTAAAAGGGGGAAAGTGATATAGTATATTTTAATTAAAATGTATAAAAATAAATTTTAAATGCAAAGTAATTAGAGAGATAGCTCAGCAGTTAAGAGCAGTTTGGTGTTGTTATTGAAGACCAAGGTTCCATCCCTGGAAACCATACAGTAGCTAACCTGTTGCTGGGTCTCCAGTCCTAGGCATCTACTGCCTTCTTCTACCCTCTGTTGGTATTGTACCCAGACACATGCAGGCAAAGACCTATATGTATATATAATGAAAATAAACCTTAAAAAACCCCAGAATTTTAGATAGTGATGTCACAGCTGGAGATGGACAGCATGCTGTCAGAGCTAGTTAAAATGAAGGCTTTCTGGTCCTGCATGGAAGCAGCTGTGGCCTTCCTCTGAACCAGCATGCAGAAGGCTAGAGCAGCCTTACATGAGGTTAGAATAGCTCAGAAAAGCTGTTCCTCTAAGAAAAGAGTCCACAGTTCTGACAGGTGAGTTTTCCGAATTTGTGTTCTTTGTCCTATGTATATGTGAGAATTGTGGCATTGATACATCTACCTGTTAGATCATAATCAACAGCCAGTATTGGCTCCTGAACAATCTACTTTCACAGTGTCGCTTGCTGGATTTTCAGCTAAGACCTTGTAGTACAAGGTGGATATTCCAGAGGCATTTCTAACCACTGTATATACAGCTTACATATGTTTCTTCTGACTTTGACCTAAGAATGCCTTTAAATATCACTGCTTTGACATTGTGCCCATGTTCAGGAGAGGACTGAACTGAGCAGGTGTAGGAGTAGCAATACCTATATGTAAAAGGATCCAGACTCCCTCAGTAAAATCTCAGTGATTCCTTCTTTGAAGAAAGACACTGCTTTGGAAGCAATTCTCATGCTTTCTTTTCCTGCTACTGGAGGTTAGGGGACAGATCTTTCTCAGTTCTCCTGACTTGGCTGATGTGATGGCTATTCTTGGTAGTCAAACTGACTAAAACCGAAAGAATTTGGATGTTGTGCAGGAATTTTTCTTAGTTATAGCTTTTGAGGTGGGAAATCCTTTTCTTCTGTAACCTGGATTTTTTGAGGCGATGAAATGCACCTTTAATTTAGGCCACAGCTTCTGGTGGCAACCTCCATGTGAAAAGGACATTCAGTATGGTAGCTCTTTCTCTTGTCTGCTTGTTCTACATCTGGTTAGCAAGTTTTTAGTTGTTGTGGTAGTGGTGGTGGGAGGTTGTTTTCGTTTTCTTCATGGTTTGTTTGTCTGTTTTAATGGTATTAGAACCCACTTCTTTAGAATTCTCGTAGATACTGAAGACCAACTGAGACACACAGCGATATGAACTGAACCTCTACTGGCACCTACAACTTTCTATTGACAGTCATTATTAGACTAATTATTCACCCAGCCTGTGAACCATTGTAGTAAATCCACTTTCTGCACACACAGATTCACTCTATCAGTTCTGTTCATCTAGAGAGGCTTCCCTAATACTGATGTGCGGTTTGCTTTTGTTTTTCACCTTCCCACGGAAGACGATGTGCCAGCTGACAATAGTGCTCCTCAGCTGACAATAGTGCTCCTCGGTGTTTACATCTGTTTCCTGCTTTTCTCCCAGGCTTATCCCATACCTACCAGGTGAGAAGTAGCTGCTGTTTACCTGAACCCAGAACGGAGCCACAAATAAAACTCTTGTTTCCTAAAATCTCATTAACTGTCAATATTCTGGGCACCCACCCATTTGTGGAACAGGTTAATAATCCCACTGCAAGCTGGGTAAGGAGGCTATGCAAGCTATCTACCTTGATTCCAGGAAGAAGAAGGGGAAGTGCCTAGTGAATGCTGTGAAGGGAGCTCAGGCATCTCTGAAATCAGGACCTGGTGAACACAGGGGCACTGCCCACAAAGGGGAGGAGCAGGCGGCTGAACTGTGGAAGCTTGAGTGCTGCGTCCTCCCAGGGGCTGGGTGGGAGACAGATGGGTAGGCTGTAGGAGGACAGGCACAAGTGCTACTGAAATGCAAATCCCTGCAGATCTGGAAAATGTCTGGCTTTGAAAAAGTCTAAGCCGCGAACCGCTGTGCTGCATCCTTCAGACAACGCTAAGCCTAGGAGAGGTGCTCATGTCACTCAAGATTCACTGACCAATGAGAGCCTTCAGGCGGACCTGCCAGGTAGAAGAGGAGGCGGGCTTTCCAGGTGCCTCGCGCAGGTTCCGCTTAGCCTCTGAACTGGCTTGAATGGTTCAGTGTGTTGTGCTGTGCGCCCTGCTGCTGGGTGCTGTGAGGTGCTCTCGGACAAGCTCCGAAGTTACGACATGGTGAGGACAGAGTCACTGCCAACAACGGGGAGGATCAGGAGGCTGAGCAGCGGGAGCTGGTGTGGTGGGTCTTTCCCGGGACTGGGCAGGGCTGGAGGAGGCGGGTGGGAACCAGCGGCCAGATGCGGCCACCTGAGGCCCTTTGTAGTCCTAGTTGCTCGCGGGACACAGCAATAGCTTCTGAATAACTTCCCCATGGGGGCTGCATCTGCGCAGAACATTTGGAACAGTGGCTTGTGTGTAGAAATGTTCTTGGCGGGATGCCAAACTCGGAGATCTTTAGTTTCTATAAGTTCTGTCCTTAGCATTTAACATTAAGGTATACGATCCATTTGGAGTTAATTTTGTGTGGATGGTAAGAGGCATCTCATGTGTTGGGTCGCAGTCCAATATTGAGCTGTGATGCAAAGGAGTAGAATTGATGATGTAAAGGATTTACTAAGGCTTAGGAGATAGTAGGTCACACCGAGTAGAATTTAGCTGAGGAAAGACTGCCTGTAAAACATCCCACTGGTAAGTAGTTTGCTAATCATGCCTGGTAGAGATTAGAATGCTAGGACACACATGTTTATTCACCAGGATCACGCAGAAATATGGGTCTAAACCATCACAAAGGAAACAACCCTGATTTACAACCAATCACCAGGCCCATCCCCATATCAAAGAGCAGGCCTCAGACAAGCTGCTCACTGAGACATCACAGGATCACAATCAATAGTAAGGCCTGGTGTGCCCTAAAGGTTCAGTTTTCTTCTCAAGAACAGCATAGTACTGCCACATGGGCAAGATGACACCTGGTGACAGCTATTTGACAAGGTAAGAAATAATAATAAAAACACTGTAGTGTTTGATCAAGCAAAACTTTCTTTCTCTGATGTCCCCACATACTCAGAATGACTGAAAGGCCCTGGGCCCAGACCATTACCAGTTCTCTCAAGAATATTTTTTATTTTGAGAGAAAGAGATCTGTTTTACCTCAGACAGGGCCTTGGTGAGGTGTTGCTTCAGATTCTGAGAACACAACTCTTCCCACTACATGGGGCTGTGGTTATCAGTCCTGAGGCCACTGTAGCCTTGATCAGAAATGTTCCTGAGACACCCTGAGTTCCTGCCCTGGCCTGCAGGGATTCGATGAGACCCTAGGGAAGGGGGCAAAAGAATGAAGGGACAAGAGATACAAAGAATGAGAGCTAGTCTGGGGTTCTGATCAAGCTCTGAAACTTTAATTTTGGGGACAGGTTATAAGGACACAGCAAAATGGGAAGTTTGGGCGAGGGTCATTGCTTAGGGCTGTCCTACTATGGAATCCTTATAGTCTAAGACCAGTCCATTGTCATATCCTTATTGCCCTAGACCATCCCACTGACATAACCTGCTCCAAGGAAATGCCAGACGTTCTTTAAGTTCCTGGGACCTGAGACCTGCGAACGTCCTTTCTTAACCTTGTACTGACTAGTCTTTCCAGAACAGCCGGTAATTTCCTGAGGTTCTCTTAGAACAGCAGATAGTTTCCTGGGTTTGGGTCCTGGCAAGTTCCTCTTGTGCAGCAGTGTTTGATTGGACTTCTCCTGAGTGTGTCCCATTGTATGATGCTTCTGTTAACTTCATAGTTTCTTCATCTTTCTGTTGACTTCATAGTGTAGGGCTTTTGGGTCTCCTCTCCAGGATGGGAGGTGGTCAGAAAGAAAGTAATGTGCGAATCTGAGTCATCTATAGACTGGAGCTGAGAAGGTCATCCTTTGTGGTCCTTTGTGGTTGCCCTCATGTACTCTGTATAAGAACTGCTCCCAGTTTTTGTTCGGGGTTCTCTTGCCTGTAATGCAAGAGATCCCTAGTGTACCAATATCATTAAACCTCACGTTGTTACAGCGAATCCTGACCCTGTGAGTTTCTGGGGGAGTGCGTCTCCTGATTTTGGATTTTACAGTCCAACAATAGATGTCTGCCTTGTCCTTCCATTTCCCCCATGTAAGTCGTTTATACAAGATGGTATTCTTCTTAAGAAGCTTACTTAGCATAAGACATAGCTTGTGCAAGACCTCCCCACCCCAGGTTTTATACTTTCTATCTTCTCCTTTTCCTATGTTTTCACTACCTGGGACCTTCCACTTAGGGCCCTATTACTGAAGAATGACCTGCTGCTTTAGGTCACTGATGTAATTGAGAAATAATCCTGGGAATATCTATGCTGTGTAATACTCCCATCTGTCTACATGGCTAGAATTGCAGTCTCCAGTCCATATTTAAACTGATCAGAATATAACCTGGGACCTGAACCTCAAAGAGACTTAAGGGTGACAGCATTTGTGGAATGAGGATTCAGTCCTAGACTGGCTTCTCTTTTAGCATTAACTAGTGTAGCTGGTCTTTGCTACTTTGTGGTTTTTCACACCATTTATCCCCCACCTTACCCTCTCACTCCCTAATACTGAAAGGTATAGAAAACTTATGAATAATATAGAAAGTTTTATGACCCCTAGACCTGAGCAAAAAAAAAGAAAATTGCAGGCTACCAGGTTCACTAGTTCCACCAAGAAGGCAGAACTAAATGTGAGATTTTAGGTCTTCACTGCCCCAGGATTTATTCTACATTCTGAGAGGGGTACATTATCCCTGAGTCAGAGGACATTTGCTGGATTAACATTCAGGAGAAGAAGGGAGAGGCTGATTAACATTCCTCAGACCTCAGGGAAGAGAACCCACCTGCCGGTGGGGAGGGCCCAAAGCACAGATGGTTGGGCAAGGTTACATTCTTTCGACAGATGAGTGTACAGGATGTTTCTGCATGACTCTGGCTGAATTATGGGTTGGGACTTTCTACTGTTTTTATGTTATGTTCCCTTAGTTACCCCCTCAACAACCCCCCTGGTTTGTGGTTTTACCCTTTAAAATTCCTCCTTCCCTGGGCCACTTGGTCAATTCCTCTGCTCCTGCATGGGTTATGAATTGACTATCAGCCGGTTGATCCCGAAATATACCTCTTGGTGATTGCATCTAGATCGGTGTCTTGTGAATTATTGGGTGGCGGTGACATCCCGAGACTTGAGTAAGGGACTCCTCTCTTGGGGATCTTTCAATACCAGGTAGGATAGAAACAAGGATAGAGGAGAAAGAGATCCTTGAATATGACTGCTTTCCCTTTGTTTATTCTTTGACCACAGCTACTAACAGATCCCAACCAACCTCCCTAAAAAGACCAACAACCTGCCATCTTGTCTCTCTGGGCTCCTTGGATGTATGTACCATCCAAAATGTTACTGATTGCACATGTCACACCATCACAGAAATCTGTAGCTGGCAAAACCATGCTTCTGTTAGAGCATGAGGCAAATTATAATCAGGGGCTGCAGACAGTCAAAAGCAGCCTCACATCCCTACACCTGGGATCATAATGAAAGCACATTATTATATTTCTGTGTTTTATAAAGAAACCAAAATTTCAGGATTCCCAAAAATGTTACTACAAACAAAAGTTAGATGCAAACTATTATCAAAGAGATTTTTAAAAAATTAATCTTTTAATTGTGTGTGGAGTGATTGTTTTCCTAGAAAGGCTTATTAATTCTAGAACAGCTGCCTCTTCAGCTATTCAAAAGAATGTTTCCGAGACATACTATATTGACTGAGGTCACCTTGATCCCAGTCCCTCCTCACAGCAATGGCTTTGCTTTCATTTGATTAAACATCCTAAATTCTTAAGTTGAAGAGATATATTAAAACAGAGTTTTAAAACTACACATTTGAGTCATGGAATTAACTCGATTTTATCTATAGTAAATGTTCTAGGAGCATATCTAGGAATAGTCAGGTCCTTTCCTTTTTATTTCTTTTTTCATTCACCTCCTAGTGACTGTTTCTTTATTTCAAAATCATAGTCACCTTTTGGTTCAGTTGCTGTAACTATTTGAGTTTGATTGAAGTTTGGGTGCAGCACTTCCCAGCTGTGAAGCAAAGGAATGGTTACACTGGACATTGTGTAATGGCTTATGCACACAAAGGACCCTGCCTTGGAAGATGAACAGGTGACCTTGAATGGAAGATATAACTAAAATACAAATTTTCCAGACTAGGGCTATGTCTGCCCCAGGGTGGTGTGAAAGGACAGAGCTGGAAAGGCCTGTGCTATCTGAGTCTTTAATCTCTACTCCTCCAGTAAGGGAGCTGCTACTGTCCTGTGGACAGGCTAGCAATCAGGAGGAGCACAAGTGGGAGGGAGCTTGCAGGTTCTTTCCATATTCTCCTCTGGTGCAGTTCATCAGAGAGCTGAGAGGGAGCCCACAAGCCATGCCACGGTGAGTATGACACCCACCAGGAAGAGCATGTTGGCTAAGCTAGCAGGGTTCAATCTGATTGGACCTTGAACAAGATTTCAGTGCTGTTGGTACATGTGGTGACCTGGGCAGAGGGCCTTGGCCTCTCAGCCTGCCTGAGTGTAGATTCTCTGGGGAGGAGGAGGCTCTGCAGCTCTGGCCATAGGAAGCTGTGCTACTTATACTATCACTGCCCAGTGTGCACACACAAGCACTACTTCTGGTGTGCAGTGGGAAGATAGATTTCAAAAATCAAATGTCTGGTTTCTAGAAGCTCTGAACATTGCATTGTGCATTCATTTTTGTGTGATAAATTTTACAAGTCGTTTAGACACTGGTAGAAAGGAGGTGATAAGAATCATCCTTCAGCAATATTTGATTAAAATCCTTTAACCTTTCCCCTACCACTAGCTTCAGTGAATGGTGTGATTCAGGGAAATTCAGTTCCAGGGTACAAAAGGAGTTTCTGAAATACAGAGCTTTCTCGGGTGTGCAGGGAGGTAAGGAAGTTTCCACATCATGTGGCATAATCCATGTGTCAGGAAACAGACGTTAAATTATTCCTCAACATTATTTTGTGTGTGGGCTCAGTGTGGCTGGGTTGGGGGGGATAAAAGGGGGTATGGGGAGCTGCACAGACAGTGCCCACCTCTCTGATCACCTCTATACAGAGAGCTTTAGAGCATGGGGCCTCTCTGTTTAGAAGAGAGATCAATGGTACCTGGAAGGTCAGAAAGTAACAGTTTAGGGGTCATTGTGAGTTATTTTAGTGAGAGTTGTAAAGTTTGTGGTTATTTAATTTTCTTTTCTTTTTTCTTTTCTTTTTTTTTTTTTTCGAGACAGGGTTTCTCTGCGTAGCCCTGGCTGTCCTGGAACTCACTCTGTAGACCAGGCTGGCCTCGAACTCAGAAATCCGCCTGCCTCTGCCTCCCAAGTGCTGGAATTAAAGGGGTGCGCCACCACTGCCTGGCAGATCCCAGCAATCTTATTGGTATATTTTCCATGCACTAGAAATTAGCATTAAGAAGCAACAAAATTGTCATCTTCACTGCATTTATATTCATAGTAGCCTAACTATGAGATTCACCTCAGTGCTCATTTGTTGAGGACAAGCTGGGTGCCTCAGGAGGACACTGTGCTAAAGGAAGGAAGACAATAGCAATGGTTAAAGGATTAAGTATTGTAAAGACTCTTACAGCCAGTGCTGTATTGGTCATAAAGCAGCATGTGATTACAGGTTAAGCAGTATCAACTCATTTCTTTCTCCCGTCTGATTTTAATCTTTAGTGCACTCTTGTCAGATGATGTGAGAGCTGCAGCCATCTTGTCTACACTGCAGGTAGCAATAGAAAACTCAGGGCAGAAAGCACAGGATCTAGCTGAAGCAACCACTTCAAAGGGTTTTTCTCATGTTCTTTTAGGTGGTATGTGGAGAACAGAAATGAAATAGCAAGCTTTTGTACCAAGAATTATTATAGAGATGAGAAGCAAATGTGCTATTATAGTGTGCTGTGAAAATGCTTTATTTGGATGACATGAGAGCTTTCTGCCAATGAATCATGCTACATGAAAAAGTAATGAGGTTAAGAAACAGACTGGGTATTTTGTTTCAATTTAAATAATGACAGTAGATTACAGTATTGACAGTAATTTTCTTTACAGTAAATGACAGTACATTACAGAACAAAAAAAGAATAATCTTAAGTTTGTGATCATCTCTGTTTTCTCTGGATTAAATAACCTATCCTAGCTAGTAACACTTTCATTTTTGCTTTGAAGAATGTGTGTTTTTTTTTTTAACATTTTTATGGACATTGTTTATCTTTAATGTATTATTAGTGTAGCAATTCTGTATAACAGCATATTAATTTCTGTTATTTGAATATTCAAAGATTAGTTTTTTTTTTTTTTAAAGAAGGAACAGTATTGCCTTGGAATGGGAGGGGCAGAACGCGTTGTAATTCCACATTCCAAACGAGTGAAAGTTAACGCAAGTCAATGGCCTGCTTTTGTTTCCTGCATGATATGTATTTCACATTACTGAGAGCAAAACTTCTGATTTCATAGATCTGGAGTAGGCCCAAGAATGAGCTTGTCATGAACTCCTGTGTTGATCACATTGTGAACCCCAAGATTGTGATATTTACTGAAGAAGAAGAAAAAAGCCAACCTGTTCCTAGATGTGATGTGGCTTAGTCCACAGCATGCACCTTTAATCCCTGTGGCTGGAATACAGACTGGCCCTCAGTACATACTTTAAACACAAACAGTGAAGGTAAAGTCAGTTTTAGATGGAAGCACCTGTGTTTGAAAGTGATGTCTAATTGAGTGGGAGGTAAAAATGATGAATCTGGGAAAGAAGTGACAGAATATGACATACTCAACTATCAGGAGAGGAGACTGGAAAGAGAGACAACATAAGAGAAGTAACAAAGAGGATGAGGAGTAGCACAGAGGGTGAGGAGTAGCACAGAGGGTGAGGAGTAGCACAGAGGGTGAGGAGTAGCACAAAGGGTGAGGAGTAGCATAGAGGGTGAGGAGTAGCACAGAGGGTGAGTGGAGGAGACAATTTTAACTAGAGAGTTTTACAGAGACAGGTTGAAGAGAGATCAAGCTAGTCAGAGATGATGATAGAATGAGGCAGAGAATGGGAAGGAGCCAGAAGATTAGAAGAGATTGCTAGAATTAGTTTGAGGCCAACCAGAACAATTCAGTCAGAAATAAAAGAAGTCAGTTTGAATGATTTACTGTGGAGAGTTTTGAGCCATAAACAGCTGAGTTGACCAGCCCAGCCAGAGTTCAGAAGAAAAAAGAAAGTGTGAGTTTATTCAGCAGTAAATCTCAGATAAGATTGTATAGAGGCTAGAAGCTTCCAGGACTAGGCTTAGGTTAGCAAATGGAAAAGTTTCCAAGATGACAGTTATATCAGGCAAATAAAAGATACTTTTACACCCCTGGGTGATGGTCATGTTCTACACAAACAACGAGAGCTGTATCTGTTAAAATGATTCTGTCACTGTCTTCAGTTTGCTTTGTTCATTATTGTTTTCCTCCTTTGCATTTTCATTTAAGCAATATTGAATTAATGTTTTAATTGAAAATAGATTCTTCTCTCATACAATATATCCTGACCACTGTTTCCCTTCCCTCCAGTTCTTCCAGCCTCCCATCCCCACCACACCTATCCTCCTCTCCCCTAGATCCATCCCACACCCCCATTTCCTCTTCAGAGAGCAGCAGACCTCCAAGAGAGAACAGTCAAACAGGACAAAACAACATAGAAAAAGACAAGGCTAAAGCCTTCACATTGAGACCGGGCAAGGCAAAACCAATATGAAGAAAAGAGTCTCAGGATCAAGGAAAAGAATCAGAACTACACCTGCTCTCATTGTTAGAAGTCCAACAAAACACCAAGCTGACAGCCATAATAACATCAGCAGAGGACCTGGCACAGACATGCTGGCCCCGTGCTTGCCATTTAAGTCTTTGTGAGGTTCCTGGAAATCCAGAGTTAGTCAGTCTTGGATCCCCTTCATGTCCTGGGCCTCAAGTTAAACCAAACATTGGTTGACCACTCAAATAAATTTGTTACCATCATGTCCCAGTACGTCTTGCAGGAAGGACCAATTGTAAGTAGAGGGGTTTTGTAGCTAGGTTGGTGTCCAGGTCTCTTTCTGTAGCCTGTAGAGTACCTTCTCTCCCACAAGAGGCTAGAGTAAAGATGAGCAGTGCCAGAAGCTGGATGGGGTACATGATGTCATTCCATCTAGGGTAGAGTGGTCGGGCAACTGTGTCTGGCTTAGGTTGGTGTCTATATTGCTCTAATATTACCCATCCTCAAGGAAAACATACATAGCGTATTGATGTATCCCTCTGCCTTAGGTCTATAGGAGCTCAAGAACACTCTTACCCGTCTTTGACTAACCGGCCATCATTGGCACACTCTTCTCATATAGACCAAAGTCACATTCAGACCAAAGGACCTGTGAGCATGCACTTGATGCAATTCTTCATAGTGATGAATAACTGCCATGATGAACGGCTGGGCTTGCTCAGAGCAATCCTGTGTGAAGGCAACCTATCTGCTTGAGACACAAGGTTCAAAAGTTAACAGCAGCATGATTATCCAAGCAATGTAGGAAATAAGTTGAAAGTGGAAATGTTCTAGTATCTAATCCAACTGCTGGTTGACAGGGATCAGACACAAAGTCTAGCCACCAGGTATATAGTGGGTGGCTCTAAGTGTCGATGGAGACTACATGCCAGGTTAAATCTGCTGGCTGATAAGACTTTCGAGCCATCTTCATCATAAGAATCATAATTATTAGGCTCAAGATCTGTGTCCACTTGATGGACCAATCTTTCAGGCAGCCATTGGGCTCCATTTTCTTTTTCTGAAAAAATACAGACCGAGCCACAACCCCAAATTAAAACAGGGTTGACCCCAAATTAAAACAGGGTTGGGACCATTCCAAGTATTAGTTAGAGGGTCTCTCCATTTGACCTTGGCAAATGAGCTGGAAGTGACTGGATGCCAATGGCGATCTGCTGCAGACTGACCTTTAACTTTAGTTTGCAGAAAATTTAAAACAAATAACACAAAAGCAAGATGTGCTTTTGGTGACCTTGGATGGTGTAATTCCTCCCCTTTAGTTTAAAAAGCCAATTTTTCAGAGTTTTTGTAAAATTAGGGAAGAAGCCATAACTTCAGTTAATTTAGTCATTCTGGATTTCTGACGGCATTGAAGACCTATAGACTCATAGCCAATCCTGGCTATTTACTTTGAGAGAAAAGATCTGAGTGGGAGGGTTTTCAGTTAACATTCATTATAAAGCCAAGAAAAAGCCAGGTTCAAAACTAGGTGTTCTAGTCAAGAGAGACGACAGAGGTTCCGGCTAGTCAACAAAAGGATGGACTGGGTATTAAGACTATCTTGTACCTTACTGGTACAAATAGGAATAATTATGCTCTAATTGTATTCTGAGAGAAAAGCTTTATTTTAACAGGAAGGGTAATATGTAGGAGGAGCTAAGGGGGAAGGAGCACCAAGAGGAAAAGATGGAGTAAGGAGAGGAGAAGATGAAGCAGATGAGAAGCTAGGTAATGAGAGAGAAAAAGAGAGAGAAAGAGAGAGGGGGCATGGAGGCAGAAGTTCACGTGTCTCCATTAGTCAAAGATAGTTTACATAGCTAGGTTAGGTATTAGGTTACACTTCTGATTGAGCATTACCATACTTATAAAGCCCTTGATTAACATTTAAAAAATTGTATAAAGGCCAAATGGAAAAGTGGGGGCATGGGATAGGGGTTTTCTGGGGAGGGGAAATGGGGAAAGGGATTGGCATCTGAAATGTAAATAAAATATCCAATAAAAAAAAATTAGGGAAGAAGCACCAGTAGCTGCTTTTCCCACAATCAGAGAGTTAAGAAGATATTTTAAAATTTTATAATCTCTCTTTTATAACTTTTTGTCCTTGAGGATAATAAGGAATCTCAGTAATATTAAATTGTCAACAAAACATCTCAAATGTTTGACTGTAGTCAAATAACTGCAAAGGCCAGTTCCATTACCTATCTTAGTCTGGTATGGAACACCAAGCACAGGAAAATAATATAGGCAATAACTAATTATATTTTTAGTTGCTTCTCTTGTTAAAGTATTTGCAACTAGAAAGCCTAAAATACATCAAGTCACATGTACATATTTTAATTTTTTAAAACAAAAAATGAGTAACATCTATTTGCCAAAATTGACTACATATAAGTCCTCAAGGCTTAACACCATTATGAAAATATTGAGGATACTGAAAACAAGTTTTTGCAGTTTAACTTGCATACTTTTTAGAAATGCTAAATTATTGTCTCAAGCTATTACTATTTTGAGGCTGTAAAGAATAAGATAGTATGGCCAATTATTTCTTAGAGGCCTATAATCTGCCTAGTATATAAATCTGCTCTGGTATTGCCCTGGGGTTCAGGCAATCCAATATGAGCTTTGAAATGTCTTATAAACTTAAGAAATAGTACATGTTTCTTAAATTAAGCTGTATTTTTATAAATAACTATAAAATTTGAGAATTAGCAATATCCAAAAAAGGAACAATTTTAAGCAATTATAAATCATGAGCCATATACTGGCTATGAGTATATAAATTGAAAGCTTGATTTTTCAGCATTTCAAACAGTGGCTACAACACATAATTTAATTATTTGTGCTGAAGCAGGGGAAACTCAAGAAAATAAACATGTGATCTAATTACATATACTGCCTTCTCAATAGATGAGGCATCTGTAAATACAGTAAACACAGCAAACATCTTTTCTATGGTCGATATGTGTAGTATATTTCAGGAAATATAAAAGCATGCATAGAAAAAAACTGTAACAACGTGTCTTTTGGATAATGATCATCAAATTTGCCTAAAAAGTTTGCCATGTAATAGGCCAAATATCATTACTTTTCAATAACCAATTTAATTGCTATTTAGAATAAGGAATAAACATTTTATCAAAAAAGTTTTTAGGGTTCTATCTTAAAATTTTGTATTAACACAATAATAATTTTATAATAGGATGTTCAAACTTTATTTGTAGATGAAGAAGGATGAATCTACGTTAATAGTTTCTTTTGCCAAAGGGCTGCTGTGGGCATATGAGTAGTAATAACACAAACAGCCAACAATTTTTTATAGTCTATATAATTTATCTGTTGATAACTAACAGCTACTTTTGGCAAAGCTATTTTTTGTTTATCAGTTAATTGTCAAGGGAAATTAGGACTTGTATCTCCCTTGAGAATATCAAACAGAAGTTCAGATTCTCTTATGGTAAGCTTAAGATGAGGTTTTAGCCAATTAGTATGTCTTAACAACTTTTGAAAATCATTAAATGCAAATCAAATTAAAAGCAAACCATTTTCTTTTTGCATGTACACCTACAAGCCAGAAGAGGGCACTAGATCCCACCACAAATGGTTGTGAGCCACCATGTGGTTGCTGGGAATTCAACTCTTATATTTTTAGTTATGAGTCTAGCCTTTAATGGCTGAGCCATCTCTCTAGCCCCAACTATTCCTGGAAAGGCTTTTTCATCTCAGCTCAACTCTTAGGAACAGGTGTAGGGTAACTTACCAGACTCTGCTGTGCATATTAAGACTGCCTTTAAAACCAAGATAAACTAGATCAAGCAGTTTTAATGATCTTTTCTTTTGAACATGAAACATAGAACACCAATCATTCAGACAATGAAACAAAAAACAGAAAATTGACACATGTGGACATTGGCGCGCCAAGGACAGACAATAAACAATGCAGAACTAAGCATGGCTCCTGTGGAAGCCAGAGAGAAACTCAGGACGTCTCCTGAATTTTCTCTTGTTCCTAGGAGAACTCTGAAACAGCCTTTTCATTCTTTTTTGCTGACACAGTCCAGAGAGAGAACAACTGTTTTTCAAAACCCTTTTCCTCTGATATTCAAGATCTAATGCTTTATCTCTTTCTTTAGGAGGTGGAATGGTGGCTGTTGATATTTACTGCTCAGTGCCCTGCTTTCTTAGTTTTCCAATTCCTTCTAACCCTGCTCCTCTCGCCTGGAGCAGCTCTTAGGCTGCGGGGTGAATGCCTATTTGGAATTCTCCGTCCCAAAATTCGTTGTCACCTCCTAGGTGAGGTCGGCACCTATTTGGGTCAACACCTATTCAATCTAGACAATATAACTTTAAACACACTTCTTGCAAACACAGCCCTAACTAGCTAGCATCAATGCTGTTCACTGCTTACCAAGTGACCAGGATACTCTCCTTCTTGTTCTGTTTTCTGTGGAGCTCCACCTAAGACAGCATTCCTCAGCTGGTCCCCCATTTTCAAGTCCTTCATTGTGCATGTCAATCTGTAGCTGCCTGTGGCCACGAATCAACTGGGTTCACCTGAAAGGGGGGCTGGGAATGAAAGGGGATGGAGGGCAAGAAGAGACGAAGCCAAGACACAGTTCTCTGTTCAAGGCTCAAAGCTTTATTGTTCAGCTCTCAATTTAAAGGGGAAGGGCCCAACCCAAAACCCCTCTTGGTTTCAGCTGGAGATGGGTGGGATGATACATAATCCATTCTTGGTCATGGCAGGAGATATCTTAAGGCAAGCCCAGGGGCAGTTCTTCTAAGTCCTCTGCAGCCAAGGTGGGTAACTCTACCTAGATCCTATCACTTGGTCTGTTGTAGTAAGCAAGGTCTGTCAGCCCTGCTCAAGGCTGGGGGAAGGGCACAGTCTATCAAGAGATTGTCTCTAGTGTCAGAAGAGACTTTGGGCATTTGAATAGTGTATGAGCTCTTGAAGACTATTATGATCATTGAAGTTAGACTAAATGCATTCTTTTCCTGGGATGACCATGAGCCTAAGGTGACCAGGGTCAGGGTGCAATTGATTGAGTTAAAAAGCTCCCAGATAGGATGATGTCTTAAACACTTGTCTTTCCTTTGCAGCTTTCTTTGGGGAGCTTATTGAAGCTTTTATAGCAGGAGCCTTCCCAGATTCCTTAATGGGTGTGGTATTTGAATGTCTATAGTCTCAGCCCTTCTCCTGTGTTTTGTGTCTACTGTGTTGTTAAAACTGATCAGTGAGCTTCCTTCTCATGCTGTCCCGCCTTCCCTGTCATAGACTCTATTCCTAAGTCACATAAGATGCAGTAGAAGCAATTGTGCAGTGCTGAGCTATTTTGTGGGCCTGGTGTTTTTTATAATTTTAATTTTATTGTTTTGTTTTCGTTTTGAAAACAAAGTTTCACTCTGTAACCCTGGTTGTTCTGAAGGTAGGTATATAGTACATGTAAGCTTCAAATTTAAAGGTCCACCTGACTTTTGACTCCAGAGTGCTGGGATTAAATATGGGTCAACTTGCCTAGCTGTTTGTTTGCTTGTTTTTACATTATTGGCTGATGGGCCTAGAATATAGGTTTTGGTATATGTCAAGCATAGTTTGTTGTATTGATCTTTGTCCACGTTGTGAAGTTTGAAATTTGGCAGGTAATATATGCTGTTTCTCAGAATGGCATGTGTTCATGACATTAATACTGCCTGACCTTTACTGGTTTGAGCTTCCTGAGTCATTGGATTACAGGTTCATAACATTCTTCATAACTATTGAAATATTTTTTAATGAATATGAGTATTCTGCCTGTATGCATGAGTATGCATCTCATGTATACCTGGTCCTGATAGTAGTCAGAAGATGGCCTCAGAATACCTGAACTTGGAGTAATAAATAGTTGTGAGCCCCCTTCTAAGTACTGGCAATTGAGCCCAATTATTTGCAAGACCAGCAAGAGCACTTCCCTGCTGAGGCATCTCTCTTTCCCTACGTTGCTGCTTTATGATCAACATTTAAGTTTCTAATATTTTCATCTTTCCATTTGTAACTATGTAAACATGCATCTCCTTTTAGTAAGATCCTATTAATGTTACAGTTTCAATTGAGGTATTTCAGGATCCTGGAAGATGAATACAGAACTGGAATGAATGTACAGTTCTTTGAGGGAACTTCAGTAAAAACCTCTGAGTACTTTTTCTCTTTCTTGTGTGATTGATTTTTTTTTTTTACATGGGTGACGGGGTCTTGATATGTACCTCTGGCTGTCCTGGATAGACCAGACTGGCATCCAACTCAATGAGATACACCTGCTTTTTCCTCCTGAATGCTGGAATTAAAGGCAAGCATGAGTCAATATACCCAACTTGCCAGTCATGCTTGTAGTTAGTAATTGTTAATAGAATTTCTCTGATATGTGCTCACTAGTATTTGCTTGTCTGCCTCTGTTTTGCTGTCTCTCTCTCTCTCTATCTCTCTCTCTCCCTCCCTCTCCCCCTTTGTCTCTCATGTGCATGTGCATCTGCGTGTGCGTGTGTGTGCGTGTGCATGTGTGTGTGTGTTTGTTTATTAGAATTTCTCTTGCAAGGGTATATCCTATTCAAAGAATGTAGAAATGTGACAGAGCTGAAACTCATTATTCAGTTTAATTCTAAGATTACTTGGTGATTACATTAGAACTACTGGGTCAAGAAATAAGTGGAGGAAGCACCAGAAGTATATGAATATATTGTCAGTGAAGTATCCATTTACAGTGTTATCTGTATCACGGTTTCTTTTGTACACATGTGTGGGATATTTTAGAATTCAGTGACCTATGATGATGTGCATGTGAACTTCACTTGGGAAGAATGGGCATTGCTGGATCCTTCACATAAGAGTCTCTACAAAGATGTGATGCTGGAGACCTACAGGAACCTCACTGCTATAGGTAAGACACTGAATTTTCTTTCACTTTCAAATAAAGGAACAACTGTTTCTTTGTTACTGATGCTCCTCTGTAATTTCACTTGAAAACAAGGAAGACTGAGGTGAATAAATCAGGTTCACTGAAGATAGTAAGTTGAATTTTCCCTGATTTCCAATAATAATTCATACCTTTTTTTGTTACTATATTTTAGGCTACAATTGGGAAGCCCATAATATTGAAGAGCATTGTCAAAGTTCTAGAAGACATGTAAGGTAATTTTTCATGTGCAAATTGGTATGAATTTGCCTCTCTCTCTCTCTCTCTCTCTCTCTCTCTCTCTCTCTCTCTCTCTCTCCCTCTCCCTGCCCCTCTCCCAGAACAGTTAGAAGATATTCCCCATTTGAGTAGACTCTCTCACTATGATACAAGTTTATAATTAGTTGGTGTTCCAACTTCAATGGGAATAAATCCACAAACCCACACTGCAGAAAATTCCTATGAGTACTAGGAATATGGAAATTCTTCTCAGTTTGACCCAGTAAATGTTGCAAATTCAGTATGCAAATCTAGTGTATTTCACACTACAGAAATATTTTTGAATGTACTCAGTGTGGTCAGGCTCTGAGCTCTTCCAGTTCTCTTCAGATATGTGAAAAGCCTCACAGTGAAAAAAGATGTTTTAAATGTGCACCGTGTAATAAACACTTTTACCATTACAGGTATCTACAAAGACTCAAAACAACCCATAATGAATGGGGAAGCATGATGTAAACAAAATGATAAGACCTTATGATTCAATTCATTTTAGTAACTAGACAAAATTGTAAAATTAATTCATACAGATATAAAGAAACACTGGTGTAAAGAATGTGGTAAAGCTTTCATATATGCCAATTCTCTTTGCAGGCATGAAAGAAATCATAGTGGACAGAAACCCTCTGAATGTATTAAGTGTAGAAAAGCTTTTGCATGTCATAGCTGTCCTCAATGAGATAAAAGAATTCATACTGGAAAGCAAACCTATGAAAGTATTCAATATGGTGAATCCTTTGCACGTCAAGGTAGTTTTCAAATACATGAAAAAACACACACTAGAGAGCACCCCAACAAATGTAACCAATGTGATGAAGCCTTTTCAGTACAGAGTTAGAAGACATAAAAGAACACTTTCTGAAGAAAAGCCCTATAAGTGTAATTGATGTGATAAAGCCTATTTCTTGGACAGTCATCTCCGAATACATAAAAGAACACATACTAGAGAGAAACCATTTGAATGTAATCAGTGTGATAAAGCCTTTGTAAGTTGTAGTACTCTTCAGCGTCATGAAAGAACACACACTGGAGAGAAACCCTACAAGTGTAATCAATGTGATAAAGCCTATTCACAAAACACTCATCTTCAGATATATAAAAGAACACATACTGGAGAGAAACCTTATGAATGTGAGCAATGTGGTAAAGCCTCTGCATCTCATGGTCAACTTCTAAAGCATGAAATAATTCATACTGGAGAGAAACCTTACAAATGCAATCAATGTGGTAAAGGCTTTGCAGGTTATAGTAGTCTTCACAGGAATAAAAAAACACATACAGGAGAGAAACCCTTTGAATGTAATCAATGTCGTAAAGCCTTTACATGTCCAAGTAATCTCCGAATACATAAAAGAGTTCATACTGGAGAGAAACCCTACAAGTGTAATCTATGTGATAAAGCCTATTACAAACAAAGTCATTTCCAAAAACATAAAAGAACACATACATACTGCAGAAAAACCCTCTGAATATAACCAATGTGCTAAAGCCTTTGCACGTCATAGTGATCTTAAAAGTCATAGAATACACATACTAGAGAGAAAATTATGACTGTAATCAGTGTGGTAAATCCTATTCAAAACCATGTAATCTCAGAACCCATAAAAGATGACATACTGGAGAGAAAACCTACAAATGTAACCACTGTGATGAAGCATTTGCATGTCATGGTTATCTTAAAGTACATAAAAGAACACATACTGCAGAGAAGCCTTATCAATGTAAGCAATGTGGTAAATCCTTTGCCTCTCATGGTCAACTTCAAAGGCATGAAACAATTCACACTGGAGAGTAACCTTAGAAATGTATTCAATGTGTTAAACCCTTTGCTGGTCAAAGTAGTCTCCGAATATATAAAAACACATACAACTGACATATAACTGATACCTTGATCATAGTCTGCTTCCATGATGCCTTCAAAACAGTCAGAAACCATGAATGGTGGTGACTTCAGATGACGTGAAGGTTGTTCATGGAGAAATCAGGCGTTTGCAAAGAGCTGCAGAGTATGGATAAACTATTAGGGAGCAGGAGCTTTGGATGTGAAAGGAAGAAAATTCAAAAGCCAGAGAGCAATGCTTGGGGTGTACCTGAGGATAAGCTGGCTTCTACAGTATCCTCTGTATCCACTCAACTGTGGTGAGTCAGCCCTGTCCAGGTCTCCTACTTTTTCCTTTTCTGGGCAACTGCATGTAGCTATCAGTGATGGCACTTTTCAGGCCCCTGCTCTGTGGTCTCGATTTTGGACCTTAAAGCTCCTCAATCCCCACTGTGTCATCCCTATAGCCTGTTTGCATGGTAGGAATAAGAATGTTCTCAGAGACATTTATATCTCTCCCTGAGGAAAACATCGAGTGAAACAGTGGACTCCATGAAATTCAAATTTCCCCTGCAATCTCATTCTAGGAGAAGAATGATTCCTCCAGAAGAGAATGTCCATGCTGAATAAACATCTCATTATCTGAACACCTTATAAGATAGAAAGGAGCTTAGAAATGGGGAGAGATTTATGAATAGAAAAAGGTTCTTTACATGTTTTGGTTAGATTATTATTTCATTGTTCCTATCTCTTGCCTTCCATCTAAACCTGTTAGGACCCCAGGGATGAATTAATTACATTATGTCTTCATCACTCGTCAAAATTAGTCAGACTGAATAAATATGTTAATATGTTTTCAATTTTCATTAATAGTTTGCTTTTTTGTTCTCCATTGTCCCCTCCTCCCCTACTTTTTTAAAAAAAAAATATTTTAAAGAATAGTCTCGCCATGAATATCTAGCTGGCCTAGAACTAAGAATATAGACTAGGCTGTCCTAGGACATCAGAGAGGTCTGTCCACCTTACTTCCAGAGTACCTGCATTACAGGTGGGCATGTCACAGCTACATAATTTAGGTCTTCCAGTTAGCTTTTTGAGGATGAATGGCTGAACCTGCCTGGTTAGGTAACCAGGACACAGGCTCTGGTCCTAACTCCAGTAACAGAAGAAGGCTCCCGTCAAATACAGCCCTCTGCCTTAAAGTCCACTATCTTCCAACTATGAGCAGCATTGATTTTCTTTATCTCTGAGTCTGTTATAACTCATGAAAGACTAGGGCAGAGTTTTGTTCTTGTTCTACAGATGGTGAAACCCAGGCTCACAGAGAAAAGTGGTTTTGCAATAGTTGAGTGCAGCTGTTCATCTTACTAATCCCGTCATTATAACAGGTCATCAAATGAAGTTGAAACACCTAAGATAGGCATGGTGACACAGGAGAGAAATCACAGTGCTTAGAAAGAGAGGCAGGAATTTCAGGGTTTCAAAGTCATCCAACTTAAGAATGGTTGGTGGTTTGGTGGGTAGTTCACAAAACAAGGGGAGACTATGATTGGCTCAGGCCAGTGTCCATAGTCTTCCCTGCAGCTCCAGGACTTCAGGGCCGTGGCACCAGCAAGTGTTAGCTGAGGTACTTACCACCCTGTGTTTTCTGTAGAAGGTAGCCTAGGTCACTTCAGGCTCAGACTTCTGTTGGTAATCAAGAAGTAGAGCTATTGCAAATGGGGGGATTAGTCTCAGGCAGGGATGCACTTTCAAATTGCATATCCAGTGTTCAGGCTTGAAACTATATCCACACAACTGACAGAAATGGACTAAGCTTATTAGCAAGTTTTATCCATATGTTTGCATACTTATACAGACTTATAAGGAAGATGCTGGAAGGAAGAATAAGGGAGAGGATGGAAGAGGACATCGAAAGGGGAAAGTGATGTCGTATACTTTATATATTATAAAGTTAACATCTACAAAAATAGATTTTAAATAAATTTTAAAAAGCAGCTAGAGAGGGAGCATAACAGTTAAGATCTCTGGTTGTTGTTATAGAAGACAAAGATTCCATTTCAGAAACCACCTGGTAGCTCACCATGTCCTGTAACTCCAGTCCCCAAGGGTCTGGTACCCCCTTCTGGCCCCTCTAGGTACTGCACACAAACACATGCAGGCAAAGCATCCATATCCATAAAATAAAAACAAAACTTAAAAATGTAATTCTTTCTGTTCTAGAAAGATGGCTCAGAGGTTAAGCACACTGACCTCTCTTCCAGAGGTCCTGAGTTCAATTCTCAGCAATTACATAGTGGCTCACGACCATCTGTAATGGGATCCCATGCCCTCTTATGCTGTGTCTGAAGTCAATGACAGTGTACTCACACACATTAAAATAAATATTTTTTAAAGCCTTTTAAAAATTCTCTACAGTGACATCATAACCTGAGACAGACAGCAACCAGGGCTAGTTGAAATGACCTCCTTGTGGTCCTGCATGGAAGCAGCTGTGGCCTTCTTCTGAGCCAGCCTGCTCAGAGGCAAAAGGAGCCATAGACTCAGACCTGTGTTCTTCTGAAATGGAACCTTTTGAGGTTAGGATAGCTAAGCATAGCTGTTAATCTACAAACTGTGACCAGAGTGTGTTTCTTTGATATTTTCTGTATTTATATTCTCTGTCCTTTGTGTGGGAACTGTAGCATTCACAAATCTTTTAAATCTGTGTTTTAGATCATATACATGATGGGCTAGAAGATAGATTTGCTCTGTGAAAATCCATTTGCCTTATGGGGTAGGCTTACAGTCTTCAGTTTCTATTTAAATTGTTCAAAGTATAACCTGGAGCCTGAACTTGAAAGCGACTTGAGGTTGACAGCATATGTAAAGTGCAAAACTGTTCTAATCTGCTCTTCTTTGAGCAGTAACCAGAGCAAATGCATGCTATATTTTTTTTATTGATCTCTTAAGTGTGTGGAGTAATTTCTTCTTGGGAAGGGATATTAATTATAGAACATCTATCTCCCGCCTTTTAGAAAAAGCTGTTTCAGAGACAAACTCTTTTATATTGACTCAGGTGGCCTTGATCTCAGTCTGTTACTCCCCAGGGCAACGACATTGCTGTCCCTTGATTAAGCTAACTAAATCCTTAAATTAAAGGGCCACCCATTTTAAAATTACCATTTTGAGTCATATAATCAACTGTCCATTGCAGCAAAAGAAAAAATATTTTTATAGAGAGCATAGCTTTCTGCCTTCAGAGCAGAATAGGAGGACTAGCTTAATGTATACATCACAGGGAGAAATAGGATAGGCAAACAGCTGCTGATGTCACTACTATGAAAAAGAACCATCTGTGGCAGGGTGAGTTCTGATTTTCCAGCATGTATTAATTTATGTCAGGTAAATGTAGATGGATCTGATTTGTGGATGTACTATTTGGGGGAGGATAGCTTGATACAATGACTATTAAATTTCCAACTAGGGGACTGTCCTTTGCAGATATGGCTAATCCATTTGCCCAGCTAAGTCAGCCCTATTGGCTGTGTGAGTCGGGATACAGATCTCAACAACTAACATTGCATATAGGGGCAAGGTCACCCAGTACCTTATTAATCTCATTCCCTTTGCCAGAGAATGATTTGCTATGTTTTCAAAGTCACTATAGCTATTTGCTTTAAGATTTATTTATTTTATGCATATAAGTACACTGTAGCTGTCTTCAGACACACCAGAAGAGGGCATCCATTACAGATGGCTGTGAGCCACCATGTGGTTGCTGGGAATTGAACTCAGGACCTCTGGAAGAACAGTCAGTGCTCTTAACCACTGAGCTGTCTCTCCAGCCCCACTATAGCTATTTTTAAAATTATAGTTATCATTTTTAAGAGTCAATTATTGATTTCACTCTTTTAAAAAATACATTTTATGTATATATGTACACTATATGTGTCTTCAGACATACCAGAAGACAGCATCAGATCCCATTACAAATGATTGTGAGCCACCATATGGTTGCTGGGAATTTAACTCAGAACATCTGGAAGAGAAGTCACTGCTCTTTACCAATCAGTACAACTCTCCAGCCCTTGATTTCACTTTTTAAATTTGATTTTCTTTTTTTAATTGGATATTTTATTTATTCACCTTTCAATGTTATCTCCTCTCCCATTCCCCACCCCCAAACCCCTTAACCAATCCCCCCTCCTCCTATTTCTATGAGGGTGTGCATTCACCCTCCTCCCAGTCATACCTACCCAACACTAGGGAATCCAAACTTTCAGGCACCAAGGCCCTCCACTTCCACTGATGCCTGACAAGGCCACCCTCAGCTACCTATACAGGTGGAGCCATAAGTCCCTCCCTTTGTGTTCTCCAGCTGGAGATTTTAGAATGGCTACTCCAGCTTATTTCTTAGGACCATTTGCTTGAAAAATTGTTTTCCAGCCTTCTATTCTAAGGTAGAGTCTGTCTTTGTCACTGAGGTGGGTTTCCTGTATGCAGCAAAATGCTGGGCCCTGTTTATGTATCCAGTCTGTTAGCCTATGTCTTTTTATTGGGGAATTGAGTCCATTGATGTTAAGAGATATTAAGGAGAGGAGATTGTTGCTTCCTGTTATTTTTGTTATTAGTGCTGTCATTGTTTGTGTGGCTATGTTCTTTTGGATTTGTTGGAAGAGGATTACTTTCTTGCTTTTTCTAGGGTATAATTTCCCTCCTTGTATTGGAGTTTTCCTGCTATTATCCTTTGTAGTGCTGGGTTTGTGGAAAGATATTGTGTAAATTTGGTTTTCTGCTGAAATATCTTGGTTTCTCCATCTATGGTAATTGAGAGTTTTGCTGGGTATAGTATCCTGGGCTGGCATTTGTGTTCTCTTAGGGTCTGTATGACATCTGTCCAGGATCTTCTAGCTTTTATAGTCTCTGGTGAGAAGTCTGGTGTAATTCTGATAGGTCTGCCTTTATATGTTACTTGGTCTTTTTCCCTTACTGCATTTAATATTCTTTCTTTGTTTTGTGCATTTGGTGTTTTGATTATTATGTGACGGGGGGCGGGGGTATTTCTTTTCTGGTCCAATCTATTTTGAGTTGTGTAGGATTCTTGTATGTTCATGGGCATCTTGTTCTTTAGGTTAGGGAAGTTTTCTTTTATAACTTTGTTGAAGATATTTTTTGGCCCTTTAAGTTGGGAATCTTCACTCTCATCTATACCTATTATCCTTAGGTTTGGTCTTCTCATTGTGTCCTGGATTTCCTGGATGTTTTGTGTCAAGAACTTTTTGCATTTTGCATTTTCTTTGAGAGTTGTGTCAATATTTTCTATGGTATCTTCTGCACCTGAGATTCTCTCTTCTATCTCTTGTATTCTGTTGGTGATGCCTGTGTCTATGACTCCTGATTTCTCTCCTAGGTTCTCTATCTCCAGGATAGTCTCCCTTTGTGATTTCTTTATTGTTCCTACTTCCATTTTTATGTCCTGGATGGTTTTTGTTCAATTCCTTCACATGTTTGGTTGTGTTCTCTTGTAATTATTTAAGGGATTTTTGTGTTTCCTCTTCAAGGGCTTTTACCTGTTTTCCTGTGTTCTCCTCGATTTCTTTGAAAGTGTTATTCATGTCCCTCTTAAAGTCCTCTATCATCATCATGAGAAGTGATTTTAAATCTGAATCTTGCTTTCCTGGTGATATGAGGAATTCAGGACTTTCTAGTGTGGGAGAACTAGGTTCTGATGATGCCAAGTACCCTGGGTTGCTGATGTCCTGTTTCTGACTGGAGCCTGTCTTTCCTATTATCTTGGTTGTGTCAGAACTGTGTGGGGTGGGTGTTGCTACTGGGGTTAGAGCTGATGCCCAAGATCTGCTCAGTGTTTGGACACAGACAGGAAGAAACCAGTACTCTGGGCCAGGAGTGAATTCCTGGGTCCCAGTTACTCCCTGTTTGGGGCAGGTGCTGCTGTCTCCTTACCTAAGATACTGTCCTGGTTAGAGCTCCTGGGAGCCCTGCTTCCTCTGGGTTCTGTGAGATTGGGTGCAGAGTTGCTGCCCGGGATCTCCTCAGTGCTCGGGCCCAGACCAGACGCTAAATTTGATTTTCTTTAATTTTAGTTTCTCCAATGTTTCCTAGTCATAAGAATTTCCATTTATTTTTGAAGTGATGTTGATTGTTTGTTTCTGTTTAGGGCAGTGTCTCTTGTAGCTCAGGTTTGCCTCATGTTAGGCAATTGAGAATTGCTTTGAACGCTCAGGCAGTCCTGACTCTGCTGCCCAGTGCTGGGAAGACAGTCCTGTAAATCCTTCCGGGCTGTGCCTTAACTAGTCAGTGAAAAGGAAAAATAGATTAGTGTGTGAGTGTCGTTCAGCTTCTCTGGCTTTTATGGGGACTTGCAAATGAAGAGTGTTTTCAAAGTCTCTATGGCTATGTTTTTAAAGATTTATTTATTATATATATATATGAGTACACTGTAGCTGTCTTCAGACACAAGAATTGAGTTCTGTCACCAGTGTTGAAGCTGGTGTAGTCACAGCACAGAGAGGGAAGGACAAGAAGGAGGGTGAAAGCTTTCCTACATTGACAGTTGTCGACATTATCAAAGAATAGTGAGGTAATCAATTTTAGATGCTCAATAAATGTTCTGATTGGCCATTTCTCAGATCCACAGTCCAGGCAATGGAGAATTTGGGTTTAAAACAAAACAAAACAACAACAAAAACTAAACTTATTGTAAAAACCAAATGATTGTAGTTACAGTAGTTTAACCAAAATAGAAGATCTGGGTAAAATGGTGTGGGCCTACCTAACAGGATTGTTATTTTCCGGGTTTAAGATGTTCAGCCTGAGAGAAAAGGTATGACTCATATTTAGTGTGTTCTAATTGAAATTCCTAGTCTCTGGGGCACATGGCCATCAAGCCTGGTTAAACTTTTAAAAAGCAATTATTTGAGATATAGTTACATATTTCCACCATGTCTTCCCTGCCTCCATTCTCCCATAGACCCCATATTGTTCTCTAATCATGGCCTCTCTACATTAACAGCAGTTACTGTTTGAATGTGACCTGTGTTTGGCTGCAGGACTTCCCAGCTCTGAAGCAAAGGGATGGCTGCACAGGATATTGAGTGTGTAATGGGACATGCACACAGGGGACCCTGAGTCTTAGAAGAGAATAAGTGCTCTGGGAGAATGGTAGAATTTCTACAAAACTAAAATTTCCCCAAACTAGGGTCTCCTCTGCCCCTAGGGTAGAAGCTGGGTAAGTCTGTGCTGAGTCATGTGATACCTGCTCACCAATAGGGGAGCTGTTATTAACTGGAGGCAAGCTGGGTGGCATTAGCTAATGATGAACTCTAGGAAAGCCTAGCAACCAGGAGCACCAGTGAGAGGCAGCCTGTGAGTTCTTTCCAAGATTTTCCTGATGAAGTTGTAGGGGGCTGTGAAGGACGCCACGAGCCCTACCATGTGACAGTCTATGTTGTCAGAGGGCTACTGTCATCTAAACATGGCATCCTTGTTTTAGAGGAGGTTAATCCTTTGGGAGGAGGTGGGGACAGAGCAGGAGGAGCCATAGAGTCAATGTCTGGAGCAGCGGTTTTTATGTTTGGTTTACTCTTTACCTGGAAAACCTCTTTTTGGCTGCCTTTATTTGTTTTAATATTTATTGTCTATATCATACTCACGTAAAGAAGATGACACATCTTCCTCAGTGTTCTTGTTCTCTTCCTTTCCAGGTACCACAGTGGTAACACTGCATTAATGCCCATGTGATCAAAGATTATACTGGAATTTTTAACACTGCTATGAGCCTTTCTGACATTCTGCTTTTACTCCTCTAAAATACACAAGCCTAATGTCCATTCAAGGATTATATCCACATATAGTATACCAACAACTTAGCGGTTGTGTTTTCAGTGACCTGAGCTCTGCTCTAGTTTAAAACCGTGATGCATTAAGTCAACATAAGGTATAAGCTTACCTGATTTTTCCCCATTATTCCTGCTTACTTCTTTCTGCATGGGTCTCTATAGGCACCATGTGTGAATTGTCTCCTTTCAAAGTAGGACAACTGGAGATGACAGAACCAAAAGGAATGAGGCAGACTGCAATCTAACACTATAGACCACTTTATTTCATTTCAGTGTACTTTTATACATTTATGCAACAAAGATCGTAGTGATGCAAGAAAGGGTATTTGAGTTCAAAAAAACACATACTAAATATTAACAGAATAGACCTTTCTTTCAATTCCCTGAGGATAAATTAAATAAATACAATTGTCTGGAACTTGCTACAGATTGTAGCTCAGGGATGCATGGACACAAGGCATAAGGCCCTGATCTGAATTCAGAGTACACAGAACAGATTCTTTGCTCTATGCTCTCAGAGCCTTCATCTTCAAGACTCAATATACCCTTTGACCAGACTGGGTTCTTTAGATACATTCAAACACACAGCTACTCAGGGATCCTAACCATGTATTTTATAGGCAGGAGAAAAGCAAACCACCTCCCCTTTAAGACAAATGTGTTCTTGTGCCTGTAATCACTTTCTCTCTCTCTCTCTCTCTCTCTCTCTCTCTCTCTCTCTCTCTCTCTCTCTCTCTCTCTCT
>JANHMN010000002.1:0-61085 GCA_030674055.1 Rhabdomys pumilio | reverse complement strand
TCTCTCTCTCTCTCTCTCTCTCTCTCTCTCTCTCTCTCTCTCTCTCTTTTCCCCATGCAGGAGAAATAGCCTCCAGCATGGGCCCTGAGAAAGAAGTAGTACACGGCACCACTGTCCTTGTAGGCTCCCCTCACTCCCTCTGTACCGTCACATTTTGCACACTTGAGAACAGAATACGGGGCTCCTCTAAAACATTTTTACCTGTAGTTATGTAGCAGGAGTACCAGCATTCATGAATTCCTCCACAGAGGCCTCAATGAACGTACAAGACTTAAATCTATAAGATGTACTTTATTCAGAAGGCTGAAATTCAGAAAAACCAGTGTATTAATATACTACAAAACTTTTCTCATTACTCATAGGCTTGCAGAGAAACTGAGTCTTGTGGCTTTAGTCACAAAATCAATTACATTTTTAAGCCTTGAATTGTCTGTTTCCCTCCTGATCATTCCTTGGACTCTTTCCTGATTTTGTGAAGGACTAGGCTCAGAAACTTCTTAAAACATTGAATATGAGTTAGTTTCTAATGCTATCAAACTTGTATTTCTTCAGAGTCATCCAGGATAGGTCAAAGAAGAATTCAGATCAAACCAACCATTAACAGTATATTTCTACTAACGACATGTTTGTGGGAATGGAAATATGGCCCATTGGTTAAGATCACTAGCTGCCCTTCCAGAGAGCATTCGTTTAATTTCTAGCAACCACAAAACAACTGACAACTTTCTGTAACTCCAGTTGCTAGGAATGACAGCCTCTTCTGTCCTCAGCTAGCACCAGGCACACATGTGGTGCACAAACATACATACAAGCAAGATACCCATACACATTAAAAAGTACATATTATTATAAGATTCGAAAAGTATCAGCCAGGGGGTTGGGAGGTGGGGGGCCTTTATACACCTAATTACAACAATCATGTGATTTTTTTTCTTTTTTGCAGATATTTGTATGCGTTAGTACATTTGTTGACTCACATATGGTGAGGAATATCTACATCTCTAGGACAAATCCAACTTTATTCTGGTGGATGACACAATTTTACTATCTTTTACCATACAAAGCTTTTATTTTGCCTTTACTTTGTAATGGTATATATTTAAAATTAAAATATAATTATGTTGTTTCCACTACTACCTTTTCTCCTGCCAAATGCTAGAATCAAATTCCTCAATAATACTTTCAAATAGTATACAGGCATGTGTCAAAAAGGCTGTCTACCATGACAAAGTAGACATTAAGAAGACTTTATCACTGAAATGCAGGGATAGTAAGATTTAAGCAGGCCAATAAATGGAATAGAAGACAAAAATCACATGATCATTTCAAAAGATGAAGGAAAGGTGTTTGAGAGCATCCAACAGGGCTTCATTTGGCACTCATGGTGCATGTAGGCTATATACCAACATTTACAATGTCTATATTTGTGGAGGCTCATGGATGTAACTCAGCATTCATGGTGCATGTACTATAGTGGGCTCACACTTGTACACACTAGACAGTGTGCAGATAGAGGTAAAGTATTTCAACATAATAAAGGTGTGTGAGAGAAACACAGCCAACATCATCCTAAACAGAGATGGAAGCAATCCAGCTGAAGAAAGAAATGAGACACAGATGTTCATTTTATCTACTAATTTATAATGTTGTAAGCTCTAAATACCAGTTAGAGGAACAAGGCAAGAGAAGGAAATGAAAGGAATGCAAATGTAAAAATAAGAAGTCAAAGTATTCCTATGTGAAGATAGCATGGAATATCCCAGAAGCTCCACAGGAAACTTGTAGAAACAATAAGCGAATTCAACAATCTGGCAGGATACAGAATCACCTTGAACAAATCAATGGTTTTTCTATACACAAACAACAAGCATACAAGGAAAGAGATGATGAACACAATCCCATTTACAATACCCTCAAAGAGAATTAAGTAATTCAACCTAATCAAGGAAGTGAAGGACTTCTATAATGATAGGTCATCCAATTGGTAGATTTAATAATGTAAAAATAACCATTTTACGTAAAGCTATTTAGTGCAATCCCAACTAAAATCCTATACCAAAAAGAAATAGAAAAATCTATCCTAAAACTTGTTGCCTGTGCACTGGACTACTTGCTGCCTGACCCTCCCTGCTCTTGGGAGTTGGAGCTGAGATGGCAGAGTCAACGACATAGATTCTGGAAGCAGGTAAGAAACACAAGCTCATCTGAACACTGCTGCAAGCTCCTTTAATACCCGCCACCTGTGTCCCATTGGTCCCAAGAAAGCATCTCTTCTAAACAGCAGTTCTCGACTGGCTGGCATTGTCTATGTCAGCAATCCTTGGTCTCTCAGGCAGTCCTTAATTAGGCAGGAGATGCTTTTGTGTCTGCATGGGCCCCTGGCCTTTACATAGAGGTGGCTACCACTTTTCATCCTACAAAAACTCATATGGAATGACAAAAGACTCCAGGCAGGCAAACAATCCTGAACCAAATGAATAGTTCTGGAAAGATTAACATTCTGTATCTCTACATATATTAAAGACCAATAGTGAGAAAACCAATATGGTACTGACACAAAAACAGACATGAAAACCAATGAAAGTAAATGGAGCATCCAAATATGAGTACATGCAATCTGAGCTATTTTACTGTCTGATAGAGTTGCCAGAAAAGTAAATTGGAGGGAAAAAAGAGAAGTGTCTTCAACAAATGGTCCTGGGAAAACTGGATGTCCACACGCAAGAGAGTAAGCGTTTTAAAAATGTTAATGTTCAAATGCTTCATAGAAGAGGGTATCACTAAATGCCTAGTGTGTGTATAGAAAACAGCATTTTCATCCATCTAATGGATATGTAATAAAGTAGGAAATCCAGCAGTCAACTGTATATCTCATAACATAGCTTTGCATGCTGTGGATATGCATTGGTTCTTCAAGTTCTAATTATCATTTCATCTTGAAGTACTGCATTCTAAGGGTATTACCTAGAGACTCCAGATAATGTAAATGCAAGAGATTTGTTTTTTAAAAAAATTCTGGAGTGTGTGTGTTTGTGTGTGTATATGTGATGTGAATATGGATGTATAGGCCATGCCAGATTTATGGAGAGTAGAAGAAAACTTTGTGGGGATTCTTTTGGCTCTCATTATATGTTGGGCCCCACTTCAGCCCTGGTTTGGGCCTTGTGGACAAACCTGAGCCGGGCTCGAGTTTCTGCAGCCTTTTGGGGGAGTCTAAGCCTGGCTCAAGTTTGAGACCTGTCTTGGTCACTTCCATACTGGAGTGACTCAACCAAAAACCCCTTCTGCCTGTGCTCCAAGTGTATATAAACAAGAGGTTGTTACATTAAAGTTGACTTCCTGCTTTAACAAGACTCCTGGCTGGGTGTGTTTCTTTCGGCTGCTGACACTCACCATCTGGCTCAGCTCCAGGAGAGACCTGGACCTGGGGGACCAGGACCTCTCTCTCCTCTCACTTGAACCTGTCAGCTTTAAGGAGTCGACAATTATATGATGATCAAGGTCAGATTGACAGCTTTGCTCACCATAGTCATTTCTTCTCCAATGAACTCAAAACTAGTAGAAACATTGTATCAGTAAAATATCTTTTCTTACTCACATAGTAAACATGTCCTCTAAGGGTAGAAGAGCACAGAACAATTTAAATAAAAATTCCAATTTGCAAATAAAAATGATATTTATAACTCATCCCTTTTTAAAATTTAGTTTAGTTTTGTTTTTTTTAATTTTTCAAGACAAGGTTTCTCTGTGTAGCCCTGGCTGCCCTGCACCTCTGTTTATAGACCAGGCTGGACTTGAACTCACAGAGATCCATCTGCCTCTGTATCCTAAGTGCTAGGTGTAAGGTCTAAGGATATAAAAGCTTCTTTAAAAAAAAAGTGTTCGAAGGCCTAGGAATGTGTTTTGAGGTTGGTAAATGCACATTATAAAGGATTTGTCTTTTTGTAAACTTAAAAATATTCTTGTAAGCTTCTGGGAATGCAGCCTCTCACAGTTCAAATGGGTTCAAGATAAGTACTGTCAATTTACAACCTGTCCCACCCTCCCACCATCACCACCTTTCTAATCCTGATCGATTTCCCTTTCCCTGGTCCTAGGAACCCTCACCCCTCGTCCAACTACCAAGACCATGGGCCTAAGAGTTTCAAATGTACACCAAAGAAAAAGTTTGTTTTTTGTTTTTTTTTCCTGAACTCCTATCTTCTGCTCCTAACATCCAGGTGTTCTCCCAGAACTTGCATCCAGGAAAGCTCCAATACGGTTACCGACAGGTACTCTGGCCCAACCTCACAAACTGCTTCAAATGGGCCTACACAATCCTACCCCAAGGTGGACCCACAACCTGGACAGCAGTGAAAAAACCAGCTCTTTCCTGACTTGGTGACCTTCCAGTTTTTTGTTCACACTCCAAAACTGCAACCCAATGTCAGTAGGAAGTAGTTACTTATTCATTTATCATCATGGAAAGGCTGGGATGTTTGGTTTCAGACCTGGGACAAGGGATTGAGGTGCTTATTTTACATGCCAAAGCAGCCTGGCCTCTAGGTTCTCCCAGCATCCCTCAGTTACTAACTGGCATACCCTGCACCCAACCTTGAACTCTCCATCCCAAGAGCTGGGCTATCCTTCCCCTAGAAGCTCTTCTGTATATAATCCAGACATGTTGACTGCCAGGAGCCTCCAGGCCCAGAGCAGGTTGAAACGAGACACGGAGTAGGACTCTGGTGTGGCCTTAAAGATTCTGTGTCTCATTTGGGTTCTGGACATTCTAGCTCTCTAACTATATGAATGCTGATGGTAATTTCTGAAAAGTCCTAAAAAAAACTTTCGTGCTCATTCTGAAGGGTTAAAACACTCTGATTTAGGTGATTAACACCTGTAGCCTAACAGCAGGGGATTAAGTAATGCAGCTTTTGTTCTGTCTCCACAGATTGCAGACTCTGCCTGGTCTGAGGAGCCTACAGGTGCACAAAAGGGCAAAGGAACCTTTTTCCAAAGTGGCAATGGGACTGAAAAGCCCCAATCGTAGTACTTTTACAGGTAAAGTACTAAGTTTAAAAACAATAAAAGAGGAAAGAGACTGACTAAATATAAAACATCATAGATAGATATAAATAGTTTAAAATTGATAAATTGAGAATTAGAGATTAAAAGAAACAATATTTTCTGTGTTAAAAATGGATAAAGACATGATGTCACAGGGCACCTGGATTATGTGTAATTTGGATACTTGTCAACATAAAAATAATTGTTTTTTCAATAATGATTGCAATTTTAGATATCTTTTACAAGAGAGATTAAATTAAGGCAGACTTGTAAAAAGAAGAGACTGGGAAGTTGGATTCTAGACTGGAAACAATAAAACAGAAATTGGAGATTCTTTGCACCAAAATAGGGAACCTTCAGAGTAATCCAACAACCTGGATTGGATTACTTACAATAACATCAAAAGAGGTAGTTCCAGTTAAGAAAAATCCTCTAAGGCTTAAAAAATTAAAATGGCAGCCCATGAAAATGCAATATATTGAGTTAATAAACCAGATTCTACTTAAGGATGCTACCTTATAGCCATGTCATACAATAGATTATGTTTTATTTTGTAGAGTTTGGGGAACTAAGATATGTATATGTGTTGATTATCATACTACTGATGCATGTTCAGAATTCCAATGGGCTTCTGCCTTGAATTCTGAAAAAGATAATTCTGAGATTACACATTTACTAGACATGATGTCTTGGAGATGCCTTTACAGATTAAATTGGAATACAGCAATATTTTAGATATTGTGGCATGAAACATGTTATAGATACATCTTACAGTCCTACAGGTCAAATAGATATGGAGAGAGCTAACAGGACTTTAAAGGAAATGCTCATAGAACAGAAGGAGGATTGTTCTATGAGCAGATGGAAACCCCCAGAGATAGATTACATGCTGCTTTATTGACTTTAAGTTTCTTAAATGCTAACAAACAAAAAACAACAGCTGCTGAAAGACATTGTGGTATGGAAAAGACCTGCTAGACTAAACCAGCCTGTGTATATTAAAGATGTCTTTACTTCTGAGTAGAAGGAAGGAAATGTATTATGCTGGGGGAGAGGCTTTGTATATGTTCCCACAGGAAAAGAGAAGCTATGGATTCCTTCCAAATTGCTAAAAATCAGATATGACAGGAGGAGACTCCTGAAGATCTTGGCTGTAGACAAGAAGAAAGAAATCAAGAGAAAAAACAAAACAGGGGGTATTGCTGATCCCCCTAACATGGGAACAGCTTTGAGACTGGCTGAGACATGAAAATATCTCCAGCTCGGTTTCAGATGCACAACCAATAAATTTTGTTGGCTACAAAATCCTCAGAATTTGTCATGCCATCCTTTTAAATGGTATAGATAGAAACTTATATTATAATTTGGTTATACAATCCAAACCAACTTATAAAAAAGGACAAATGCCTGACCTGCTTGAACAGAGAACAGAGAATCATCTTTAACTGATTTGTGCACATCACAAATGCCATACATTTGTTATTGCTGAAACGTTTATTACCTATGAGAGTTATATGTTCACAGACCCCAATGAACAGGCAGCCCTGACAAGATTCACCCTCAGTGATGCAAGGAGGCTGAGGCATATTTATTCCAGCGTCCTACCTGATCCTACCTCAGACTGCTTTGGTGCTGTTTCTTCAAGAATCTACATCCAAGACAACTTCAAAATGGCTAGCTAAGATGGTCCAGCATCACAGACTTCCAGTCAGGACTTCAGTTAAGGCCCAAACTTTGTCAGAGTACTGAAACTGGATAACAAATGCTACAGCTACCTTTCTTAACCCTGACCATTATCCCAATTGGGGGAACTCCCAAAAAAGGAAAATGACACCCCAAATCAACAGGAAGCAATTTTAAAAGAATGACACTCATTTTCTCAAAAGATGAGTGGATGGTTTTGTGGTCATTTGATGTGTTATGGATGTTTGCTGTTGTTTAGTGGGGTTGATTACAAGTTGTTTTATGGTCTTGATTAGGGAAAAACAAGGTATAGGAAGTTACACTTTGGGATTTCCCCTTTCCTTTTCTCTATCTTTCTTTCTTATGTAGGGAGAGGGGATTGAAAAGAAAAAAGGGGAAATATATAGGAATAATAGAAATAAAGGATAGATTATTGAATCTATTCAAACTATTAAAGCTACTACTAGCCAAAAATCTTACATTGCTATAGATCTTTGTGTACTGATTCAAAACTGAGGTTATCTTTTGTTACACTGATGTGGGTCTTTGTTTACTGATGCAAATTTGAGGTTATATTTTGCTTCAACATACTATGTATCAGCTCTTTTAAAAGTATTATACCTATATAATTTTCAAAAATGCAATGTTAAATTCTAGTCCTTTGAAAGCTGCTATTGCAAACTGTTTAGGATAATTAAGAAATGCAAGTTAATAGTCAATAAAACTCATGGTTATATCAGATACTAGTACAGTTTATTGCTGGGAGCCAATACTTTATTGCCCTCCTGCCTGAGAGCAAATGTCAGTTAGGTAAACCCTGAGTTAAAGAAGACTTTATTGTCCTCCTGCTTGAGAGCAAATGTCAGTTAGTAAACAGCCTGAGTTAAGGAATACTTTATTGTGCTCCTGCCAGGGAGAAAATATTAATCAAATAAGCAACTTGAGAAATGTTTTAATTGCCCTCTTGCTTGTGAGAAAATATTTAGATAAGTAATTTGGGCTAGGAATTCTTGTGGACTTAGAGAACTTTGCAATTATGGGATGACCCTGGACCCTGACTGTTAGATGACCCTCCTGCCTGCTTGCCTTTATATACAGGTGCTTCTTTTTTGTGTCTCTTGTCCTTTCATTCTTTTGCCCCCTTCCCTAGGGTTTCGGCGAATCCCCCATGGGCCAGGGCATTTTATTACAGAAATTGTTTCCAAGGTCAAACAGGTAGTAAAAATGTAGAAATATGTTTGCCTATTCAGATATACTTAGATAAATAGATGGTCTTCAAAAACCCCAGAGATCCACAGACTATGACATTTAAATTGTTTTTAAGAGGCTTTTTTGATGAGGCATGTCAGGTCCTGGCAGCACCCCATTCCACTTTAAAGAAGATGATGAGCGCTGAAAAAAATCTCCTTATGGAATTTGCTTCAAATATGGCAAGCTGTTACTGGAAAAGAAACTGCCTTGCTTCAACTGCAGACAAAATGTAGTCCAAAATGGACAAATCTGGTTTCAGGGAAGTGGACTGCTGAGCTTTGCAAGGACAAGGGAAGGCAAGCCCTTTGTAAGCCCTGTCTGTCAGATATTCAGGACCAGAAGGCTGCAAATTGATGCTCCAATGTTATAGAGAATTTTAGGGGAACTGTCCAGATAGCCAGCTGTCTCTGTCATTTCTATAGTTTTGGAAGCTGCTTACCTGTGCTTCCTGCATACTCAGGTAATATTCCTTCTCAAGTCTCTGATGGAGTTGAAGACTAGATAGTTATAGTCTCACAATTAAGCTTGAGTTGTTTAGGATTTGAGAAAAATTTTTAGGTGTAAAAGGATGTTGATAGGTTGGTAATGCAAGTCATAATAAAATATGATTTAGGTACAGACCTCTGAACTCATCAGGATAGGATAGATAGTAAGATAGTAGAGAACTTTATCCAAAATTTGCCAAGTATGTAAGTGTAAATCTTACCTGATAGATTTCATAAGTGTTATTATTGGCTATATTTTATTAGTGTAAGAGAAAGTATAACTTAGATTTTTTAAAAACCAACTTTTAATATAGGTCCTTAAATACTTGAACATCTCTTCTGGTCCACCACCTGCCCGAGACAGTGAAAAAGAAAGCTTATTAGGTTATGGAAGAAGCGGGCCTGTTTAAAAATTGTTCTTTGGAGCAAATGCCATCTGTGCTGTCAGGAAATCAGTAGTTCAGTTCACACATCAGCAGTGGCAGCTCTGTCCACTCGAAAACACTTCGTGGGTATGTCAGCAGTCCAGTTCAGCAGTGTTGGGATAGCAGCAGTGGTGGCATGACCTAGCAGAAACATCCAGGTCTCAGTTGAATTGGATATAAGTCAGCAAGAGGAAGTAGGACCTCCAGGGACACCAGGAGAAGTTCTTCGCCATGCCTTTCTCAATGAAGCAAAGATCAGCAAAGACAAGAGACCAGGAAGTGTTGGGAAGCTAGCTTTACAAGCAAGCCCCTCTCAGTCCATTGAGTTTTACTCATGGTGCCTCCAAACATCCCATGTCCTCCATAGGTCTTGCCTCACCACATGCCTTGCCTCATCGTGTGAGTCTGTCTTAGCAAAATTCCACTTGAGTCTGTATCAGCTGACATTTTTCTGCCACTTGGCCTGGGTCTACAGAAGCTGCAAGAAGTCCCAACACACCACCAGAAAGTTTTTTGGTATGTTTCTCTCTATGGAGTCATGACAAATGGAGTTCAACAACACATGTAAGGTGAACCAATACATATGTGTTGTTATCGAAGAGCCCTTCATCACTCATCCTTTCACGTGCTTGCTTTAGCCATACATCCTTTCACCTGTGTCTAATTCAGGGAACTGTTCCTTCACGTGTCTGCTGTAGCAAAACATCATCCAACACAACTGACTTTCCAAAGAACCCTTAAGTTTCCACTTCAAGAAAGAGCCATTTGTTGGACTAAGTGGGGGAATTTTAAAAAGAATATTTTATGTGTTGTATGGATGTGTCACCTGTCAATTAAAAAGCCTATGGCCAATGAGCAAAGTAATAGGAAGTAAAAGGTGGGAAATCTGGTAGAAAGGATGGAATTTGGGGAGTTATAGAGAGAGCAGAAATTTGCCTCAGGAACTGAAAGGACAGATGCATTGAACTTTAGCAGAGTCAACCAGCCACGTGGTAAAACTTAGATTAGAATAAATGTGTTATTAGTTATGATCTAATCAGGGAAGCAGCCAAGGCTATATGACCTAGGTATTTGTAAATACATTTTGAGTCTCAGAGTCATTATTCTGGGAACTTGGGACCAGAAGGAAAAATTTGTCTTTTACACACTTGTTTATAACACTTTCTCAGAACCACAAATGAATGCCAGAGAATTATCTCACTGGGTAAAGTTGGTTGTTACTAAGCCTGACGACCTGAGTTCAATCTCTGGGAGATCTATATTATTCCTACAATTTTTTTTTATTATTTTTACACTTGGGCTGTGGCATATGCACACTCACATACCAGTACATATACAAAAAAATTTGAAACCCAAATAAGGGCTAATGAGGTCACTTGCAGGCAAACTTGAGTACCTGGATTTGATCTCTAGAACTCACATAGAGGAAGTGTAATTGATACCTGTAAGTTGTCCTCTAAATGCCATATGCACACCATGGCAAAAGTGTATACACACAGAACATTTTAGAAAGTTGAAATTAACAAAGTCAAAAAAAATCTCCAAATATTGTGAACATATGAAATGATTTGCCAGTTGAAATTAATACATTATTGAATTTTGAGAAGAGTTACTGTTTGTCAGAACAAAGATGGTTCCTGTTTAAATTGACTTTATTCTTTCACTCTTTGGTTCAAAGATATGCCATTTAAAAACACATGTCTTTGCTGAGCTTGGTGACCCAACACTTGGGAAACAGAGTGAGGTGGATCTCTCTGAGTTTGAGGCCAACATGGTCCACATATTGAGTTCCAGGGTAGCCACAGCTATGTAAAAAAACAAAAAGAAAAAACAAAAAAGCTCTCTTTAAAATACTCCCCTGCCCTACAAAACAAAATAAAGCCCCCCCAAAACCAAACCAATCGTAACTCAAATTATGAAACCTTCCCAAATATAATCTGTCAAGATTCATCTCTGTTCAACAAAACTTTTTTGTCTTTATTCACATAAAGAGATGTGTGTTAACAATGAATAAGAGAGGCTGGAGAGCCGGGCAGTGGTGGTGCACGCCTTTAATTTCAGTACTTGGGAGGCAGAGGCAGGCAGATTTCTGAGTTCGAGGCCAGCCTGGGCTACAGAGTGAGTTCCAGGACAGCCAGGGCTACACAGAGAAACCCTGTCTCAAAAAACAAACAACAAACAACAAAAAAAGAGAGGCTGGAGAGATGGCTCAGAAGTTGAGAGCATTGACTGACTTTCTAGTGGTAGTGAGCTCAATTCCCAGAAACTACATGGTGGCTCACAACCATCTATAATGAGATCCAGCATCCTCTTCTGGCTTCCAGGAATATATACAGGCAGAACACTGTGTACATAATAAATAAATAAATAAATAAATAAATAAATAAATAAATCTTTAAAAATTAGTAAGAATAAGAAGAAATATGGAGAGTCTACTCAAGAAGGCTAGAAATCCATTGAATCCTTCAGTGACCATGTAGTAAGGGCTTTCATCACCTTTCAAGTGATAGAAGACAGGACTGATGGAGTAACTCCATCTTCTGCATTATTCTGACATATTTAGGAGCAGGAGAGTTGGGTTGGGTACCCAAGTTTGGTTCCTAACTCTCACATGAGATGGCTCAGAGATATCTGTAATTCCAAGTCCAGAAGATATGATGCACTCTTTTGGTCTCCTTGGGCATCAGGTATGCAAATGGTATAAAGACAGATATATATGTGTCCTGGCTGGTTGTGTGTGTCAACTTGACACAAGTTGGAGTTATCACAGAGTAAGGAGCTTCCCTTGGGGAAATGCCTCCATGAGACCCAGCTGTAAGGCATTTTCTCAATTAGTACTCAAGGATGGGAGGGCCCATTGTGGGTAGTACCATCCCTGGGCTGGTGGTTCTGGGTTCTATAAGAAAGCCAAGGAAAGTAAGTCATTAAGTAACATCCCTCCATGCCCACTGCATTAGTTCCTGCTTCCTGCCCTGGTTGAGTTCCAGTCCTGGCTTCCTTTGGTGAATAAACTCTTTCTTCCCCAACTTGTTTCTTGGTCTTGATGTTTTTGTGCAGGAATAAAAACCCTGACTAAGACAAAAATGTGACTCCATATTGTAAAAAATGTTTTCTTCACGAATATGTTATTCTTTTTTATTAAAATTAATTTAATTTCAGTGTGTATGTTTTGCAAGTGTGTATTTCAACTACATTTGATGTACCAGTGGAAGTCAGAAGAGGGTATCAGATCCCCCATGACTGGAGTTATGAACAGTTGTGAGCTATCTTGCAGGTGTTGTGAATCAAAACCAGGCCCCGAGGATGAAAAGTCAGTACTCTTATGACTGAGCCATCCATACAGTACCATATGCATATCATTAATAGCAGCAAGGAGTGAGTGGCTGCTTCTCAGCTCCTCTAGCACCATGCCGGCCTGAACACCGACTTGCTCCCACCTTGACAATGGACTGAACCTCTGAACCTGTAAGCCAGCCCCAACTAAATGTTGTCCCAATGTAAGAGTTGCCTTGGTCATGGTGTCTCTTCATAGCAGTAAAACCCCAAGTAAGACAGAAGTGTTAATGAGTGTGTAACTATGTGATGAAAGCTGCAACACCGAGTTTATCTCAAATGTGACAGATGGGCAGCAGTGAAAGCCCACAAGGACACAGGTCAGGTGTCCCTTGCTGGAGTTTATGCCTCCTGTAATGAGAAAAATAATCTACAGTCATGAAGATCAACTTGTCTGAAAGGCACGATATTCTTCTTCTGTGATGGCTAGAAAATTTAAAACTAACCAACCAACCAACAAACAAAACCTTTTTCTTTTTTTCTTTTCTTTTTTCTTTCTTTTTTTTTAAAAGTTCATGATGGGGTAAAATGGACAGTAAACATGGGGTGAAGAGTTCCTTAGAGAAAAAGTCTTGGAGATTCAAGGCAGGAAGCTGGGGTGAGGCATTAAGACCCAGCATAGCTTCCAATTCCAGCCCGAAGCTATAAAAGCTGCACGCTGGAAAGAGCTCTTATAACTCTTGGTAGTTTACTCTTTTGGTTCTGGTAGAGCCTGTGCTTTCCCAAGACTGGTTCTAGGCTGATGCAAAACATGAAGCTTTCAAGCCTAGCGATTTTAAAGTGCCAGATTTTTATACTTTGATACCTAGTTGGAGGCACATGGCTAAGGAAATTCTTCAATCTTTCTGGTAGCCAGTAAATATATTATGTACAGTAATGTGTCAAAAACAATACAAAATTAGCATACACCATGGAAATCTTTTGTCACCACATTAGTATAAATAGTGTAATCCCCCAAGAGCACAATGATGGCAGGAAGTTTATAGATACCTTCATTTTGTTTTATGCCACTGTAACCAAGAAGTCTCATGGTTTTTTTTCCTTTTTAATAAAACTGTTAGCAAAGAAGATGCCTAAGTCACATAGTTCCTTCCAGTATGATGAGCTCAGCAGACAAGATGAGAGTAACCACATGATTCCTTTCTGCTCAGGGTTAGCTCAGCTCTATAGGAAGGTGAACCCATCCCCCATCAGGCACATTTTCCTTTGGGACCTTTATATCTCCTGTAGCTGCCTGCAGCCACGATCACCAGGTTCTCCTGAGACGAAGCCTAGGGATTAAGGGAAGGAGGGTGAGAGAAACGTGGGGCCAAGACAAAGTATTCTGATCAAGGCCCGAAGTTTAATAATTTGCTTTCACATATAAAGGGGAAGCCCCACCCCCTCAGAGTCTCTTCTCGGTACCGCCCAGAGGCTAGGTGAGGAGATAGTAGTCTGGAAGGTGTCAAGGCTAGCTCAGCAGGGAGTCCATTCTTCTTAGCTCTGTAGCAGACCTCAGGGCGCCAGGACTGGCAAGGCAATGCCTCCTTCTAGGTCCTATTGTTGTTTGGTCTTGCTGTGGTCAATGACTTGCAGGCCTGCTCAGGCCTGGGGGAAGGGCACAATCTCCTAGGTTAAATGTGCACTTCCTTCCTTTTCTGCCTCACAGTGATATCTTTTTTGTGTGTCTAAAGATAGCTATGATGGTTAAAGCTTTCTTTAAATAGGCACCTTGTAAGGTTTATCATTTTCTTGGACTATTATTATCTATGTATTATCTATTGTATCTTCAGTGCCTGAGTTTCTCTCTTCCAGCTCTTTTATTTTGGTGGTGATGGTTGTGCCTATAGTTTTTGTTTGCTTACTTAGGTTTTTTTCATTTGAGAATTCCCTCAGTTTGTGTTTTCTTTATTGCTTCTATTTCTGTTTGCAGATCATTTCCTCCAACTTTGTTTTTTCTTGTTTTTCTTTAAGGGATTTATTTATTTCCTCTTTAAGATCCTCTATAATTTTTATGAAATTGATTTTGTAGTGTGTGTGTGTGTGTGTGTGTGTGTGTGTGTTTGTGCTTCAGCTGTTGTTGATTGTATTCTTACAGTGGAGTCTCAGCATCTGTATTTGGGGTAATTACAGTCTAGATGCTGATTTTTGAGTTTGTCTGTGGTGGATGGATATTTCATTCCTTTGTTTCTGTTTCCTCTCTTGTCTTCTGGCCAGTGTACATGCCCTGTGGTTGAACAAAGGGTCTCATACCTGGAGTTCTGGCATCCGATGTTGCCTTTGGTCCACCAGGGTATCTCTACTGATGTTGTGACCTAGACTCATTTTCTAAAAGACAAGACATACAGGTTTCTAGTATGACCAGTGTAGAGCTTTTTGCCCCACTAGGAAGACCTTTCTATTTACAAATTAGCCAAAGAAAATGGGTGCCATGGATGAATTTTAAAATATAATGGTAATGGAGACTATGACAGCCCTACATGTTATGTGCCTCATAGGAATGAATTACCAACAGTGACCATACTGAGTTCAGTATTCGCTGTCCGTTTTCTTTGGCTAATTTGTAAATGGACAGGGAATGCTGAACTCAGTGCTGTCATTGTTGGTAATTGTTATGAGATCCTATCTAAAGTCTGTAACAGAGTTTTCCCCACTTTGATGAAACACAGTTATAGCATATTTTAAATGCCCTGCTTTATAATATTCTTCATTCTGCTAGTGAAGATGGAAAAAATATTAGATTATTATATGAAAACATGAAGTTTGAATCAATGTAACCTGTGTTACAAGACTGTGGACACATCGATAATGTAGGTTTTCAACCTGTGGATCCTGACCTCTTTATGGTTCAAATAACCCTTCCAGAGAGGTAGCATACCATACATATCAGATATTTACATTACTATTTGTAACAGGAACGAAATTACAGCTATGAAGTAGCAACAAAATAATTTTACAGTTGGGTGTTACCACAACACGAGGAACAGTATTAAAGGGTCAAAGCGTTAAGAAAATTGAAAGCCACTGCTTTATAACCAACTGCATAACATTTTAAATATTGCAGGGGACCAGCCCTGGCTGAGGGCAGGGCCCGAAGTAGGGTGAATGCAAGAGAGGCAAGGGAAGAATCAGATGTGAGACACCATTCAGTTTTGTTTCATGAGAGACAGGACAGAGAGGAAACACATCTAGGTATGGCTTATCCAACTCGGACTGAAGACTCCCAAATTCGGGAGACCCTTACTCAAGTCTCGGGAAGTCGCGAACACCCACAAACTCCAAGACACCGTACCTGGATGCAATTAGCAGAGGTTTATTAGGGAAGAGAGCTGGCAGCCAGCGTTCAAACTGCACACTCGTGCAAGAGTACAGTTTGACCCCGCGTGGTAGGCTAAGGAACCTTTTATAGTAGGGGGTAGGGAAAAGAAGGAATTTTCGCGCGGTTACACATGATTGGTTATTTCAAATATCAGCAACTTGCAGAGGCAGCAGGATGGCTAGTTAGGACTTGTCTGGGCATGCCTTTTTACTTTTCTTTGTGGCCAGGAAATGTGTCTTCCTGCTTTGGGCCTACCCCACCCACAGGTGGATTTTCTTCCCTGAGGCTTGAGGAATGTATCCAGGGCAGTGAAGGCCCGAAATCCTATATTCAGTTCCGCCTTCCTGGAACTAGTGAGCCTGTATATATTTTATAAAATGGTCTTTATAATTTTTCACTCTACAGGACCACTTGTGTCTCCCACAGCCTTTATTTATACACAAAATCATTTCCCCAGAAACTTTATTCATTGATTATACATCTTTTCAAAAATCTTCTTTGATTGCATAATGATATTGAAAGAGGAACAAAGCAAGCAAACAGCAATTTTATGAGAGCTAAGAAATTAACATTATGATAAAATCAATTTTCTCTTAACTCAGTATCTTCTTCCTTAAGATTGGTGTCTGTAGCTTTGCAGTTACAGAAGTCCTAGACAGGATGACTCTATTTGAATTTGATTCTGTTTCAGCTTGGCACAGAATTAATAGATCAAAAGTTATTTTATATACCTGTTATATCAACAGCATCTCCTTGGTGCAAGTCAGTGCCAGATGTTAGCTTATACCCAACTACTTAGCCTTATGCTTCCCATGTAACTGTAGTTACAGGAATTGTGTGCTTCCATGTGGGTGCTGGGAACTAAACCTGAGACCACTGGAAGAGGAGATAGTGTTCTTAACCACTAAACAGTCTCTCCAGCCCCTCTAACCCCTTAAGAAGTAAAATAAAATGCCATACACAGGAGATAAAAGAACCATGGGGCATTTTTTCTTCTTTTTTTGAAGAAAGATGCAAGCATGTATTCAACCTGGCTTTATGCAGATCTATAATATAAAGGAACAAGCTGATTAAGGAAAAATACAAAGTATACAGTTTGAGAAGAAAGGGGGCACTAGGTAGTGTGATAGAGCTGAGTCCTGTGCTCAAGGAGATAAACAGATGAAGAAAAAGCCTGATGCTGAATAGAATAAAGGGATCAGTGACCTCGAGGCAAGACCCCACTTAGCTAGCCTTCCAGTTTGTAAAAAAGGAGTTAATGAATGGCTCAAGCAGTGAAGGAAACTGTTGAAAACAGAAATCTGCTGTAGCTGTTATTGAACAAGGGGGTCATGTTCCAGCCCCAGTAAGCAATAAAACTTGGTAGATTTGGCCACATGGTTCTGACTTTAGAGTCAAGGATATAAGAAAGGGGTTGTGGAATTTCTCTCCATGACTAAGGAAAGTCATGGAGACTAAATGTGTGTGAAAGGTTTCATGGCACTGAGGCCCAGACAGCTCTTTGCATGAAACTATGAAGGTGAAGCCTAGATTGCCAGGGAGACCACGAGATGTTGGAAATGCCAGAGCCACCAGAAACCTGCTAAGGAAAGCTGCAGCCTAGATTTGGAACTAGCTCAAGAGAGAAAAGTATGTTGCAGACAACAAAACTAAAAGGAGTTAGAGATCTGAAGAACATTTTGACATCAGACATGAAGATGCAGTTTGGAGCTTGCCCTTCTGGTTTTAGGTCTTGCCTTGGTCCAGTAGTTCCTCCCTATGGTTCCTTTCCTGTTTTGGAATGGTAATATAAATATATTCTGTACCATTGTGTGTTGAATGTATGTGGTCTGTGCAATAATGTTATTGCACATTGTTTAAAGATTATCCTTCTATTACTCAAATGCTGATTTCTGTGTCCCACTGCTATACTAAGGTTGCAGTCCTTGTTTGAAGAATTGCCTATCTTAATGTGATGTAAAAACTGTTCCCCAATAAAGCTAGCTGATGAGTCAATGACTGAGTAATGGAGAGAATAGGGCTGGACATCCTCCCAGCCAGGGGAGAAGGTAAGAGGGGGTGGGGGAAGTGGGGATTAGCTATGGGAAAAGAATACAGAAGATACCATGAGAAAACATCTGGAGCAGAGAGAGCCAAATCAGTACTAAAATGCAAGTATTATAGAGATTCTGGCTGGGAGGAAGCCAGATTAGTTTAGAGGAGTAAAATAGAGTAATACTGCTCAGTTGTTGTGCCCTTAAAGATTGTTAAATAAATATAATATCCAGTCTCAATTATTTAGGAACTAGCCAGTATAAGAGGAAAACTGCAACACATTTATAAAAACTATTCTAACAGATTTGTGAAGTGGAAACTTCTAGTTTCTTTGGAAAGGTAATTTATGTTAAATGATGTTTTGCTACGGCATACAGGTGAAAAGATGTCTTGTTAAAGTAGATATGTGAAAGATTGTTTTCCTGAAACAGACACAGGTGAAAGGATGTTTTGCTGGAGCAGGCACGTGAAAGGAGGCATGATGAAGGAGTGTAGACATGACCCCACAGTCAGTGGGAGAGGGTGCATTGGTCCTTGGTTGGGTTTGCTCCAACCTGCTATTCTTTGCTAATGACACACGTGTATTGGCACATATGTATTTGGTTGTCTCACATAGCGTTGTTAAGCTCCGTTTGTCCTAATGCTATCATTGAGAGAAACTTGCCAAAGAACTGCTCGTGAGGTTCCTGCAGCAGCTTGCCACTTCCATTGCCTCACCTCAGGCTGGCTGGAGAGCCTTGCACTTTCTTCAGGGTTGAACTGTAGCTGCTGGTTCATGTGCGGTGTCTGCCTGCATAGAGGACTGGTCTGCACCTGCTGAGTTGTGTTTGGTGTTGGCTACAGGACTGAACTGCTGACAAAGAAGATCCAGCTCACCCCCAAAGAACCACTGCTGAACAGGTCCACTTCCCCCCATCCTAATAACTTTCCTCTTCCACTGCCTCTGCTGAGTGGTGGGCAAGAAGAGAGGTTGAATGTTTATTAAAATAGGCTATAAAAAATTAATGCCTACAGAACTGTTTTTATATTTTGATTTTAAAGGGGTTACAGATAAGCGATGGCCATTAATCTCAGAAGAGACTTTGAACTTCAGACAAGAGTGGTGTTGAGACTGTTACAGACCTTGAGAACTTTTGAAGTTGGACTGAGAGCATTTTTGCATTGTGATATGGCTGCAAGTCTATGGGGGTTTGGGCATGGAATGTAGTGGTTTAAATAAAAATGACCCCCATAGGCACATATAATTAAATGCTTAGGTAGTGGCACTATTTGAAAGAATTAGTAGGTGTGGCCTAATTGGAGGATTTATGTCACCAGAGGTCTGGTAGAAGCCATATTGTCTCTCGAGGGAAAGGTGCATGGATGTTCTGGGAAGGACCTTCTTGAGGCAAGGACCCTTGAAATTTTTCTCCCATTTGACAAGGACCAGTGGGAATGATAACCAGAACAAGTGCATCGATCCTTTGGAGATAGAGCCATGATTTCTGTTTATTCAAAAGGTTACATAAAGGTCTGACTGACTAACACCTTTAAAGAAGACCCCTTACTGGATGGTCTCAAAATTGATAGGAACATATGAGGAAAAAGGGAGGAGCTTGGAAATGTCAACTACTTCTTCTGAGGACTTAAGCATGTCAATACATTGAGAGGGAAAGTTCAAATATCACCAAGAAGAGAGAGGGCCTAAAGATCAACAGTAGAGAGGTCATTCTCAGGACAAGTTAGTTCATTCTTAGGATAAGTTAGTAACTTAAATTTGTTGTGCTCTTAAAGGAAACATAAATTGGGTAGATTCATCATTGCCTTAGTTAAGGGGTTTATAAAAGAAACAATATGAGTTGATGGAAAGTGAGAGTTGTCAGTCTCTGTCAGTTCTTGCCAAATGAATGAAAAGCAGCATAGGGCAGGAACATACTGAAAAATGAAGACAGATCATAAAAGACTACGCCAAATACACCGTGAGCATACTGAATTGGAAGGTGATAGGAACAATGAAATAATCTAACCAAGCCATGTAAAGAACTTTTTCCTATTCATAAATCCCTCCCCCCTTCTCAGCTCCTTTCTATCTTATAAGGTGTTCAGATAATGAGATGCTTATTCAGCATGGACATTCTCTTCTGGAGGAATCATTCTTCTCCTAGAATGAGATTGCAGGGGGAATTTGAATTTCATGGAGTTCAGTGTTTCACTAGATGTTTGCCTCAGGGAGAGATATAAATGTCTCTTAGAGTATTCTTATTCCTACCAGGCAGGCAGGCTACAGGGATGACACAGTGGGAATTGAGGAGTTTTGAGGAGACCACAGAGCAGTGGCCTTAAGGGTGCTGTCACTGTCAAAGAGTGGGAGACTTGGATGGGCCTGACCCATCAGTTGTGTATTCTATGTATTCATTCAGAGACTACTGTGACCGGCAAAGGCTTTATTTACCACATTGCTTACATTCATAAGGTTTCTCTCCAATGTTTGTTCTTTTATGTGTTTGAAGATAACCAGAAGATGCAAAGCCTTTACACACTGGTTAAATTCATAGAATTTCTCTCCAACATGTGTTCTTTTATGGATTTTGAGATCACACAGTTGTGACTAGGCCTTACCACATTGATTACATTCATAGGGATTCTCTCCAGTATGTATTTGGGGGAGGACTTTAATCTAGGCCACAGCTTCTGGTGGCACTTCTACATATATAAATGACATTGAAGATTGTAGCACTTTCTCTGTCTGCCTGCCCTACTTCTGGCCAGCAAGGTTCTCTCTCTGTCTCTCATTGTTTGTTTGTTTGTTCGTTAGGGGTTTTTTTGTTTGTTTGTTTTCACCTTCCCACAGAAGAGGATGTGCCTGCTGACAACAGTGCTTCTGTGTTTGTCACCTGTTTCCTGCTTTTCTCCCAGGCTTATCCCATACCTACAGGGTGAGAAGGAGCTGCGGTTTACCAAACCCAGAACGGAGTCACAAACAAAACTCTTGTTTCCTAAAATCTCTTTAGCTCTTAATATTCTGGACACTCACTCACTTGCCGGACCAACTCCGACTGCAAGTTGAATAAGGGGGCTATGTAAGCTATCTAGCTCCATTCCAGGAAGAAGAAAGGGAAGTGCCTACTATGAAGGGAACTCAGGCAAACTCTAAAGTCTGCACCAGGTGAGCACAGGGGCGCTGCCCACAAAGGGGAGGGACAGGCCGCTGAACTGTGGAAGCTTGAGTGCTGCGTCCTCCCAAGGGCTGGGTGGGAGACAGATGGGTAGGCTGTAGGAGGACAGGCACAAGTGCTACTGAAATGCAAATCCCTGCAGATCTGGAAAAGGTCTGGCTCTGAAAAAGTCTAAGCCGCGAACCGCTGTGCTGCACCCCTCAACCAACGCTAATCCTAAGGGAGGTACTCATGTCACTCAAGACTCACTGACCAATGAGAGCCTTCAGGCGGACTTACCAGGCAGAAGAGGAGGCGGGCTTTCCGGGTGCCGCGCGACAGGTTCCGCTTAGCCGCCGAGCTGGCTTGAATGGTTCAGTGTGTTGTGCTGTGCGCCCTGCTGCTGGGTGCTGTGAGGTGCTCTCGGACAAGCTCCGAAGTTACGACATGGTGAGGACAGAGTCACTGCCAACAACGGGGAGGATCAGGAGGCTGAGCAGCGGGAACTGGTGTGGTGGGTCTTTCCCGGGACTGGGGCATGGCCGGAGGGGGAGGGGGTGGGGAACCAGCGGCCAGATGCGGCCACCTGAGGTCCCTTGTAGTCCTAGCTGCTCGCGGGACACAGCAGTAGCTTCTGAATAACTTCCCCATGGGGGCTGCATCTGCGCAGAACATTTGGAACAGTGGCTTGTGTGTAGAAATGTTCTTGGCGGGATGCCAAACTCGGAGATCTTTAGTTTCTATAAGTTCTGTCCTTAGCATTTAACATTAAGGTATACGATCCATTTGGAGTTAATTTTGTGTGGATGGTAAGAGGCATCTCATGTGTTGGGTCGCAGTCCAATATTGAGCTGTGATGCAAAGGAGTAGAATTGATGATGTAAAGGATTTACTAAGGCTTAGGAGATAGTAGGTCACACCGAGTAGAATTTAGCTGAGGAAAGACTGCCTGTAAAACATCCCACTGGTAAGTAGTTTGCTAATCATGCCTGGTAGAGATTAGAATGCTAGGACACACATGTTTATTCACCAGGATCATGCAGAAATATGGGTCTAAACCATCACAAAGGAAACAACCCTGATTTACAACCAATCACCAGGCCCATCCCCATATCAAAGAGCAGGCCTCAGACAAGCTGCTCACTGAGACATCACAGGATCAACAGTAAGGCCTGGTGTGCCCTAAAGGTTCAGTTTTCTTCTTGAGAAAAGCATAGTACTGCCACATGGGCAAGATGACACCTGGTGACAACCATTTGAAAAGTAAAAAATAAAAACAAATAAAACTAGGCTTTCCTTCCCTGAGGTCCCCATGTACAGAGAATGACATAGCTCCTTCTAAAACCCAGGAACATATTTGTCAGAGACAGTAACAGTCTAAGGCCTAGGCCTTGAGAGCTTTCCCTAAGGCCCTCGAGTATAGAGAGAAAACACAGCTCCTGGAAAACCAAGAATATGTTTAGGAGAGCTGGTGATGGTCTGGGGCCAGAGTCTAAGGGAGGGGTTGCATCAGATTCTGAGAACACAGCTCTTCCCACTACGTGGGTCTGTGGTTATCAGCCCCAAGGCCAGTACAGACTTGGTCAGGAATGTTCCTGAGACACCCTGATTTCTCCTTTTGCAGCAGTGTTTGATTGGACTTCTCCTGAGTGTGTCCCATTGTATGATGCTTCTGCTAGCTTCATAGTTTCATCATCTTTCTGTTGACTTCATAGATGTATCTCTATCCTTCCATTTCCCCCATGTAAGTCGTTTATACAAGATGCTATTCTTCTTAAGAAGCTTACTTAGCATAAGATATAGCTTGTGCAAGACCTCCCCACTTGATTTTCTTTTCCTATGCTTTTCATCATCTAGGACCTTCCACTTAAGACCCTATCACTGAAAAGTGACCTGCTGTTTTAGGGAACTGGTGTACTCAAGAAATAGTCCTGGGGCTATCTTTGTTGTGTAACTCTTCAGTCTGTGTAAGTGGCTAGACTTGCAGTCTCCAGTCCATGTTTAAATAACTTGGGTCCTGAACCTAAGAGAAACTTAAGGGGGAGATCAAATGTGGAATGGAAAATCTGTGCTAAGCTGGCTCCTCCTAGCTTTAACCACTGTAGTTGGTCTTTGCTGCTTTGTGGTTTCTTCTTTTTCTTACCCCTCAGTTATCTGCTAACACCAGATAGCTGAGAAACAAGGATAGAGGAGAAAGACATCTTTGAATTTGATTTTTTTTCCCTTTTGTATAAGCTACTAACAGACCACAACCAACCTCCCTAAAAGACCCATCCTGTCTCTCAGGGTCTTCAGGGTACCCTCCAAAAAGTTCCCAAAATTCCAAATGTCACATCACCACAGAAATCTGTAGCTGGTAAAACCCATGCTTCTGCTGGAGCTCAAAGCTTATCATGGTCAGGGGCTGCAGTCAGTCAGACGCAACCTCACATCCCTATACCTGGGATCATAACAAAAACACATTCTTATCATATTTCTGTGTTTTTAAAGAAACTAAAATTCCAGAATTCTCAAAAGTGTCAGTACAAATCAGAGGTAGATGTAAGCAGATATCAAAGAGATTTTTTTTTAATTAATCTTTTAGTTGTATGTGGGGTGATTCCTCCCTGTGAGGCATATTAATTCTATAAGAGCTGCATCTTGGGCCATTCAGAAAAATGTTTCTGAGACAAGCTGTTTTGACTTAGGTCACCTTGATTCCAGTCTCTTGCTCCCCAGGGCAATGACCTTGCTTTCGTCCTAATTAAATGTCCTAAATTCTTAGGTTAAAAGGATATATCATGACAGAGTTTTAAATCAGTCATTTGAGTCATGTCATTAACTCTCCAACAGCAAAAAGATTTACACGTGGAGCATGGCTTCTGCCTTCAGATCAGAACAGGAGCAACAGTTTAACTGTACACTGCAGGTGAAACAGGGTAGGCAGTAGGTACATCACAGACTAAAGTTTAAGGGAGTCAGCTGCAGGGGTCACCATTGTGAAGAAGGACCTGCTTCAGGCAGGGTGGTGATTTTGTAATTTTGCATCATGTATTAATTCATGGATATTAGTGAAAATAGACCAGATTGGCAGGTGCACAATTTGGGGAGGTTGTGTTCAGCCATGAATACTGAATTTCCAATTAGGGGACTGTCTTATGGAGATAAGTACAATCTTTGTTGACATAGTTAAGTCACCTCAGAAGGTTGAGACACAGGCCTTTGGCTGTAGCTGTGTGTGTCAGGTTACAGGTCTCAGTGGCTAACATTGCACATGGGGACAAGGTCAAACATGTTATTAATGCCATTCATCTACCAGGGAGTGGCCTATTCTTTTTGACAGTTAGTATAGCTATAGGTTTATTTTTTATTATATTTATCTTTTAAAGAAGTCAATTGCTAGTATTGCTTTTTAAATTGCAGTTTCTTAATGCAGCAATGTTCTAATCTCTTATTTGTTCCTATTCTCCAATGTCTCTGGTTCATCAAGAATTATTCCTTTTTCTCAAGTGCTTTGATCATTTGTTTCTGCTTAGAGCAGTATCTTCTGTAGCTTACCCTTGCCTCATGCTATATAGTTAAGACTTGCTTTGAACACCTAATCCTGCCCCTGCTGTCCAGTGCCTGGAAGACAGTCCTGCAACTCCTCTGGGTTGGGCGCTGACTGGTCAGTGAGAAGAAAGAGAGAGCAGTGAATGAGAGTTTTACCTCTCTGACATTTACAGGAGAATTAGAAGTAAAGAGGGACCTCTGTAAGAACTGGGGTCACTGACCACCCTTGAAGCTGGTGTGGTCACAGCATAGGAGGGACAGGAAGGAAGACGGGAGCTTTCCTGCTTTGACAGTAGTTGGCATTAGCTGTGGGTAGTTGAGTAATCAATTTTAAACGATCAATAAATGTTCAAAACGGCCATTTTCACAGAGCAGGACAATCAGGAATCTAAATAAGGATCTGAACTTTTTTCCCAGAAACCAAGTTACTTTAGTTAACACTACTTCAACCATTACAGAAGATCTTGACAAACTGTCATGGCTGTACCTAACAGGAATGCTACTTTTCCTGTCTGAAGGTGCACAGCCCGAGAGGAAAGGTGTGAGTAGTACTTGGTGTGCTCTCGTACACGTCTAATCCCTGGAGAATAGTGGACCGTAAAGCCTGATTCAACATTTTCTTTGTTCTGAATGTTTGACAAATGAGTGTAGACCTGGCTGTCAGATGCTCCCAAGCATCCCTCAGTCCCTGCCTGTCACAGGGTATGGCTGGTATACCCACCCTCTAACTTAGGGAGTGTGCTGCCGTTCTCCTAGCTGCCCTTCCTTAAGTAATCCAACCATTTTGGTTACCTGGTCTTTTTAATCTATTGTTTACCCTCCTGGCCTCTTAGTCTGGCTCTTCCCCTGTCCCTTTCACCCTCTCCTGACATGGCTCTGGGTCGTGTCCACTCTCCAGATGTCCTTACCACGGACTGTGCTCTTCCTTTTATCTCTAATAAACTCTGTTTCTGTTCCTTGATTTCAAATTCATAACCACCTTTGGTTCAGTTGTTGTCACTGTTTGAGTTTGACTGAAGTTTGGCTGCAGGACTTCCCAGCTGTGAAGCAAAGGGTTGGCTGCACTGGACATTGAGTGTGTGATGGAATGTGTACACCAAGGACTCTGCCTTGAAAGGTGGGCAGGTGTCCTGGGAGAGTGCTAGATCCTACCAAAGTTTCTGTCTGCTGCTAGGGTGAGGTAGAAGGGCAGAGCTGGGAGGGCCTGTGCTGAGTCATTTTATCTCTACTCCTCTGTAAGGAAGCAGTTATTGTCCTCTGGACAGGCTAGCAATCAGGAGGAGCACAAGTGGGAGGGAGCTTGAAGGTTCTTTCCATATTCTCCTCTGATGCAGTTCATCAGAGAGCTAAGAGGGAGACCACATGCCATGCCACGGTGAGTGTGGCAGCCACCAGGAAGAGCAGGTTGGCTAAGCTATCCAGGTCCTATCTGATTGGACTTGGATGGACCTTGAACAAGGCTGTGGTTGTGTTGGTACATGTGGTGACCTGGGCAGAGGGCCTTGTCCTCTGTGCCTGCCTGAGTGTGGATTCTCTGGGGACTAGGATGCTCTGCAGCTCTGGCCATAGGAAGCTGTGTTGCTTATACTATTACTGCCCAGTGTGCACACACAAGCACTACTTCTGGTGCGCAGTGGGAAGACAGATTTCAAAAATCAAAGGTCTAGTTTCTAGAAGTTCTGAACATTGCAGTGTATATTCATTTTTGTGTGATAAATTTTACAAGTTGTTTTGAAACTGGTAGAAAGGAGGTGATAAGAATCATCCTTCAGCAATATTTGATTAAATTTTTTTAACCTTTCCACTACCAGTGGCTTCAATGAATGGTGTGATTCAGGGAAATTCAGGTCCAGGGTACAAAAGGAGTTTCTGAAATAGAGAAGTTTCTCAGGTGGGCATGGGGGTGTGCAGGTAGGTAAGGAAGTTTCCACATCATGTGGAATAATCCTTGTGTCAGGAAACACGTTAAATTACTCCTCAACATTGTTTAGTGTGTGAGCTCAGTGTGGCTGGGTTTGGGTGAGGTCACAAGGAGGCATGGGGAGCTGCACAGACAGAGTCCACCTCTCTGATCACCTCAGTACAGAGAGAGCTTTATTTAGAGCCTAGGGCCTCTCTCTTTGGAAGAAAGATTAATAGTAGCTGGAGGTTCGGAAAATAACAGTTTAGGGGTTACGCACCTTTAAACCCAAACGATGAAGATATAGTTATGTTTCGAAGGAAGCACTTGTGTTTGAAGGTGATGTCTAATGAATCAGAGAAAGATGTATCAGACTAGGATGTGCCCAACTCTCTAGAGAAGACAGAGGAAAGAGAACACACATAGGAGGAAGCAGCGCAGAGGGAGAGAGGAGGAGGCAGTTTTACAGAGACAGGTAAAGAGAGAACAAGCTAGACACACGTGAAGATAGAACTAGCCAGAGAATGAGAAGGAGCCAGAAGACTAGAACAGAATAGTAGAGTTAGTTTGAGGCCAATCAAAGCAATTCAGTCTGAAATGAAAGAAGCCAGTTTGAATCATTTAATGTGGAGAGGATTTTAGAGCTAGAACAACTAAGTTGACCATCCAACCAGAGTTCATTAAGAAAAAGAAAAAATGAGTTTAGTCAGCAATGAAGTCTCAGAGGCTGAAAACATTCTACACCTAGATAAGATTCCACAGAGGATAGAAACTTCCAAGACTAGGCCCAGGTTACCAGATGAAGGAAGTAAGCCTCCGAGATTACAGTTAGATCAGGCAAATAAAAGATATTTTTACATCCCTGTGTGATTTTCACCGTCTACACGAATAGAACAAGAACTGTATTTTGTTCTGTATCTGTCACAATCATGCTGTCCCTGTCATCACTATTTCGCTTTTCTTTGTTCATTATTGCTTTCTTCCTTCTTTGCATTTTCATTTAAGCAATATTGAATTAATGTTTTAATTGAAGATAGATTCTTCTCTCATACAATATATTCTGACCTATGTTTCCCTTCCCTCCACTACTTCAAGCCTCCCACCCCCACCTCATTTATTCTCCTCTCTCCTAGATCCACCCCACACCCCCATTTCCTCTTCAGAGCGCAGCAGACCTCCAAGAGAGGACAGCCAAACAGGACAAAACAACATAGGAAAAGACAAGGCAAAAGCCTTCACATTGAGGCTGGGCAAGGCAAAACCAATAGGAAGAAAAGAGTCTCAGGATCAAGGAAAAGAATCAGAGCTACACCTGCTCTTACTGTTAGGAGTCCAACAAAACACCAAGCTGACAGCCATAACATCAGCAGAGGACCTGGCACAGACCCATGCTGGTCCCATGCTTGCCATTTAAGTCTCTGTAAGGTTTCTGGAAATCCAGAGTGTTAGTCATGGATCCCCTTCATGTCCTGGGCCTCAAGTTAAACCAAACATTGGTTGGACACTCAAACAAGTTTGTTACTGTCATGCCCCAGCACGTCTTACAGGAAGGACCAATTGTAAGTAGAGGGTTTTGTAGCTGGGTTGGTGTCCAGATCTCTTTCTGTAGCCTGTAGAGTACGTTCTCTCCTACAAGAGACTAGAACATAGGTGTAAATCTTGACCTCCATATTCAGTGGAGCTGTGTAGAATTTGCCCTCAGTGATGGGGCCCTGATGTCAGTTTTCAAAGAGCCAAGTTTTGTCTTAGCATCAGCATGGGTTTTTCAAGGATCTCCAGTGACCTCCTTGGCCAACAGCTCAACCAAATGTAACCCATTACCATCATTGAAGCCCTGCCTGGTGTCAAAGGATAATCAGTTGAGACTCCGTATCCTCCATTCCTAGGAGTCCTCATCAGGCTCACCCTCATAGATTCCAGGAAGTTGCCATTGCATTGGGTTTCTACTCTAATCCTCAAATGCCCCCTAATTCCAGCTGTTTCTCCCTGCAGTGTGCTCTCTCCTTTCATCCCACTCCACCACCTCAACTGATCCCCCCACCATTAAACCCTTGTCTACTTACTGACACTGTTCTATTTCCCCTTTAGAGGGAGATCCATGCTTCGCCCCTATAGCCCTCCTCTTTACCTAACCTCTCTCGGTTTGCAAAATGTAGCTTGATTATTATTTACCTAATAGAAAATATCCTTGTATAAGTGAACGCATACCATATCAGTCATTCTGGGTCTGGGTTATGTCACTTAGTGTGATTTTTTTTTTCTAGTTTCATTTACTTGCCTGTAAATTCATGATGTTTTTTTTTTAAAATAAATAAATACCGGAGCTGAATGATATGTAAATGTGCCAAATTTTGTTTATCCATTCTTTAATTGAGGGATATCTAGCTTGTTTTCAGTTTCTGGCTAGTATGAATAAATATGCTATGAACATAGTTGAGCATGTGCCCTTATGGGAGGATGGAGCATGTTTTAGATACGTGCCAAAGAGTGGTATAGCTGGGTCTTGAGGTCTAAGTTTTCTGAGAAACCACAATTCTGAGGAAGTACTGATTTCCGTAGTGGCTATAGTAGTTTGCACTCCCACAAGCACTGAAGAATTGTTCACCTTTCTTATATCCTTGCCAGCATGAGGTGTCATGTGTATTATTGTTCTTAGCTATTTTGACATGTAAGATGGATTCTCAAAGTAGTTTATTGGCATTTCCCTAATGACTAAGATGGTGAAGATTTCTTTAAGTCTTTCTTGGCCATTTGAGATTCTTCTGTTCAGAATTTTCTGTTTAGGTCTATACTTCATGTTTTAGTTGGAATTTTTGCTTTGTAACATCTAGTTCCTTAAGGTCTTTATATATTTTGTATATTAGACCTCTGTACAATGTGGATTTGGTAAAATAAATAAATAAATAAATAAATATCTTTTCCCATTCCTGAAGCTGCCTCTTTGTCCAATTGACTGTCCTTTTGCCACTTCCAATCTATTTCTGGCAAAGAGGAGAAACAGAGTGCACAGGATGAGTGCTGGCCTGTAATTTCTTCGATTTATTATTATTATTGTAATCTTGTAGTTGTTTAAAAGCCTTATAGCTCTGTTTTTCTGCTTTTTTTTTTTTTTTGTCAGTGGTGTTAGCTATGTTGTGTGATTTTAGTCATTATAATCCAGTTGTATTATTGTTTCCTTGGGAAATGATAGACCTTCACCTGTTTTTGTCTTCTGAACATTACTGTATCATGTTATAGTAAAACTTGATTTTTTCATAGTTTGGGAGGCTTTTTGTGGAGAAAAAGTTTTAGTTTCTTCTTCCTGATCCTAAAGGCTGTCTCTCCTCATTTCTTGGCAAAACTATGCTTTCCAATTCTTGCAATCATCAGTGTTTGGATTTTTGCTACTGAAGTGATTGATATGGTTAGCACATTGAATTTGTTTTGTTTTGTTTTTTTAAACTTTCTCATATATTATTGTCTGTGTGTCCTAAGTAGCTCCAGTTGTCAACATTTTAGAGCCTACAGTCATCTGAGGGAGCCTCACTTGAGGCATGTTTTCATCAAAATGGCTGGATGCTGTATCAGTGAGAGATTGTGTGGAGTGATGATTAGTGTGGGAAGGCTCTTCCACTGAGGGTAGCAATATCCCTATGTAAGTGACCTGGACTGGATGAGAGAACTAGCTGAGCATGAGACAGTGAGCAAGCAAGAGGGCAAGTCAGGAAACAGTGTTTGTCCATGGTTTTTGCCTTCCTTTTTGAAGCTTAAGTTTCAATCCTAAGCTCTCAAGATGATGGACTGTGATCTGACAGGACCAAACAAGTGAATTTGTCCATTACTTGAGATAATGCTTTTGGGTAGAGGACTCAATCACAGCAACAGCATAGTAGCAAGCTAGAACAACAAAAGAAAATCATACACAAAAAATGATTTTGCTGCTGGACACAACCTGGAAATGTTCCTTTTTGGAGGAATGTGGAAAACATCATCACTTGAGATGACAAACGGCATAGAAAGCTCAGTCAGCTTTTGTTGTAGTACCTAGAACATCTGAGTATTGCCAGTAATGCAGAAAGAAGTTCATGTCATAGTATTTCAGTAGAAAATATACTACAAGAAAAATTTAGCTATAATCCAATTGTGTATTATTTTGACCCAAAATCCTTCTTATTCTACCCCTGATCTGAGAAATTAAGGCAGGCAGAATTAAAAAATAATGGGCTGAATTCTTAGATGGAATATTGAATCTCTTGGATGAGTATTACCAGTGACTCCTTCAGGACTACAATGAAAAAAAGAAAGAAAGAAAACAAACAGGTGGGCTGAAATAAATGCAAAGTCTGTTTTGTAGAGTAAAACAGCTCTTAGTAGTTTCAGATGGCAGCCAGATGCTGAAACAGAGGCCTAATTTTCAAAGAGATTATCACCATTAAAAAGAAGATCCTTACTCAGGATTAGAAGCCTAAACTATTGCCCTAAGGGAAACACTCCCTTCTGCTAAGACTTCAATGAATGGAAGAGGGAGTAGGCAAAGTGATTCCTAGTGATTCCTTCATACAAAACTTGCCCCAAATGTGGTTCAACCGAGGCAGGGTCCATCCCAATTTAGAATACAAACTTGACAGCATAACCAAGTTCTGGAAACAAAAAGATGCAAAATTTAAGGTCATGAATTCTTCCCCTGTGTCAGAGTCAGAGCCCCAGTGTGGGAGGACACTATGAAAGTGCATTGCATGAACCTGTGAGCATGAAGCCAGAGTTGCATTTTGAGACAAGATGTTGATATACCTAAGCTGTGAGACACCTGCCATGGAGAGCTGCTTATAGGAAGTGCAAGTAACTAAACTGAGAGACGTATGAGAAGGTGCAGGGATAGGGCCATTTAAGCCTTTTGAAACTGAGGCCTCTTGTGTTTCACACAGAGCTGCAGGATTTGGTGTGTGCCCTGCTGAGTTTCTTGCTTTGGTCCAATCTTGCCTCAATATGTACAGATTTCTCTCCATTGGAATGGGAAGCGGTATTCTGTGCCATTGTATGTTTGAAAGATATAACATAGCCGGGCAGTGGTGGCTCATGCCTTTAATCCCAGCATTTGGGAGGCAGAGGCAGGTGGATTTCTGAGTTCGAGGCCAGCCTAGTCTACAGAGTGAGTTCCAGGACAGCCAGAACTACACAGAGAAACCCTGTCTCAAAAAAACAACAACAAAAAAACCCCAAAACAAACAAACATAAAAAGATATAACATGCTTTCTGATTTTACAAGATGTAGTAATCAAGAGATTGTCTTGAGTGTCAGAAAAGATTATCGGCATTTGAACAGTGAGCTCTTGCAGACTCTTGCAGGTCTTGCAGGTCATTGAAGTTAGATTAAATGCATTCTTTTCCTGGAATGACCATGAACCTAAGGTGACCAGGATTAGGATGTACTTGATTGAGTTAAAAAGCTCCCAGATAGGATGATGTCTTAAACACTTGTCTCTTCTTTGTGGCTTTTTTGGGGGAAGTTTATAGAAGCTTTTGTAGCAGGAGCCTTCCCAGATTCCTTATTGGGGATGGGATTTGAATGTCTATAGACTCAACCCATTTTCTGTGTTTTGTGTTTACTGTGTTATGGTTGAAACAGGTCAGTGAGTTTCCTTCCCATTCTGTCATGCCTTTACCATTATAAAATCTGCTGGGAGCCTGCCCAGCCAGGAATGGGCTTGAAATGGGACACAGTGTCAGACGTGGCTTTAAAGATGGTCTCCAGACATAGTTTTAAAGACTGATGGTCTCTGGCCTTCTAGGTCTCTAATTATACTGAATGCTTTCTGATAAATTATAAAAGATTCTAAAAACTTTATTGTTTATTCTATAGTTAAAAAATTCTGGCTTTTTTCTCATTAACTCTGTGCTTTACTTGACTCTTTATGCTATATAAGCACTAGGGAAACTCTTTCTTACTGTCCTGTGGTTCATTAGGCACTAAAACTTTAGCTCTTTATTGCCTGTGCTTTAATAAGTGCTAATATCTAGCGATTAGCACATGCTGTTTAGCAGCAGGGAATTAAGTAAAAGGATTTGTTACTAGTGCTCCTTTCTCTGCTGAGTCAGCCAAAGCTTCTCTGGCTAAGCTGGTTAATCTTTGTGAACCAGAGAGGAAGGAAAGGAAAATGATTAAGATTCTTTATACAGGCAGAAATGCACAGACACGTACATATTCAAACATTCATACACCCACAATCTGGCTGGACCCAACCGTCTGTCACAATCAACTCCACAAGAATTCATGCATGCTTACATATGTGCACATATACCTATATACATACATATAGGTGAACAGACATACACATTTGAATGGATGGGTGGGTGGGTGGATGGATGGATGGATGGATGGATGGATGGATGGGGCAAAGCTCCTCAAACCAAACCATTCAACCAATAACTTCATTTCTTTTCTCTGACCTTTTTATACCTTCTTAGACAGAAAGTTCTTTAGAAAATTACCTCAGAAATAAAATGTTACATAAAATGGGAGTTACAGAAGGATGTTGATATTAAGTTCAAAGAATTGTTTCATTATAATATGTTCATCATAAGTTCAAAGCAACACTTTTTACATGGCCTTGCCATGTGAGGCATAGTGCACACTGGTGACTTTATCCTTGTACCTAAATGTTAACACAACATTGTCCCAAGTATATTTCTCTTTTTAATACAATTATGGAAGCTCATTGAATTCTTTATTATGCAGCTTTTACTTACTATTATGAAGAATGAACACAATCTATTCTTGATTCTAACTTTATTACATCTTTCTAACAATTAAGACTATCTTTAAAAACCTTCTTCCTAAAATTATTTGAGTCAAGTTAGGAATTCTGTAGACTCATTATATATTTGCCTATATAACATTATTACAAGATAGTGCATCTTCTTAGGTCTGCAGAAATCCACTCAAAAGGGTAGCTGAATACCTAGTGAGTGTTATATAGTTAATAATTACAACAGGAAAAACATATTAATAGCAAGAATATTTCCTCAAATGTAATCTCCTTGGCCCTGCCTAGAGAAGCAAATCCATGGCAGAACGATCTCAGAAAGATCACCTGCTAGTTTTTAGCTTCTCCTAGATGGCTCTTGGCAAGACTCTGTCCCTAAATCACATAAGATGCAGTAGAAGCAGTTGCTTTTCAGTGTTAAACTATTTTGTGAGCCTGGTGTTTTTATATTTTTAATTTTGTTGTTTTTGAAGACAAAGTTTCTTTATGTAGGTAGTTATATAGAACATGCAGGCTTCATTCTGGCTCCAGCATGCTGGGATTAAATGTGAGTCAACATGACTTTTTGTGTGTTTGTTTGTTTTTATATTATTGACTAATGGACATGAAATATAGATTTTGGCACGTGTCACACATATGCTATTGTATTGATCTTCATCCATGTGAATTTTGAAATCTGGCAGAATATTCTATTTCTCAGGATGGTGTGTATTCATGGCACTAATACTGCCTGAACTTTCTGAGTCATTAAGTTGCAGGCACATAACATTCTTTCTAACTGTTGTGTTTATTTGATTTTTTAAATTAATATATTTTGTCAGTATGCATGAATATGCACCTCATGTGTGCCTGGTCCTCATAGTAGTCAGAAGATGGCCTCAGACTTTTTGTACTTGGAGTAATGAATAGTTGTGAGCCTCCTATAAGTACTGGCAATTGAGCCCAATTATTTGCAAGACCAGCAAGAGCACTTCACTGCTGAGCCATCTCTCCTGCCCTATTTTGCTGACTTAGGATCAACATTTAAATTGCTAATGTTTTTATCTGTCCATTTTTAACTGTTTAAACATGGATCCCCTTTTAGTAAGATCCTATTAATGTTACATTTTTAACTGGGGCACTTCAAGATTTTGGAAGATGAATAAAGAACTGTCTTTGAGGGAACTTCAGTAAAAACCTTTGGATTATTTTTCTCTTTCTTGTTTGATTGATTTTTACAGGGGAGACAGGGTCTTAAAATGTATCTCTGGCTGTCCTGGATAGTCCAGTCTGGCATCCTGCTCAATGAGATATACCCACCTCTGCCTCCTGAATGCTAGGATTAAAGGCAGCCTCTCTCTCTCTCTCTCTCTCTCCCTCTCTCTCTCTCTCTCTCTCTCTCACACACACACACACACACACACACACACACACACACACACACACTCTCACACTCTATCAATTGGCATTTCTCTTGCAAGACTATATATCCTATTCAAAGAGTAAAACAATGAGAGAGGTGAACCTCATTATACAGTTTCCTTGTAAGATGACTTGGTGATTGCATTAGCACCTCTGGATCAAGAAATAAATGGAGCAGAATTATGTGAATATATTGTCACTGAAGTATACGTTTATGGTGTTGTCTGTATCATGCTGTCTGTGTCATGGTTTCATTTGTGGGATATTTTAGAATTCAGTGACCTATGAAGATGTGCATGTGAACTTCACTTGGGAAGAATGGGCATTGCTGGATCCTTCACAGAAGAGTCTCTACAAAGATGTGATGCTGGAGACCTACAGGAACCTCACTGCTATAGGTAAGACACTGAATTTTCTTTCACTTTCTGACTGATGCTCCTCTGTAATTTCACTTGAAAACGAGAAAGACTGAGGTGAATAAATCAGGTTCACTGAAGATAGTAAGTTGAATTTTCCCTGATTTCCAATAATAATTCATACCTTTTTTTTGTTACTATATTTTAGGCTACAATTGGGAAGCCCATAATATTGAAGAGCATTGTCAAAGTTCTAGAAGACATGTAAGGTAATTTTTCATGTGCAAATTGGTATGAATATGCCTCTGAAGAATTTTTAATGTGTCCTGTACATATAAAGGAAAACAACAGTGTACAAAAAGCACTTTAAATATATCGATGATTATTAAATTCTCAAAAATCCATGAACCTCAGTGTCAGGTGTCTGATTTCTTTTTGTAAGGCATTCCTCTGAGAAAAAAGACAAGAAAACAATGCCTCGTCATATATTACCATTTACTAGACACATTGCAGCTACTCAGCAGACTTGGCATTCTATTTAGATTCATACCACTCACATATTCTAAAAGATACATACATTGAATAGGTACATATGTCCAAAACCTTCTAATAAGGAAATATTGCATAGAAAAGCTGGTGTTGCTCATATACCTGTAGTAACATTGCTAAGGTTAGTGTGAGAGGCAGTTTATGAGCGTCAAGAACATTGTTGAGGAGAAACTTTAATCCCTATACAAGGTCTTTGATGAACAAAATGTCAAACTCTATGACTGCAATGTGGAAATATTTCATTTAGTAGGTATATCATGTGTCACAATGGATACAGGCCATGTGAGCATAGGGATATTAAAAGAATCAATGTACCTCTCTCTTTCCCAGAACAATTAGAAGATATCTCCCATTTGAGTAGACATTCTTAGTGTGATACAAGTTTATAGTTAGTTTTCCAATGTCATTGGGAATATATCCACAAACTCATAGTGCAGAAAATCCCTGTGAGTATTTGGGATGTGGAAATTTTTCTGTTTGACCAGTTTCCATTGCAAATTCTGTATGCAAATGTAGTGTATTTTGCACTATAGGAAAATAAGATATTTATAAATGCATTCAGTGTGGTAAAGCTGTGATTTCTTCCAGTTCTCTTCAAATATGTGAAAAATCTCATAGAGAAAAAGGACACTACAGATGTGAGCCGTGTAATAAATGCTCTTACTATTACAGGTATCTTCCAAGAAGCAATGCAACCCATAATGAAGGGGAAACCTTAAGGTCTGATTCTTCTTTACAACTAGACTGAATTGTAAAATTAATTTTTTACAGATAAAGAGATTCATCAGTATAATGAATGTGGTAAAGCTTTGACATTTTCCAATTATCTTTGCAGGCATGAAAGAAGTCATACGGGAGAGAAACCCTATAAAGGTATTCAATATGGTGAATCCCTTGTGCGTCACAGTATTCTCCAAATACAGGAAAGAACATGTACTAAAGAGAAACCCTACAAATGTAATCAAAGTGATAAAGCCTTTTCACAACACAGTTATCTCAGAACCGATAAAAGAACACATACCGGAGAGAAGCTGTATGAATGTAATCAGTGTGGTAAAGCATATTCTCGACAGAGTTATCTCCGAATACATAAAAGAACACATACTGGAGAGAAACCTTATGAATGTAAGCAGTGTAGTAAAGCCTTTGCATGCCATGGTCAGCTTCGAAGGCATGAAAGAATTCATACTGGAGAGAAACCTTACAAATGTAATCAATGTGATAAAGCCTTTTCACGACACAGTCACCTTCAAATACATAAAAGAACACATACTGGAGAGAAACCTTATGAATGTCATCAATGTGGTAAAGCCTTTTTATGTTCCAGTCATCTCAAAATACATAAAAGAACACATACTGGAGAGAAACCTTATGAATGTAATCAGTGTGGTAAAGCCTTTACATATCGTGGTGGACTTCAAAGTCATGAAAGAACACATACTGGAGAGAAGCCCTATGAATGTGATCAATGTGGTAAAGCCTTTGCATCTAACAGTAGTCTTCAATACCATAAAAGAACACATACTGGAGAGAAACCCTATAAATGTAATCAGTGTGGTAATTCTTATTCACAACCACGTATTCTCAAAATCCATAAAAGAACACATACTGGACAGAAACCCTATAAATGCAATCAGTGTGATAAAGCCTTTGCATGTCGTAGTAGTCTTCAAAGTCATGAAAGAAAACATACTGGAGAGAAACTTTATGAATGTAAGCAATGTGGTAAAGCCTTTACATATCATGGTGGACTTCAAAGTCATGAAAGAATACATACTGGAGAGAAGCCCTATGAATGTAATCAATGTGATAAAGCCTTTGCATGTCACAGTAGTCTTCAAAACCATAAAAGGACACATACTGGAGAGAAGCCCTATGAATGTAATCAATGTGGTAAAGCCTTTGCATATCATAATTATCTTCGAATACATAAAAGAACACATACTGGAGAAAAACCCTATGAATGTAATCAATGCAGTAAGGCCTTTTCATGTCAAAGTAGTCTTCAAAACCATAAAAGAACACATACTGGGGAGAAACCCTATGAATGTAATCAGTGTGGTAAAGCCTTTGCATGTTACAGTAATCTTCAAAACCATATAAGAACACATAGTGGAGAAAAACCCTATGAATGTAATCAATGTGGTAAAGCCTTTACATGTCACAATAGTCTTCAAAACCATAAGAGAACACATACTGGAGAAAAACCCTATGAATGTAATCAATGTGGTAAGTCCTATTCAAGTCCACGTAATCTCAGAATACATAAAAGAACACATAGTGGAGAGAGACCCTATGAATGTAATCAATGTGGTAAAGCCTTTGCATATCATGGTTATCTTCAAATCCATAAAAGAATACATACTGGGGAGAAACCCTATGAATGTAATCAATGTGGTAAAGCCTTTGCATGTCACAGTAATCTTCAAAACCATAAAAGAACACATACTGGAGAAAAGCCCTATGAATGTAATCAATGTGATAAAGCCTTTGCCTGTCACAATAGTCTTCAAAACCATGAAAGAACACATACTGGTGAGAAACCCTATGAATGTGATCAATGTGGTAAAGCCTTTGCACATCATAATTATCTTCAGATACATAAAAGAAAACATACTGGAGAGAAACCCTATAAATGTGATCAATGTAGTAAAGCTTTTACATGTCATAGTAATCTTCAAAACCATAAAAGAAAGCATACTGGAGAGAAACCCTATGAATGTAATCAATGTAGTAAAGCTTTTACATGTCATAGTAATCTTCAAAACCATAAAAGAAAGCATACTGGAGAGAAACCCTACGAATGTGATCAGTGTGGTAAAGCTTTTTCACAACTAAGTAATCTCCAAGTACATAAAAGAAAGCATACTGGAGAGAAACCCTATGAATGTAATCAGTGTGGTAAAGCTTTTTCACAATCAAATAATCTCCAAGTACATAAAAGAAAACATACTGGAGAGAAAATTTAGAAATACAATGAATGTGTTGAAGCCTTTTCACAATACTGTAGTCTTCAAATACATGAAAACACATACTGGAGAAAAGCCCTATGAATGTAATCAATGTAATCTCTTTTATGTTCAACTTCAAAGGCATGAAAAAATTCCTTCAGTATGTGTTCTTTATATCTTTGGAGATAATCATTAAATGTGAAAGCTTTATGTTGATTACATTTGTAAGAAATCACCATGATCAAGCTGATTTATTTCAGAGATGTAGTGATGATTGAATATGTCAATCAATAAATTTTATAAATTTCACAAATGATCTCTTGTTTTTAATCGAATAGAAATTATATGACATCTTGAAAGACATGGAAGGCTTTTGACAAAACCAACATTAATCATGTCAAACATTCCAAAGAAATTCAGAATGTAAGAAACATATCTCACTATAATAATATATATGGCAAACCTTGTCCCGTCCATCGGGCAAAGTTATTACAGGGTCCCTGAGTAGCCACCACCTGAAAGAGACACGGGTGGGAGAGAGGAAGGAGACCAAGTGGCGAAGAACGGACAGAGTCAGTCTAGCTGATGTCAAGGTCTCATTTACTAGAAGCAAGGCTTGCAGTATATAAGCAAAATTAAAACAGGGAAAAAACACCCATCCCTGCCCAGTGTCCTTAGTCCAGTTATCTATGGCTCGAGGCTGTTGTTTATCTTCATCATCGAACGTTCACGTTCTGAGGTCGGACTGGGGCATTACTGGAATTGTGATGGTTGAGCCTTTTCTGGGAAGCCATCTGTCCTTTGGCTGACCCCGGCGGCCTAGGGGCCTCTGATCCCCAACAAAACCTGACATATTAAATGGAGAAAACAAGGGTTCCCACTTTCCTGACTCTTATTCAAGATGATACTGAAAAATCTTAGCTAGAACAACATAAAGCAAATAAAAGGAATATAATACAGAAAGGAAGAAGTCAAAGTATCTCTATTTGCAGATAATATAATTCTATGCATCAAAGACTCCACCAAAAAACCTAAAGAATGGATAAATACTTTCAACAAAATGGCAGAATACAAAAATGTCATATAAAAGTCAGTAGCCTTCTTATAAAACAATGAACAAATGTACTAAGAAATCAGGGAAATAATCCCATTCAAAACACTTTTAAAAATCAAGCAAAAAATCTCTAGAATTAAACCTGACCAAGGAAGTGAATGACGTATAATGAAAACTTTAGATACTAAAGAAAGAAATTAAAGAAGACACTAGAAGATGGAAAGATCTTGCATGCTCTTGGGATGGCTATACTTCTAAAATCAATCTACAGAATCAATGCAACCCCAAGAGAAATTAAGAGAGTTAGGGAATAATATCAAAGTATATTACATACATGCATGAAAACACTATAATAAATCCCATTATTCTGTATAATAAATATTAAAACATTTTTGAAAACTTTATTATAGATCCAAGCTGTTTTGGTTTTTTTTTGAAACACACAATCACACACACACCTAACCCTAACCCTGACATACACGCATATGACAAAACTGAAAAACACCAGTCAGGCATTTGATGTTCTGCCAGTAATCCCAGCTCTGGTGAGGTGGAGACAGGTGGAGCCCTGGGATTCATTGTCAAGACCCTAGCCTAAACTATTGATCTCAAGTGAGAGGCCTAGCTTCAAAAACAAGGTGGATATTACCTGAAGAACAATACCAAAGGTCAACATTTGATCAAGAAATGCGTGTAAACATACATGAACACACACTGTATACAAATGGAACATAATTCAGACTAAAAGCTGTGGCACATGTCAGAACATAGATGCTCCAAGGATTTTATACAAAAAGAAATAGCCCAGTTGCTAAGAGACAAATATTATATGTTTTTATTTGTATAAGGAGCCTAGAGACATCAAATTGGTAGCAATGGAAAGTAGCATGGTTGTTGCCAAGGGCTGTGAGTGGGAGAATTGAAGAGTTAGTATTGGGTATAGAATTTCAGTTTGAAATGGTAAAAGAATTCTGGTGATGTATGGGAATCGTAGTCTCACAATGCTGTAAATGTACTTAATGCCACTCAACTATCAACTTAAAAAGATAAAAATGATAGCTTTTATATTATGTATATTTTACAAGAATAATAGATCCTCCCTCACCACAAAGTGATAGGGAGACTGGTCCCTGTATAGCTCTAACTCAGTAACAGCAATGTTGATCGACTTTGGTCAGTTTCTTAACTGTTTCACTGCATTTATATACGTTTATCTTCAAAATAAAGTGACATTCAAATGTCTAACAAGGTTTTTCTAAGGTATCTGTTGAAATCTCAAAGGACACTCCTTTGAGTGACTTCGTGCAATGGAGGCAGCTGTTGGCTCTGAAGTGCTGAGAAGGCAGACTCATAGTGAAGCCCGAGTGGTCTGCACAGCAGTAATTCCCAGGCAACACTTAATTAGTTTCCTTTACAAAACTTTACAGAATGAAATTTTATGCCTATCTGTTTGGGTTGATTAACCACATGTACTTTTACAAGAAGTCCAGCATTAGATGCTTCCTTTGTCCTCAAATATCTCTTTAATAAAAGTATGTCACTGAGGCTGGGACATGTGAAACCCCTGGCTGCACTGGTGATGGCCTGCAACATGCAAGGATTTTTTTCTTCACTAAATGTTTCATCTTTGGCTGTGGAGAGATGTTTAAATTCATGCTGATAGAAAAGATGCTCATTGCTTCCTTAGATATTTAGACTAAAGTTTCATGTAACAAACATCAGTTTATTACTCCTAGAATGTGAGTCACCTCAAGACAGGATAGGCAATAAACAACACTTAGCATTCAATATTGAGTGACTCAGATTCCAGCTCTGAGTCCTAGGCCAATGGCATACTAGATAGCATTCTAGAACCTTCATCTGTAAAACTGACTAAATAGCACATACCTTTCATGATTACTGCAAAATTAGAGGTGAAATATGTCAAACTGTGCAGGCCCTGTAACATAACAGACACTAAATAAAAAAACAGTTACTATTTCTGTCATTGGTGTTAGCGTTATTAGGGAGCCTATGCAGGATAGGTGACAACAGTAAGTGTACCCTGGTAAACCATTCTGCCCCTCTCCCATCATTAGAAATAATGATAGGTTGAGATTAAGACAACTCTACTAATTAGCATTTTGGGTTGATTTCAATGACACCCTTTTCACTTGGTCTTGCTAACTCTGAGCGTTGCTAATAATATTCAACCCATCTTTTTATCTGTTTTTAAAAATAAAAAATATCATATAAAATGCAATATTGAGGCAATCTGACAACTGCTTTTTCTTTTTTTAATTATTTATTTTTAGTATGTATGTGGGAGTGTGGGGGCATCCTCAGAGTCTAAAAGTGTCTGGTCCCCTGGAGCTGGAATTAGAAGCAGTTGTGAACCTTACAGTGTGGGTGCTGGGAACCAGACCTTGGTCCTCTTCAATGGCAGTCTATGCTCTTACCCACTGAGCCATCTCTCCAGCACCATAACTGTTTCTCTTAGTGAAGAAATAAATAACTTGTTTTAAAATTGTATCACATTACCTAGTAAGGACTGTCATGTGGAGAGCTGCTCCCCAAGATGGCACCTGGCTAAGTGCCAAGCTTTGCTTGTAGCCTGATAAACAAGCCATATAAGGATAGCTTGCTGAGTGCTGGTGCTTCTGTGTTAAGGGAGCCCGTCAGGCTTTGCCACGTGGCCCTTTCTGATTGGTTCATGCCTGGGGTATATAGATAGGGTGAGGCTGTTGCCAGAGGAAGAAGACTGTACAAAGTTCCTGAATAAACTGCTTGAAGAAGAGCTCTGGCGTCGTGTCTTCCTTGCTGGTCGAAGTAGGCACAACACTCACAAACAACAGATGCTGTTAAAAAAAAATACAGGTTGTGATTTAGCAGTTAAGAGCTAGAAGACACGCACAGTGCAGCAAGTGTCCCTCTAACTGTCCTCCACCTTCTGTTAGATTTGCATCAGATGTAATGGAGCCAGCCCTCAGGTGGGATGTTCTCAAAGACTGGACACTATATTACCCACCAAGTTTGCAAAGCAAATACACGTTGTCCCTAACTATTGTGTATTCTTTAAACCTGTGACTTTCCCTAAATGATTTTTACTGTTTGTTCTAATTGGTTTTCTATGTTGTGATAAACATCACGATCAATACCAACTTAAGGGTTTTATTTATACCGTCTCACAACTTATAGTCTATCATGAAGGGAGATCAGGGCAATAACCCTGGCAAGCAGGGACCTGGGAGCAGGAGTTGTAGCAGAGACCTTGGAGGAATGTTGTTTGCTGCTTGCTTCCCATGGTTGGCTGAGCGTGTTTTTTCATATGACCAAGGACTACCTACACAGGTGTCACATTACCCACAATTCATTGGGCTTTCTCACATTAATAATTAGTCAAGAAAATTCCCTACATATTTGCCCACAGGTCAGTCTGATGGAGGCCTTTTCTCAATGGAGAAGTCCTCTTTGAAGATGAGTCTCACTTGTGTAAGGTTGACAATAAAAACAAAACAAAAAAGCTCAACAACATGAGAAAAACCCAGCATGCCATTTTCTGACATTTCCTGTATTTCACTTCCCCTAGAAAGAATGGAGCCCCAAAGCTTCTGAATCACTTTGGACTGTACTTAGGACACTAATGCATTTACACACTTTTCTCCCATTTATCTTAAACATTTGATTTCAGCAAAACTTCAGAGGGTAGAGGGGAAAGTCCATTCACCCCTTTCATGTCCTACCCTGCCCTGCTGCGTGTCAGCTCAGTGGCTTATCAATGGCAAAGTTTTAGTGCAGGTATTTTTTTTTCTCTTGAAGTTCAGGGGTACAGTGTTTCTGAACAAAAAAAGCTGCACTAAGTCCATTATTAGACACCAAATAGCTTTGATAATGTTTCTTTAAAAAAAGATCATTTTTAAAAAATTTGTTTATTTATCTTATGCATATGAGTACACTGTAGTTGTCTTCAGACACACCAGAAGAGAGTATCACATTACAGATAGCTGTGAGCCACCATGTGGTTTCTGAGAATTGAACTCGGGACCTCTGGAAGAGAAGTCAGTGGTTCTAACCCCTGAGCCATTTCTCCATCCCTTGATAATGTTTCTTAATGAATCTATCCTAAAATTACAGGGTAAAACAACACTTGCTTTCAAAACTTAAACAGTTATGAAACAATTCTATAGAAACTAATATTTCATTCATGGCTTGTCAAGTTGCTTGTGCGTGTCTCGAGCTGCCCTGTTTAAAAGAAGAAAAGATGTCTTTACTTCCATGAAAGTTGTAGTGAATACATTTTTTTTTAACTGAAGTTCTAGTGATGACTGTATTCACCAGACTTCAAGGGAAAAGGAGACTCATACCTTTCAAATTCTTTTTAATACTACAACTAAGAGTTTTAGTTTAGAAATAGTTAACATATTCCACAAAAAGACTCCAGTGGGGTTCAATGAGTGTCCCCTAAGAAATGGGTAGTCCCATTAAAGTCATAGGCTTGGGTTTATGTCAGCATTTTACAGTACCTGTCTGCATAAAATATATTCTAGTGATAAAGTGTATGTCATTATCAGGTAAGTATTTGCAACTGAGTCATATTTTGGCTGTATATAAGAAAAAGAATTAAGAATCCTCTTGTAGCCAGGTGATGTGTCACATGTCTTTAATCCCAGCACTCCAGAAGCAGAGACAGATAGATCTCTCTGAATCGAGGCCACCATGGGCTACAAAGCAGAGTTCCAGGAAGTCAAGGCTACACAATGAAATCCTGTCTTGGAAAAAATCCTAGTGCAATAAAGTGTTTAATCAGGCACAGCGAGTTGGTGGACAGCAAGGTGGCTCAGCTAAAGCCATTTGCCACTAAGTCTAATGACCCTAGTTCAAATCCTGGGACATATATGGTGGAAAGAGAGAACTAACTTCCTCAAGTTGTCTTCTAAAACTCAGATCATCCACCCACTGAAACATTTCACTGTCCCTAAATAAATTCTCTAAATCTATATTTATATTCCTCAAAGTATCTATACTCAAGTTGTGTAGTGGGAGGTATTAGAAAAGAGGCATCTGGCTGGGCAGTGGTGGCGCACGCCTTTAATCCCAGCACTTGGGAGGCAGAGGCAGGTGGATTTCTGATTTCGAGGCCAGCCTGGTCTACAGAAAAAAAAAAAAGAAAAAAGAAAGAAAGAAAGAAAGAAAGAAAGAAAGAAAGAAAGAAAGAAAGAAAGAAAAGAAAAGAAAAGAAAAGAGGCGTCTGGCTAGCTCCCGCCATGTTCCAGCACTAAGCTCATCACCCGCAGTTGGTCTCTGTGGCGCTGGCTGGGGCTCCTGAGATGTTGGCATGGCTGCTGTCTCTGCCCTTCTCCACAGCGCTAGGCTAGCCCCATGCAGTAACTGCCATCCTCGCAGTTAGATATCACAATACTCATTAACCCAGTAAATCAAAACTCTAAAGCTTCTGGTTAACCAAACAGATTTATATATCAGCAAATACTCAAATCCCAAGAAGTCCACACCATTTAGACAAGTTATCCCAATTATCCTAACCTTTAGATTTCATATTTTCTATGTTATTTGAAGCTACGTGAGCCCACGTCCACTGCCATTTTGCCTTCCTCGCTCTCCCCTGCGTTTCTCCTTGCCTCTCCTTCTCTGCCACCCTTAGCTCCGCCTTCCTTTTCTCTATCCAATCACAAGCCTCCTGCTGCAAATACATTGTACAGGGAAATTCCACAAAGTTGACTAAAAAACAAAACAAAAGATACTATCTTAGTTCATTTTCTGTAATTATAACCACACGGCACAGCCTGGGTAATTTTTAAAAGAAAAATCTATTTTTAAAGAAAATAGATTTGTTTGGTTCATGGTGGAGACTGAGAGTTTCAAGAACACAGCAACAGTATCTGATAAGGGCCCTCTTGCTACATCATAATGTGGTTCTAGGCCCCCTCATCAATATCACATCTAGGGTTGGCCAGATCTCCTATGTAAAATTGTGTAGTAATAGCATAGAACCCAGACACATCCTCCTTACACTGTAAATCAACATAGATGTTTTACAATAGTCAATATAATGTTGATTCTAAGAAAACACATTGAATTATTATGAAATCATGACAAGCAGATAGATCTCTGCATGTTTGATACAGAAACAACATCTTTTAAATAGTCTCTTCTTTCTTTTCTCCTTCCATTTTTCCTCATCTATATCCCTTTCCTTTCCATTTCTTTTTTTCCCATGAATACAGTAATGTCTTAAGATAGAATCTCACATGTAGCCCAGGGTAGTCTTGAGTTGAAAATCCTCCTACCTCTGCCTCTTGAAGGCTGAGATTATAGGTGTGTGTGTCATGTCCAGTTTTTTTCAAGCAGAAATCCAGGGATTTGGAGCACTGAGCTACAAATTAACTGTCTAATCTTTGGGAGATTGCTAAGGTAATGACAATATTGAGGAGCAGACTCAGAGAGCACAGCCATGCCTCCACTTCTGTTAGTTCCTGGAAGCCTATTACTATAGGGATATGAAATCAACCTAGATATTAGTTCTAAAGCAGTCTGTTTCACTTGAGACAATAAGAGGCACCAAAATGACCAAAAGGGACTAGAGCTTAAAGCACAGTAAAGGCCCTCTCAAGCCAGACAAAGACTCCAGGAGATGCTCCAACAGATTCAATGATCCTTGCCCAGAGAGGACCAACCCCCATTGTGTTATGAGGTGTAAGGGAGGGATCCAAGGTGCTTCCCTTCAGCTTCTGATAGTGTTTATTTTATTTAAACACTAGTGCTTATTTAAACACAAACACATATTGGGTAGGGTAGAGATGAGTATCTTTAAGATCCACATGGCAGTCTTTCTAGACCATCCTCCATGTCCACCTCCTTGCCATTCAACAGAGCATCAGAATATGGGATCTGCTGCTGACACATTGAAGCAGTTCCAGAATGATCACTGTCATGTGACTATTAGTTTTCAAAATGTTTAATTCCAAGCTTCTTCAGAATTTGGAAGGTTGATAAAAAGAACACACACAATGACCAGAGTGCCTTTGACTATGTTAGTGATGGGTAGGAGAAGAAAAGTCCTGGGGGTTTTCTTTAAAGTTTTCTCCCCTATGTTTTTCTACATTATGCAAAGCATGAACTGTGATTGGTCTCTGAGGTCTTGCACCATTTCTCTTTGGTAATGTTGTCTGATGAACAGGCTATGAATTCTGGTCTTTAATGTGCAGGCACTGATCACGATTTCATAATAATTCAATGCGTTTTCTTAAAATCCATACTTTATTGACTATTGTAAAACATCTATGTTGATTTACAGTGTAAGGAGGATGTGTCTGGGTTCTATTCTATTACTACACAATTTTACGTGCATTGAGTGTAATTTAACCCAACTACGTGTTGTGGCTCCTCAGTATCACTTCTTGACCATCTAACTCACAGGAAGCACAGTATACAGAAAAACCACCTTTTAATTTGTTATTTCATTAAATTTTCACTTGCAAACATTAAATTAAGAAGTGTTATTTCTCTGGAGTATACTCAGCAATTAATTTTGTATCAGCAAATTAGGAGAGCAGCTTTCAGATGCATACATTCACAGTTAACAGAGTCTGCTGCTGAAAACTGGTGTCAAGTGCAATGTATATTTCTTCCATCTAGTCATCTTGATCTACTATAAATTTGTTCATTATCAGAAACTCAAATTTAAGTATATTAACTGAATTATGGATATAGTGATGCTGGGAAATTGTATTAATATAAATACAAAACCCTTGCCAAAAAATGGGGAGAAGAATTCTTGTCTCCCCTCCCTAAGAAGGTAGGTAAAATTTATTTGAGATGGCAAAAGGCTCTATTGCTATTTGAAGAAGATCGTGTGTTACCTAGATGCTTTAATTAACACTTAAACTATAGATCAGAATATTCCCTTTTGTGTGGAAGGACAGTCATGTAAAATACATGTAGTCAAGCAAGTTTGCACTTTCTGTCCTTCAGCTAGAGTACTGATCACATTGGGAATAGGCTATGTCTGAAAATGTGCTTCAAAGATCTAATCATCCAGAAACAATTTTTTTTTTAAATTAAAGACCATAAAACTTTTAAAATTTTATTTTTATTTTAAATCTTCTATTTTTAAATTTTATTTATATATAATATATAACTGTTAAATGAAATTGAAATTATTTTTAAAAACTATTATAACATTTTTTCAAATAAAATAAGCATCACAGATAAACATTTGTTTAAATGAAATTTACTGTACACAGTATAGCATCTTTTTCAGAATTAGTCTTTCATCATTATCTCATTATATGAAATTGGTTCAGTAGAAGCCACCAGGAGGTACCCTCAATGTTGTCTTCCACTTGTGTCCTACTTAAGGCATCCTAGACACAAGGTGGCAGTAGAAAATAGACTTCTCTAGGAATGCTGCACCATGTTAGACAAGTTCAACAGGAAAACATATAAACTTTAACAAAGAAGAAATGAAACAGTGGGAATGAGTCATTCAGTACTCTGGAAGAAAAATAGAAATAGGGATCCTGGCGGAAACAAGAGACTGTGATTCTCACACCTACTACACACCGACAGTCTCTTCTACCACATCCTCAACCTGTGAACTCTGCTATACCTATGTGTAGAGTGACGCCATGACATGTCACTGATACACTGGCCACTGGTCTATGTCTTACATGTGAAAATCTCCTTCAGTCATGAGGCAGAGTTTTCTTTAAAATAACATTCTCAGGAGGAACACAAAAGACCAGGCCCCATACCACTCCTACCATCAATAACATGCCTGTTCTCCACTGGCAGCCACCATGGCCCTTCCTCCTTCCTGCCTGCGCCTGTGTGATATCAGAAGAATCAAATGCATAAGTCTTTTCTCAGAAGGTGTGATTAAAGGATGTGATTGAAAGAATAAGAACTTTAAGAGAGCAAAGACCAATGCCTACATGGTCCTGTAGAAGTGGGGCAATACCCTTTGTCCCCAATTTCTTATTTCTAGTTCTACTCCTGCTAGTCACTGTCCTGCTACAGTGGAAGATGCTATTTCTCTATAACTATATTTCTGTTACTATTATCTTTCATTGAAAGAAAATTTTGAAATAGGTCCAAACTAATAAAATAGCAGGGTCCTGTGATTCCTTTTCCCTAACCTAAATAGTTAAAAATGCCTGTCAGCAGTTTGGGGCCTAGTTAATTAGTTACAGAAAATACAAAGTTATAAGACAAGGACAAAGGCCTGTAAAGCCTTCTAGAAACTGACTGACCATGAAAGATAAAAAGTATGTAAGGACATCCTTAGAAGAACAGAGATATGTCCACATGAGTAATGGGCCATCTGGTGTTCTTCCACCCTTCCCCCTTTTGGGCCCACTTGGCCTATACAGCCTGCTGATGTTCAAAAATGTAAAACAACAATCATGTGTACCCATGTAAAAATCTCCCAATTCCCCCACCCCTTGGCTAGAAAAGTCCTAATCCTTAGAGCCTCCGGGTCAGTCCCTCTATCTCCTATGTGAGATATGGAGATATGGGCTGGCCCAGAGCTCTGATATTACACTGCCTCATGTGTTTACAGCAAGCTGGTCTTTCATGAGTTTTTGGGTGGGTGCCATCCTGAGACTTGAGTGAGAATCCCCCTTTGAGTCTTTTCATTTGGTTTGATAAATGTAGCTACATCAGGGTCATGGCATTTAGGCTGCCCCAAGACCTGAAACCCCCTGGTGCATTGTTTATTTTGAATAAAAATAACAATGCCTATTCTTGCTTGTAAATTGCTGTGTCAGACACTTAACTACCCTTTCTCTGCATATAGTAGACTGTAGCTTTAGTAATTCATTTTTAATAGATTCCCAACAACTTCTTGGAATCCATTTCTGTTTCAAAAATAAAAGATAAAAATAGATTGTAACTGCCATGGTCATATTTTCAGTAATTGTGCTACAGACATTTTATAGTAAGTAGATTTTTAAAGTGGAAGATTGTATGAACAATCTGTGGCTAAATAGGGGTGAAATGACTTAATGGAGGGTGCTATGCACTCACATTTGAACCAACTTAAGGTCTGTCCTATAAAAATGTCCACACTATGCCTGGGTTGCTTGTGTTTGAGTTGGAGTCTCCCATTTTTCTGCTTAGGTTAGCCTTGAATGATAAGAAACCTCATGAAGTTAGGAAAGGCAGGCTCGTCAGAGGCCATTGTCTTGGATGTTGTAGATCAAATGTGTATACAAGTCTTTCCACATCGCTGGCTACCTGTACACAGAAGCTATGAAGCTTTCCTAGAATCAGATGACTAAAAACAAAGATTGTTTAACTCAGATTTGCTTGGTAGGTACTAGCCCTCAAACCTGTCAGAGAACCTGCTGAATATGGCATTTAAAATGCTTACACTTACCATGACAGAGACTCCCAAATCCTAGTAGTGACGCCTTCAAGGTCTCCAAGAAGATGTGGACATAAAGACAAAGGACTCCATCTGGATTGTGGGACACTGATGACTAGACATAACTGTCCCAATGCCTTACTCACTGCCAGGACCCTGCCCAAAGTGTGGACAAATAGGACACTGGACATGCCTTGTATCGCTTAAGACAAAATAAGGTCAATCTCCTAGGTTTCTCCTCCACAGGAAGATCTCTCAGATTTGCCATGCCTGGCAGTCAAAGACTGATCTTGCCACGTGACCTATGTCCCCAATAAGGCCATCAACAACACAGGAACCTAGTTGGGTGGCCATCTGGGTAACTGGTAAATCTCTGCAACTTTAATTAATGCATAGGTCTTTTGAATTATACTTCCTGCTTACTCAGGAAGTAAGTAATAATACTTACTTAAGTATTAAGTAATAATAATACTTACTCAGGTAAAATCTATTCTTCTCGGGTCTCTGAAGGGTTTGAAGACTAGACTAGTGAAAGAAGTAACTTTTTTATTACTCCTTTATCTAAAGAAACTCACTTTACAGTAACTGATCCCAGTTATCAACCACCAGTGTCTCATGATGAATAACTGGATAGGAAAAAAGTGTAAGGTTTAAAGTTTATGTAAAGTCTGAGGATACGAAAGCTCTGAGAAACTGTTTGAGGGTCTAAGAACGTGTTTTAAGGATGGTAAATGCAAGTTATGAGTGCTAGAGGGTGTAATAAGAAAGTATGGAAGAGAACGAAAAAACTCCTTCCAGTTTCTTCCCTCTGCTATGGTACTGGTGTAATAAGACTTCCAGAGTGTTAATGTTTTTAACTAAAATCATTTTACTATAGCTTTTGTTGGGGGTTGGTTTTAATGCTTTGAATTAATCTAGACCCCAAAATCAGGAATCCTCATGTCTACACGCGGAAGGTCCTTGTCCCCAATTGGTTTTTAATCAATCAACAAGGAGCCAACAGCCAATGGCTGAGCAGGTAGAGTGAGGCGGGACTTGGAGATTTGCACAGGTGAGAAGCTGGGAGAGAGGAAGGAGCCAAAGATCCCCCTGACAGGGAAGAAGATCAGACCTAAAGGCCCACAGACACGTGAGAATCAGGGTAAGTGGACATGAGCAACTTCCCCAATTGGACCTGGGGTAGCAGAGATAAAATCTAGATTTTAAAAAATGTTTGTTGTAGGTTGTGGGTCCCCGCATATTCTGGAGGGGATGGGTTTGGGTGGCTGATGTGTCTTGAGCTCCTCAGGTGCCCAGTTGTAGCTCAGGGGCATAGTGTAGTGGAGGAGGGTTCTTACCCTCTGCACTGAGTGCTGTGGTTCCTCTAGGATGGCTCAGGATATCGTGTCTTAACGGGAGCAGACCAGCTAGGTGTCTGCCCCAGCCAAAAGAAGAGAGACTTAAAGACAAAAATAAAAGTACCTTAGACTCAGAGAAATATAGACAAGTGTTAGAAAAACCTCAAGACATATATGCAGACACAGACAAAAGTGTTTCGCCTAGAGCATAACAAGCCACTGCATAATAAATAAAACTTCAAGTAGGTGACCCAAGATTGTTAGAAAAGCAACCTTAGTTTATTCACTTACTATACAAGGAATACCATGAGACATGATACATGTACCCTCAAGGTTATGGAGAAATTACACAGAATCCTTTAGACATATTAGATCTAGGAGGTTTAAGCAAAAGTTGTTTCCTGCTTGTTTCATCTTCTATAAATAAGAGGTTAAATTTATGTACGACTCAGGACAGAATTCCTCCCCAAGACTGGAAAGATTTTGCAATTACAATATTGGAGGCTAGGCTTCAGTTACAAGGTAAAGAAGAAACCAGGGCTACAGAACAAAGAAATCAAACCAGAGGCATTGATATTTCCCATGACCTGTTGCTAGGTAAAGGTAAGTATGCTGAGTCATAAAGCCAGCTTGAATTGGATGATAATACCTTGGTAGGAAGTCATAAAGCAACTTCAAGTGTTTCGGATACATTCTTAGAAAAGAGGGCTAAGTCACTTACTAAAATTATCCAAACACTAAAGAAAGTCTTTGCTGATTTTTTACAAATATTGACTTCAGTTGTAAATAGAATACTATCAAATTCAGAAGCCTGAAGAACATTGAATCTTTGGCTTTTGAAGAATCTAGTTCAGAATGCAAACTGTTGATTACACAGGCAAAATCAGCACTAAAAGAGGAATGAATTAGAGATACAACTGATACTGGATCTCACATTAATAATGCAAATTGGATAAGAGAAGTAACTTCTAAAACTCTTAAGAAAGGTGAATGTTGTTATTTCCTCAGAGGCTGTAGAGCAATGCCAGTATATTACACAATATCTGGTTCATGAGGTCAGTAAAGAATGTGTGTTATAGAGAGCTATATTTTAGGAGTGGGAGAATAAGACCCTGAATCAGCCTCGATGGTTCTCTGGCTAAATACTTAGGGCTTATTCACACTGATAAAAGAACTATGTGGAAGAAGATTTACCCAAGGAAGTCTCTGCCTGTTGAGGATGTAGCTTAGCAGGGGGCTCCTGAGGTGGCAACTCATTCTGCAGGAGGCACTCTTTCTGGGATGTGGCCGATTTCAGCCCTCTTGCAGAGGGCAATCAAGCAGTCTAACTTCTTAACAGATCCTGTTTCTCATGGAGCATACCAGACCTTGTCATTCATCCCTTAAGTCACGTACCCAGGGAATTAACCATGGGTACTACTCTATACTGATTCACTGAACTCTTGCCTTAACTGCCAAGGCCTCAGACTCTTCTGGGTCTGGGCCACTGTTTCTCTAGATTGTGTTTTTCCATCTTTAGGCCCAGGTGTAAGTGCTTAAGACTTTCTGGAACCATAAATCTTTAACTTCTCTATTCTTGATGCTAACAGGGAGCATAGTGGAGATTCTTATGTAGGATTAGTCAGAATTATTGTGCTATATGGTTTCATGGTGGCAGAGACTTTTTTTTGCCAAAGAATGATTTTCTTTAGAGGGATTCCCATTATATACACACACTACCCTCTACCAAAACTCATACAAAGTTTCCTGAAGGGAAGATACAGAAGACAACTCCCATAACACATCATGAGAATCATCAAAGATGAAAATAAAAAGATGCTGGAGGATTGTAGTCCATCATTTCGAATTGCTGGAACTTCATCAAGCAAAACTGGTCACCATGTGGCCCATACCAATATCATCTAGCATGTTGGCATGAATCTAACATAGTAAGTAAACAGAAACCCAAATAGTTGACAAGTGTGATATCCTGTGAAGTTGTGGCATGATCTAGATCCTTTTAGATTGTATTAAGAGATATAACACATTTCTTATAGATGTTCCTTGGCCTTCATATGGGTCCCAAACTACTAGAACAGGGGAAATCCCAAAAGTTGTTGTCTGTATGTGGGATATGGTCTTCTAGCTGGGCTGCCTTGTTTGGCCTCAGTGATAGAGGAAGAGCCTAGGCTCACAGAGGCTTGAAGTACCAGGCCCACCCTAGGGGTTCCCCCACTCACTCAGAGAAGGGGTGAGGGGATTGAGGGAGGATAGTGGGAGGGGGTAACCAGGAGGGGGCAGTGAGTGGGATGTAAAGTGAATAAATAACAAGATAAAATTAAATTTAAAAAAGAGAGAGGTATAATGCATGATCGCACCCTAATATGAAAGCAAACTGGTTTTGACTGTTATCAGTGATAGAGCAGATAACAAACCTGTGACTAAGACTGTCATTTCATTAAGATGGTGGTAGCTTACCACCACATGATTGATTTATGTATTTTTACAGTAACTATGCAGGTGACTTGAATAAAAAGACTTTAAACATAACCACTCATTCTTCCTCTGAGTTTTTGAAAGGAATCTTAACCTCTACATCTATTCAGGGTGAAGGATTACTTCTGACTTATTGTACTGGCAATAGAAGTTATGGTGCTTTTACTCAGCTTTCAGATGCTTCTCTTGTCTACTATCATGGCTCTGGTCACATAGCTGGTGAAATCAAGTACAAATATTGTGAGCCAATAATGGAATCTATTACAATCAGATTGTAGGCTTAGATTTTTCTCTAAACACCTCCCTTCTAGCCCACTGACCAAAGGTTGGGAAAAACAATGGTTAATAGGACAAGGGGGTTGTGGCCCTGTTTAGAAGTAGTTCTTTGGGGGTGATTCCAATCTTTGTTGTCAGGATATCAGCAATCCAGTCCAATAGCAAACACCAAACTTGAATCAGTAGAACCAGCTCAATCCAGCAGAAACTGTAAGGCTCCCAAATAGCCATGAGTAAGCAGAAGTAGCCAGAATCACCTGGAATACCACGAGAAGTTTGGTGGTGTGTTTATCGCTATGAAATGAAGACTGGTGTAGCATTGCATGGGTGTCTTAATGACAAGCATCCTTTCACTGTTTGTGGGGCTCCATTTATACTCTTTCCACACATCACATACCCTCTTCTCCTGTCTCTGTCAGCAAAACATCCTCATGTCTGTTTCAGCAAAACAGCCTCTTACATGTATTTCAACAAAATATCCTCTCACAAGACAGGTTCCAGAAAAGCATCACACAACACAACTGAGTTTCTCAAGGAAGCAGAATTTCTACTTCAATTGCACACTTAAGAGTAGGAGAGATAATCAATGTAAGTTTGCAAATCGATCTCAGCTATGAAGCAGACTAGAACCAGCACGCTTACCAGCCTTCTTCTGTGAGCCTGAGTCTGATCATATTATTGGCTGAAGCATGAAATCCGTATCTATTAACTGCTTACATGCATCATTACTGTCCAATGACTTCTATCGTACTGTTTCTTTTTAACCTTTAATCTAATTTTGATCTTTTTAATCAAGCAAGTTTGGCTAAAGTTATACTTTTTGGTTTCATGAGTCTTACTTCCAGGACCACACTGGAACCTTAGACAACCACAGGCTTGATGTTGCCAACCAGCTCTTATGATTCTTCTCCTGTTCTATACACATTTTCCATATTTAAGTGGTGTCCTTTGAACTCAGCCTTGTGAGTACAACAAAGCTTAAGACATGTTTACATTGCCTGGCAGTGGTGGCGCACGCCTTTAATCCTAGCACTTGGGAGGCAGAGGCAGGCGGATTTCTGAGTTTGAGGCGAGCCTGGTCTACAGAGTGAGTTCCAGGACAGCCAGGACTACACAGAGAAACCCGGTCTCGAAAAAACAAAAACAAAAAAAAAAGACTCTTTTACACTGAAGCTCTTTTCAAAGTGTGCATTGTCCTAGTCTTTCTAGTCTTTCTCAACTAGTGCCACTCCCTGATGATTAAGTACTCAAATATGTGAGCCTACAGGAGCCAACTTCAAAAGTTCCAAGTGTCTTTCAGAGTCTCAACATTGTTTAAAAATAAGAAGTCTCTTCTGCGACTCAAAGTACTCTCTTTACTATAACCCACTATAAAATAAAATTTTATTTAAAAAATTTACTGATTAATTCCAAATGGGAATTTAAAAACCAAAAAAGCATAGTGAAGACATATTAAACCAGAGCAAGAGCAAAAACGAGGAGGGAAGACTCTAAATTCTACACCTCTATGTCTAATGTCAAAGCTCTCTTTGTATCTAACTCCTTTCAGCTTTATTGGCTGTAATGGATCTCTCTCTCTCTCTCTCTCTCTCTCTCTCTCTCTCTCTCTCTCTCTGACTCTATATCCAGTCTGCAGCTCTTCTTGGCAGGTATCTCAGGACTCTGGCATCTCCAACATCTTGGGGTCTCCAACACAATCCAGTCTTTACCTTCATAATACAATGATCTCTCTGGGCCTCCATGCAGGGACACTGCTGACACAAGCATGGCCTCAGTGGCCCTCTTTAGCCTCAGAAGGAAGATTCACAGCCCCTTTGTTGTATCCTTGACACTAAATCAGAACCATGTGATCAAATCTGTCAGTTTCTGCTGTTCTATGGAACTGGAACTTGCCCTCTTGTTCAACTACATTCGCATCAGCATTCTGCTTTTGATGGTTTCCTTCACTGCTTATGCTTCTCTGTAATTTCTCATCATATGTTGGAAGCTTAGCTGGGTTAACTCTTGCCCTGAGGTCCAATATTCCTTTATTCCATTTATCTTTTCTTTAACGTTTCCTTCCTGAGTGCTGGACTTAGTTTCATGACACCTCCTAGTGCTCCTTTTTTCCTCAAAGTGTACACTTTATAATTTTTCTTGCTCAACTTGATACTTTTCACTGTAGACTTGTGTAAGAAGAATTACTAATAACACAGGGCACAGTCAATACTAAGATGTCTTGAAATATTCTCTGCTGATGCCATGAACTGAAAATTCTTCTATTTATCCTCAGGCACAATTTTAGGGCAAAGATGAAAAGCAGACACATTTGCAGGAATAATCTCTAGGCCATTTATAAATATTCTTCCCCTCTGAAACTTCTTGAAGGGATGCCTCTCAGTTCAAATTGGTGCCTTCACTGTTGTCTTCCATGTTCCTCCTTGGATGGTCCACTAAGGCCTGCTTAAAGCATCCAACCACTTTTCTACTCCAAAGTCTCAAAGTCTTCCACATTCCTCCAACAAACAGCATGTTCAGGTCTGACACAGCAATACCACAGTTCTATCTTAGTCACTATTCTATTGCTGTGAAGAGACAGCATGATCAAGGCAATTCTTACAAGAGAAAACATTGAGTCTGTTGCTTGCTTATAGTTTCAGAAGTTTAGCCCCTTATCACCTTGGTGGGGAGCATAGTGTTGGGAAACAATTGAGAGTTACATCCTAATCCTCAGGCAGAGGCAGAGATACTGGGCCTGGCATGGGCTTCTCAAATCTCAAAGTTCAACTTCAGTGATACTTCTTTCAACAAGGCCACAAGTACTCCAACAAGTACAACGTTCTCAATATATGAAGGTTGGATGCCAACCTCATTCAAACTACCACATTCCAGATGTAGCCTCTGTACTATATATGGCTTCATAGATCAAACAAATTAACACATCTCATGGTACTCCTTATGCAAGCTTTAAATAAGACAGATAATCTTTTCTCTGTACCTTTTCCTACATTCCAGTGAAACAGTTCACATATTCAGTTGTCAAGATTAAGAATATAACATCACTTTCAGTCCTGCATGCTCTCTACTCATATGCTGTAGTCTAATCAACACAAGATTAAACTTGTTCATTACATTGGTGTTAAAGTGTAGAAAATAAATACAACAACATTCAGAGGTCTATTAGCCTAAAGAAATTTTTAGGAATTCAAAAGTTTAGATCATATTACGATAACTTTTCTAAAATTAAAGGACAAGGTATACAGCTGGTGTTTCTTAAAACCATAAAAAAGGGACACTGTCCTGTGAATGGACTCCACATCTGGGTATGTAACTAAAGTCTATTTATTAACTATCCTGAAAGTCTCCTATTTTTCAGTGAGCACAGACCAAGAGATGGTTCTGTAACTGATCCAGACAGCTGCACAAATTGTCCTGTCACTTAGGCTGTATGATCCAGAAGATCCAAAGTTGCCTAACAGTGACTGATACAGACATGTTTAGTCTTTGGCGGACACTTACAATTGACTCACAGTACAGGTATTCTTGATTTTGAAGTAAGGTCTTAATATCCTCCAAAAGGAACTATTCTACTTTTGAGAACTAGCTTTTAACTTACTGTTGGATCTTTGCAGAGACTAAATGTTTAAACATGTACCACTAAGTTACCATGAGATATGAGGTGTCTAACATTAACTGAAAGTCATTTGACTTAATAAGCTAAAAGTTTTGGTATGAATGATAATACTCTATCATTAAAGGGAGGTAGAAATAGCAATAGAATCTAAGAACCCTGCCAGCACCAGTCAGTTATATGTAGAACTATTCAAAATGTTCGTTGTCCCTACTCTTGACAACCTGGCTTCTCTCTCCTTACACAGGTAACCTATATAAAATTCCCTATAACCAACTAAACAAACAAAGATTTGAGTATGATCTATAAGTGGTTTTGCCCTATTTATAGGCATAACCCAAAAGTGGAAAGTGTCAAAATGGCAGGCCCATTCTAGGACATCTGTAAAGAAAATATTCCCAGAAGGCAAAACACTGAGTAACCCACCTGGTTTTTAGTTATACTTAGAATGAGAAATGGCTGGATATATAAATATATACTTTTTTTGTTTGTTCGGTTTTTGGTTTTTCGAGACAGGGTTTCTTTGTGTAGTCCTGGCTGTCCTGGAACTCACTCTGTAGACCAGGCTGGCCTTGAACTCAGATCCACCTGCCTCTGCCTCCCAAGTGCTGGGATTAAAAGCATGTGCCACCACTGCCTGGCATAAATATATACTTATTCCTGAGCTGTGTGCAATTGTTTAACTGGATATTTAAGAACTTGGAAGAAATGTAATTGAAATAACATGGTTTTTTAAAAGAAGACAAACAAAGAATTAAAGAAAGGAAGAAAAGCAAAGCAAAGAAGATAAAGAATTGGTAACATCTAGTCACTTTTTACTGCTGTGATACTATGATGATGATTTTATAGAAGAGTATATCTTGGACTTGTATTTTCAGGGGATTCAAAGTTCATCACCGCCAGGCGGTGGTGGCGCACACTTTTAATCCCAGCACTTGGGAGGCAGAGGCAGGTGGATTTCTGAGTTCAAGGCCAGCCTAGTCTACAGAGTGAGTTCCAGGACAGCCAGGGCTACACAGAGAAACCCTGTCTCAAAAAAACCAAAAACCAAAAACCAAAACAAAAAACAGAATGATAGAGGGGTGTGGGGACAGAGGGAGAAGGGGCAGGGAGGAAAGAACCAGAGAGCGAGAGGATTAGAGAGTAAGAGAGTGGAGGGAGCAAACAGTCCCTTTTATAGTGTGTCAGGTATGTCTGGTTGTTGCCAGGTAAGTGTGGGGAGGAGCCTAGAAGGAATGCTAACACTAGATATCAATCCTGGGTCTGAGACATAGTTGCTAAATGTTGCTTCTTTCCTCTGGTAATTGCTTCCTTTACTGTGCAGAAGATTTTAAATTTCATATCATCCCATCTGTCAAGTCTTAGGATTATTTTTTGTGCTACTAGAGTCTTTTTCAGAAAGCTTTTGTTTATGCCTGTTATCAAACTTGGGGATCACAGTCTGTACTCAAAGTCAAGACGTGTCACCTGTCCTTAATAAGTCAGCTAGAAAAGAGAAAACCATGAAAATAAAAAAAATGACATTTATTCAATGTAGCTTCATAATCCTTCTGTTTCCTAAAGTGAAATTAAAGTTAAAAGAGAGGACCAAGGATCTGTACCTTTAAGCAGTTCTGGTCAAGATTTGATCCCATCTACCACTGACACATCATTGTCTGGGCTTGAGTCTAATCCTGTAAAATGTTCTGACAAGCTTTTAAAACTGTGCAAATCTTTCTGAGAGGGACATTCTCTCTCTCTCTCTCTCTCTCTCTCTCTCTCTCTCTCTCTCTCTCTCAGCCTTTTTTCTTCCCAACATGAGATTTCTGGAGGAAAATTTCTATTTCTTTGCCATCTAATATTTCAACAGTGTGATAGCAAAATTGAAAGACATTCTTATCTCTTAATGTATCTTCAGGTGTCTTCATTTTGACCAAACCTGTTACTTGCCTATATCTTGAAATATTCTAGCTGTTTTTCTCAGTCAGTTTCAGATCTTGCATTAAGACTTTTGATCTCTTTTAAATTGGATTTTGTGCTGAGTCAGGAGTATTCACCTAGTTTTATTTCTTGTGTCAATATCCAGTTTTGCCAGAGACACTTGTTTGTAAGGTTATATTTTTTCAATGTGTGATTTTGACAGTTGGGAAGAAATTTAGATTATTGTGGGTATAGGATTTATTTCTGGATTCTCTAGTCTATGAGTCTGTTCTTGTGCTAAATCCATGTTAGTTTTTCACTATGACTTTGGGGTATAAACTAAGATCAGATATTATGATACCTCTACATCATTCTTTATGCTTAGAGTTGCTTTGGCTTGTTCAGATGATTTGTTGATCAGTTTGAGTTTAAGAATATTAATTTTGTAGATGTTTGTATATTTAAAATTTAACTAAAGTGTTATTCTATGAAAAGGTAATTTTGTTACTGAAGATTCTAGTTTTAAGTTACAAAATCCCAACTTCCACATAGATAAAGTCTAAAGGAAAACATTATCAAGGACAAGGAGTTTATCACCAGCAAGCGGCTACTGCTTATTTCAGAATCACAGTTACAATTGCCTGTGAAATAGAGAGTACTTAGGTCAATGTACTATAGAATGACTCACAAGAAGTTTTAAGGTATTTTTTTTTTAAAAATATCAAGCCTTTGTATATAATTTGTATGAGGGTGTATTCCAAATTGCCTATGTAATTTCCATGATAAAGTATAATGCTAAACTATCATTACATTACTTTTTTTCAGGGAACAACTTTGAAGCTTAGACGTGAATAGACAAAAAGCTCAACCTAAATCGATCAAAGACTGGAGCAAAGAACATGTAAGAAAATGGGTAACTGAAGACCTTAACATTGATGAGAAATATGCTCAAATCCTGCTTGATGAAGAGGTAACAGGGATGGTCCTGCAGGTAATAACTGAAGGGGACCTCAGAGAAATGGGCTTGCCATGGGGTCCAGCACTTCTGATAAAATGTATGTGTGAACTAATTAGTTCACCCAACAGTGATCTTGTAGAACTGTAGAAGACAACATGGGAACCTATTCCACACTTCTAATAAGAACCAAAGTTTCAGGTCTTAGGAGGTACACTGGTATACTTATCATTCACCCCCTAATTGCCATTCACTGTTTAAAAGAACTGGAAATGAGCTACGGACTGGATAAGTGTTAGATTGCACTGAGTATGCTAAAAGAGAACATATTCTATGATTCTGGAATAGGAAGAGACAAATTTAAGCATGACATGCAAACTCTCTTGCTTACAAGACAACGCCAGGAGCATGGAGCTGAAACAGACACACCGTTTTCCCCATCATTGAAGGATTGCAGAATGAGCAAACTGAAAAGGTCTTGACTGTAGGAAGTAATCGATTCCCACAAAATGCATTCATTTGTCAAGCTTTAGCAAGACACTTCTATCTTAAAGAGAAGAACTTTAGCACTGCTCTGTTCTGGGCAAATCAGGCCAAAAAGAAAGCACCTAAGAATTCCTATATTTCAGATACACTTGGTCAAGTTTACAAAAGTGAGATCAGACAGTGGTTGGGTAAAAAATTACACATGTAGAAGTATTAGTGTGAACGATCTAACACACTTCCTTGAAGTTGCTGAAAAGGCTTCAAAAGCCTTCAAAGAGTCTCAGGAACAAGCTGATAGTAAAGACTCTGAAACCGAGGTCTGGTCACCACAGAAGTCCCAAAGAAGATATGACACATACAATACAGCCGGCTTCTTCGGAGAAATAGAAGTAGGTCTTGACACTATCCAGCTTTTTCAGCTCACACCTGTTTTCCATAAAGAAAATGAAATGTCAAAAGAATCTATGGCAGAGTTTTTATCTGGAAAGTGGACCATTCCTGCAGACT
>JANHMN010000001.1:261391280-261552832 GCA_030674055.1 Rhabdomys pumilio | reverse complement strand
CCCGAACCCGAACCCGAACCCGAACCCGAACCCGAACCCGAACCCGAACCCGAACCCGAACCCGAACCCGAACCCGAACCCTAACCCGAACCCTAACCCTAACCCGAACCCCGAACCCCGAACCCCGAACCCCGAACCCCGAACCCCGAACCCTGAACCCAACCCCAACCCCAACCCCAAACCTAACCCCGAACCCCGAATCTAACCCTAACCCTATCACTTGTTTCCTAATTCATGAGAAAGAGTCCTCTCATGTATCAAACAGTTCCCCTCTTTTGCATAAGTAATGTTTTCCTAAGTTAAATCAGGCTTATTGTTTGTGTCATCATAATTAACTTACATTAATTTTTCACTTAAAAGAAAAAAAGGTAACTAAAATCACAGTTTTACAGTCCTGAAGTTAATGTTCTTCAAGTCAGATGCTTGCCAGGATTGTTGATCCTTGTGCCACAGTATCCATAACACGGTATTGAAATTCACTAGACATTTTAACTTAAATGAACAACATATAAACTGGAACATAAAGATTGAACCATATTTTTCAAAGTAGCTAAACAGTGATATTGTGCTACACAATAGCGCTGGAAATAGTGAATTAAGAAAATTTTACCTCATTGTTGGCCTCAACTGAAGTTAACAAAACAGTCTATGGAGTATGAAGTGAAGTAATATGCTAAACATAAAATTTTAGAGATTCTGGTATCTCAACTTTTAGGAGTATTAGATTGCTATTTTCTTTAAGGATATAGAACGAAAACAGGGGAAAAATGGAAGGAGTCCAGAAATATAGCTCAACTAGTGAAGATGTCTGTTGCCAGGGTTGACTACCAGATTTGGAGTCCCATAAGATGGAGAGAGTAGACAGATCCCTCTAAGTTGTTCGCTCACCCCCACCTGTATGCTGTGGCTCCTGCACACCTCTTCCCTCCATGTACTGAAAAAAAACAATTTGTAATAAAAAAGAATAAGAAGAAGATTTTTAAAAAGAGATATCAAATAGGAGAAACTACAGATACAAAAGTTCCAATGTCATATTTTACCAGTATCTGGAGTCCCCAGATCCACAAATAGAAGGGGCAGACATGAAATAATGGGACATTTGATAGGATGCTGTGCTTGTTTGAATAAGAATCCTTCTCCTACTCTGCCATGCTCATAAATTTGAATGCTTGGTCATTGGGGAATGGAACTGCTTGAGAGGGATTAGGAGGTGTAGCCTTTTTGGAGTAGTCTTGACCTTGCTGGAGGAAGTATGTCATTAGGGTTGGGCTTTGGGGATTAAAAGCTAAAACCAGACTTATTGTCTTGCTCTTTCTGTTGCCTGTGATCCAGACATAGAACTCCCAATTACTGTAGCACTGCAGCACCATGTTTGCCTGCATGCCACGATGATCCCCACCATGATGACAATGGACTAACTCTTTAAAACTATAAACAAGCACAAACAAAACTCTGTCTTTTATAGGAGTTGTGGTCATGGGTATTTTCATAACAGTAGAACAATGACTAAGACAGATGCCAATGTTGTAGTCACAAGTGACAAAATGTTTGTGAGACTGACAGAAACAGGACACTCAGTATGTACATACTCTATACCAGTGAAACTGACACACTTAGCAGCACATTGGAATCATCTTGTGGAGGGAGAGGGGAGTCCAGGAACAAACTGAGTTCTGTCCCAGAGATGCTGACTTAATCTGGGTTTCAGAGTCTGAATTTTAAAAAGGTCCTTAGGACAGTACAGTTTCAGAACAACAAAAATGAGTTCTCTGTACACTTCAGAGTTATGTATTATGATTTAATTTTAATAATGGCACAAATAAGGCTCAGGAGTTAAATTATTGCAAATCATATAAAAAATATTGAACCAAGAACTGAAGTCCATATTTGCTTAGACATAGGGCCAGAAGCTTGGCAGAAACTAAATTATGGGTCTGATCATATTAGAGGGCAGGGCAGGGGAAGACAGGAGCCAAGTCCTGAGTAAATGAGAGTTGACAAGATGACATTGGAATGCATTATCCATTATTGTATTAGAAAGGGGATGTGTTTGTGTAAGACTTTAGAAGCATAAAATGCTAGTAGCCCATGCTCCTAAGTTAAACTGATATGTGTTTCCAGACATTGAACTTGAGGGTTTTCTACTCCTTGATTATAAGAAAAAAAGGTTATATTGAAAGTATGCTTCAAAGATTGAAATCAGTTGACTTTTCTTTTATGAATGAATCGCAGTGAATATATTTGGCATTTTATAATTTATCTTACCTCCCTATCATTTTTTCCTAGCTCACTTTTCAAGTGACAGAATGACTTATTGGGTGTCTTTTAAAAATTTCATTTCATTACAGAAATGTTGAGTATAAAAATGTGTCCATTGACCTAACCCTGATTCAGATATTCAAGAGCTTCATATGATTAAAGAGAATTTATGGAAATGGAGGCTAGTAGGTGGTAGAATCTAAGAAAACTGAGAAAATTCTGAGATTTTTCCTTTCAAAACCCACAAAAAGTAATCTGAATTACTTTTCATTTTAGAGTGTCCAGTAATTGGTCTTGCTTTTTATTTTTAAGTCTGTCTTACACTTAGTAAGTTCCTCTTTATCAATCCAAATATGTGCCCAAATTTCTGAAAACACTCAGAATAAACTTTTCTTCAATTCTCTGGTCAAACTCAGAGCAAGTTATTTTCAGGAAGACCTAATTGTGCAGTCCCAAGTCAAACATTAAACATCTATGTGATTTCTAGATTATTATATAACTATATTATTATGAAAAGACTTATAACAGATTATCGAGAGAAGAGATTGAAAATACTCAAATGAGGAATAAGTAAGTAAACCATGAAGGACTAGGTAGAAATAGAAAACAGCTGTAATATGGAATATGAATCAATTGCATTAATTTTAGGTATAATAGTGGTATTAATATGGAAGTTATATGTGAAAACAGAAGAGTTTGGCTAATATTCTATGACAAAACACTGCACTAGTCTCCTTGGGTTAGTGTATCATCTCTGGGTGCCATTAATCAGACAGGCATACACTGTCATGTATGTTAACATTAGCTGGGACTTCAGCAAAACTAGAACTTGTTAATAAAATATTACTCATAAGATTGGGAAGAAGGGATCTTTTTTTTGGGATGTCTATTGTGGTACAATTTGGAAAAACATGGTGGGTTGCCTTTTGTGGTTGCTGACATTATCAAGTGACTTTTAAAAAATATCTCTTCCTCTCTGTATCTCAGTATGGATTTGGTGGGGGGAATCAGCTGGGCTACTCCTTTTGTACATAATATGTCATAGTTACGCCATTCTGGATTTATATATTCATATTATACCCATTTCTGGTTCCTGATCACCACCATTATTAATCAGGAGGTCAACTTGTTGAACAAAGGTCACTGGGGAGAAGAATTAGGGTCATAAATTAAACTGGGGACTCTGAGAGGAGCCATAAAGACCACAGTCGTGCATCTGAGCCCCAGAGAAACAAAAAACACTAAATGCATTCTCAGGAACATTAGGATTTTACCTCAACTATGGTTTTTTGCAGACTAACATCACCCAAATGTGAGCTCATAATAATTTCATTATACTTAGAGTGTAAAATATCAATTAAAAACATATAATAAAGGTTAAAAATTTAAAGCTAATAAGTGTTTATTTAAATGAGATTGTAAAGAATGACTGAGGATGATCTCCCAGATGCAGTGTTAATGGTACACATATGTTCTAGAAGATATTTTACCTGCTCTTTAGGAGATTAAGCACGCAATACATTAAGATTAAGACTAAGACTCACAATACAGTCTGACAACTACATTCCCAAAAGGAATGGAAATTTCTACACACACACACACACAAGTGTTTGCTTATTTATTTATTTTTAAATAAATAAATATTTTTATTTATTTATTTATTCACTTTACAACCCAATATCAGCCCTTCCTCTCCTCCTAGTACCCCCTCATGCAAGTCCTCCCTCATTCTCTTTAGAGAAGGGAAAGCCCTACTCTGGGTGTCGCACCCCATTAATCTTCTGCTCACCTTTCCACACATCAAGTTATTGCAGGAATAGGCATATCCTCTTCCACTGAGGCCAGACAAAGTGGTTCATTTGGGGTTGTGGGATCCACAGGCAGGTAACCAACAGGCTCAAGAACAACAGCCCCTGCTCCAGTTGTTGGATGAAGATCAAAGTTGTTGATCCATGAAGATCAAACTGCTCACTTGTTGCATAGCACAAGTGTTTATAACAGCTTTATTTATAATAGCTCCAAACTTTAATGATTAAAATGCTCTTCAGTGAATGGATAAACCTCCATACAATGTAACAGTATTCAAGAATAAAAAGGAAGAAATAGTTGATAAATACAGTGTGTGTGGTTCTTAGGGAAATACATTGGTCAGAAAGCCAGTCCCTAATGGTTACAGATTCCATTCAGATAATTGTTTTGTCATGGCAATGTTATAAATCTGGAGAACAGAGGCTGCCAGAGCTTAAGAACAAGGGAGAACGAAAGGTTGCTAATGGGTGGTATGAAAGATTATTGTGTTAATGGAATTCTTGTGTGTCTTGAGTGTAATGATGGTGTAATCTGGATCTATACAAGTGGTATAATTATCTAAATCTAAATGTGCAAGTGCACATGCACTCATATGCATACAAATCTGGGAAAATCTGAGTACAATTGGTGGATTCTGTTACAATCAATTTTCTGGCTATGATATTACAGTATAGTTTATTCAGAATGTTACATTTGGGTGAACTGAGTGAAGCACGCTCATTGTTTTTTTTTTTTTTTTTTGACTTATTTTATATAACTGTAGAAGAGAGTGTTACTTTAAAATAAAAAATAAAAAAAGTAAAATCTAGAATAAAAAATATCAGTTTTAGGTAACACAAACATGCAGTCTATTGGCATAAATGTAACAAAATATCTGAACTATCAGGATTCAAATATTATTAATTGTGAAATTCCTCAATTGATATTACCTTCTCAGATGACTAGGCTGTTTTAAATGGACAATTAAAAGGGACTTGGACACAACCTTTTGGTTGAGCAGAGCAATGTGCCATTTTCTTAGAAGAGCAGTCCTCAACAGGGCAGCTACAGGGAAACATGAAGAGTGGTATCTTAGAAACTATTGCTGTGATGAAACATCATGACTGAGAGGAATTTGAGGAGGAAAAGGTCTATTTGGCCTAAATATCCTGACTCATAATCCATTGTGGGAAGCCAAGGTGGGAATTCAAACCAGCTGGGAACTTGAAGTAGAAGCTGATGCAGAAGCCATGAAAGGTTGTCACATATCGGCTTGCAACTCATGGCTTGCTCAGTTTACTTTCTTGTAAACTCTAGAATCACCAGAGCAAGGGCCTTCCACATCAATCACTAATTAAGAAAATGCACTGTAGGATTGCCTACAGTTCAATGTTACAGAGACATTTTTTCCTTTGGTTGAGGTTCCCTCCTCTCAGATGACTTAAGTTTGTGTCAAGTTGAAGTAGATTGAACTAACCAGAACAAGTGGCATCATAAGGCAGGTGATGGCAAAATCCTGATTATGGCAAATAGGTCTTAAATGAAGGGAGTAATCTGGGAAGTGAGGCTCGGGAGACACACCCAGAGTGGGGCTTGGAAATAAAAGGTAAACTATGTGGAATCTGAATGCCTGAAAAGTTTCAAGGTTGGGGTGGCTAAGGGCCAAGAAGCTCAGATGAAAGGGTCATGACATCTACTTGAAAATTGAGAATCTGAACTGGTCTCTATAAGAATACTCAGTGTTAGTTGTTAGCTCAGATGTCTGACAGCAGTTCAGAACAGACCACTCCAGACCACATGGTTTCAAGCAGGGGGGTGGGGGTGGGGGTGGGGGTGGGGGTGGGGGTGGGGGGAGGTTTATTCAGGAGATAGGGCAAAGGTGGGGGGAAGAAGATGGAAGAAGAGAGAAGAGGAGAAGTAGAGGCAAGCCATGACCACATGGAGAGAGAGGAAGAGAAGGGGGGAGGGGACAGAGAGATAAGAGGGTAAGAGGGTAAGAGATTAAGAGTAAGAGAGAGAGTAGGGGGCAAGCAGCCCCTTTTATAGTGGACCAGGCCTACCTGGCTGTTGCCAGGTAACTGTGGAGGTGGAGTTTAGACAGAATACTAACATTTACCTGTTTTGGTTTAATTAAAAAAGAAAATTAGAAAGAGGTGACGGCGAAGCAGGAATAGGGTCATCGTGATATCTGACTACTTCCTGCTGCCATTGGTGGTGATGTGTCTCTAGGGGGAACCTAGAAGAATGGGCACGGGGGATGTTTGTCCAGTCTTAGGAGAGTTGGTTGTTTCCTGCTGTCCAGGGTCTATGGAGCCATCTGATGATAGGTCAGAAGGAACAGGTCCAGTAGAAGCAGCTATGTATGTGACAGGAGATGGAGCATCTGGAGGTTGCTTCTCTGGAGCTGTTCTGGATGTGCCTGGACTTGACAAGATGTAGGGAATAAGATTAAGTACATTTGTGAGAAAGAAAATTTTTTCTAAGATGTACATTTGAAACCCAGAGGGATCCCACCCTTTGAAATAGGTAGTAAGTGGGAACTGTAGGCAGATGTACTTATCTGGAAGGAGTCTATTTGGTCCATGAGAGGTAGATCTGAGTGGATTTCCTGTAGCTTATAAGTTTACAAAAGAGATAACAGCATGAGTTAAAAACACGAGCAGTCTTTAAGATGAACCTTTGCTGGATTGTATAATGGAATGTTTTATTAGAGTTAGGCAAGTTTATAGGAACTCAGATAATATTAGGACAGTGGTATAGCAAGAAGAGGAAATATGAAGCATTTAATTGATGGCAACTGAGTTTAGGTAATGAGGTAACAGATAATATCTGTTAAAGTTTAGCTGTTAATATAGTCAGAAGTCTAAGAGTAAACAATACTCTACCAGTTATATATTATTTTAAAAAAGATGACAGAGTCCACTAGCCAACAGTTCTCGTGGTCTCCTTAGCCTCTTGGGTGAAGTCAGTTTGGCTTCCAAGTGCAGAAGACGCAGAGCTTTTTCTCTGTGGAATGGATACGTGTGGCATGAGAAATGACTTACTTTGGTTTAGCCAAGTCATTTGACTCAGAGCATCCAGTATAGTCCACTGAGTTAGTGACACTATCATTCCATACAATCCAGGATGCATCTTCTAGGTGTCCAAGTCTTCTGAAACCATCTTGGGTCAATTGTTAGAGGCTTTGGGAATTCTGTAAGTCATAAACTTAAATATACTATTAGCAGACTTCTGACAAGATTGAGAGCCATAAGGATTGGTTGTAACTAAATAGAATAGCAGTAGTAAAAATCTATTAAGACAGGATAGGAAAGAGTCTTAAGTAACTTTGGCAGGTTGTGTAGTTAGAGAAAAGCACATTTTTGTAAAATTAGCAAAGAAACATTTGGCTAGGACCAGAATAAGAAAGCTGGCAACAGTGGCATACATCATATGGCTGGCGGGTTGGGGCTGTGGGCCACAGGTCATGACCCAGGGTTGTGCTATGGGTCCGAAGCTAAGGGCATAGGTGCTGTGGGTCAGGTTCAGGGCAGGGCAGGACTTGTTACCCAGTGCCTCTGGTGGTTATTCTGCAGTGGGCAAGGAGAAACAAGTGTGTCTCATATTACAGCAACGTTCATGTTAGCTATTCTTGTGGCAAAAGGCACCACTAACACTTACTTTACGGGTCCAGACAGGGAGGGAGAGAGAGAGCCAAACCCTTTGTGCTGGTGGTTGCACATGTGGGGAAGCAAGTCCCAGAGAGGGTCCCTGGCAGGGTGCAAGGAACAGACACAGAGCAGAGCTAAGAACCACAGAGGGGAAGTGGGCAAGCAGGGTCCTGAGACCCACTGCTTTTCAGGCGAGGAGCAGGGGAAGAGGCCTACATTAGCAGGCACACGCGAAAGACTGACCCCTGGGGGAGACACACTAGGGACTAGAGCTTGGAGCCAGTGCTCCTGAGAGATAACAGTCTGTCCAGGCCTGGCCTGAGTACTCAGCTGTGGGAAACTGTCTTGAGAGGGGAAATGTCTCACCCAAGGGGAGGAGTGTAGAATGAGGGTCAGGGAAAAGGCAGGGTTAGCTCTGAGCTCAAGAAATCTTTCCTGGGACCATGTGGATGGTTACTCTGATCAGTGGGAGATGGGGGAGCTTACCAGTTCTAGGGTAGAGAGCATGGATATCCTTTGGTAGCTGGTCTGATGCAAACCTGCAGATTTCTATGTCCAAGTCATGGCACCAATGAAGTGCTTATAAAAAGATAAAGAGAATATGTTCTGTGGGTGTGTGGAGAGGTATGGGGTTAGGAGATATCTCAGCCGACTCATGCAGAGGCATCGCTTCCCCCTGAGTATAGAATAGAGTTTATTGAGGGTATGGGGAGGGGAGCCAGAAGGATAGTAGAGGCAGAGAAAGAGGGAGGGAGGGAGAGAGAGAGAGAGAGAGAGAGAGAGAGAGAGAGAGAGAGAGAGAGAGAGAAGCAGAGGAGTAGAGAAGTAGCCAGTGTTAGACGTCCGCATGCAGTTTAGAACAGACCACTCCAGAACAAACGGTTCGGCGGGGGGGGGGGGGGGGGGGGGGGTTTTTTCAGGAGACAGGGCAAAGGGGGGGGGAAGAAGATGAAAGAAGAGAGGAAAAAGAGAAAGGGAGAAGTAGAGGCAGGCCATGACCACATGGAGAGAGAGGAAGAGAAGGGGAAGAGGGGAGGGGAGAGAGAAGCTAGAGGCAAGAGAGCAAGAGATTAAGAGAGAGTAAGGGAGAGAGGAGGGGGCAAGCAGCCCCTTTTATAGTGGACCAGGCCTACCTGGTTGTTGCCAGATAACTGTGGAGGTGGAGTTTAGACAGAATACTAACACTCAGAGTCAAACTTGTCTTTAGTTCTATGGGATTTAAAACTTTGGGATGTGTCTATATTAATTTTCTGCCTTTTATAATGCAACTGTAAAAATGGATGCAACACATGTATTTATTGAAAAGACAGCCTGATGTCTATGATGGTGTTATATCACCGAGAACCCACTCTCAAATGACTCAGGGGACAAGTACTTGCCATTTTTCTCTGTTTGAAATTGATTTAAATTATTGGTGCTCATCACTGGTACTTTCAATGGTAAATTCTAGTGTTTAGTTTAATCTGTTGTTCTTGTTTTCCCTATTTAGGCAAATGTAGACTCCTATCCTCTCTTAAGATCTTCCAGGCCCCAGGGGAGCAATTACTCTCAATATGGTGTTCACTTCAAATGGCCAAATTTTTTTCTCAGGCTGAGTCAGATTGCTGATCCAGTGAGTAAAAGAGGAATACCCAGGAGACAAGATATAAAAACCATCTGCCCAGGTACAGTTTTTAATACTTCCACTTCTGTGTTCTAAAATGTAGCAATATCAGCTATAAGCATGGGTATATTCAGGTTAGTCTGTAGGCAAAATGATGTAGCTGTATATCCCTGTGTTGTAGGAAGGTCCAGGCAGCCTCCTTTCTTGTCTAACTACTCAGTTTGGTAGTTGGTTACCATATCCCATTCTCCAGTACTGTTCCCCATATTCTGCCACCTTCACTTTGTCTTTTCAGTGCAGACATCCTGCCCTTTGAACAGCAGATCCTGTGTGGCTGTCTTTGAGTTGCCTACTTTAGAATTTTCTCAAGACATAATCTGAGCCGGGCGGTGGTGGCGCACACCTTTAATCCCAGCACTTGGGAGGCAGAGGCAGGCAGATTTCTGAGTTCGAGGCCAGCTTGGTCTACAGAGTGAGTTCCAGGACAGCCAGGGCTACACAGAGAAACCCTGTCTCGAAAAACCAAAAAAAAAAAAAAAAAAAAAAAAAAAAAAAAAAAAAAAAAAAAAAAAGAAAGAAAAAGAAAAGAAAAAGAAAAGAAAAGAAAAAGAAAAAGAAAAAGAAAAAGAAAAAGAAAAAGAAAAAGAAAAGACATAATCTGAGCTGGATTTTACCTGAAAGCCTCTTACCTGATGATTGGCTTTCACAGTATAAAAAAGCACCGTGCAAACTTCAGAGAGTGAGAAACAATGGATAGCCCTACTCATCCATGACGTCTCTCACCTGCAACAACAACCAGCATGGCACAGTTACTCTAATGGTGCAGTATCAGCACTTATACCTTGTTGGTAACCAATAGCTTTCTAATTGAACTTAAGGCCTTTTTAACAGGAGAGATATAAAGTCTGACACTAGAAACCTAGCCAAATCTCTGGAGATTATGAAGTCATAGACGTTTGAGGAGAAACTACATCTGCCAATTTACTAATCTAGCAGATTCCCGAATTACATTCTGCATATTTATTCGACTCTAATTTCTTGTTGTTCCTTTGCTCACTGAACTGATAGAGCAAAGATGATATTCTTGTTCGAAATCTAATTCCCAACTGAAAATATTAGAAACAAGTAGATTCATGTGATGTTTATGAGAACTTTAACAACCCTAGGTGTTTTGAATGTTTGTCTGTGTGTATATGTGTGCATGTATGGTAAATGAATGTGAGTGTGTAAATATTTAGATATGTGTCCCAATAATCAGTTGAATCATGAGTTTCAGAGCTTGTGGAATACCATAAAATAATTTTTGCAGAAGCCCTTTGGTTTCTACCCCTTTTAAATGCGCCATATGTATAAGCACTAATCTTTTTACAAAGTATAGTTAGACTCATTCTACTTTAAGTTATGGTTATGGTTATGGTTATAGTTAGTGTGATGCTCAAAGATGCTAGCTTTTAGGGTGCTGATGAGATGAAAAAGTATTTGCAATATGGAGTTAGTGTTACTCCTAATGAGAACTCATGTTTATTACTATAACTATTAGTGTACCAAGGACATGGTTAAATGTCATTTTCCTCCAAATATCTTATATTTGTTTAATTTAAAAGCAAGCTATCATTTTGAATTCATTTTGTCAGCAAGTTTACTTCATTGTATTCTCTTTTTGGCTTGTAAAAATTAATTGTATCATTTAATCAGTACATTAATATTACATATGTAATCAAGACAGTTTGCAAATTAACAATCATTTAAACATAACTTATAAAGCAATGGAAGACATACATTATTTAGAGGGATAAATAAGTTCCATAAGAAACATTTATTTGAATGGTTGATTATTATTTACAAAGCATCTTGAACTACTGGTACCTGAGAGATTTTCATTAAATATTAATTGGGCAATAGGTTCTCTTTCATTGTGAAACATCTCTTTTTATTTCTATTTATTACTCACATATTACAATAGTAGTATATAATTCTTAAACTGAACATGGATGGAACACACACGTAGTCCAAGAACTTTGGAAGAAGAGTCAGGAGGACAAGTTCAGGTTATTTTTAGCTACATAGTGTATTTGAGGCAAGTTCATATTATATGAGACCTTGTATACCCACTGTCCTTAAAAACCAAAACCAAAACCAAAACCAAAATTACAAACCAAACCAAACCAAACCAACCAACCAACCAACCAACCAACCAACCAACCAACCAACCAAACAAAAACCTACAAAAATCCATTTATCTTCAAGTTGTAGTATGGTTTATTGGTACAAGGCAGCCATTTTGTTTATTCCTGCTTTGAAGATCCAAACTCTCCACCAAACCCTTTCAACTTAATATAAGATCAAAAGTCACCCAGATACTGGCAGCAGATGTTAGCTGCCTGTGCTGTTAGAGATAGCACAAGTAGTGTAATCTTCATTTGCATTTTTCTTTTGAGAAAGAAACTGTTTCTGTCCCTACATGAACATTTTTGCTCTAGTGGAAACTGTCAAGCATACAGTATTCAGCCTTTTAAAAATTATCATGATGAGCATCATCATTATTATATGTATAGGGGTTACATATGCTACAGCATGTATGTGTGGTCAGAGAACAGCTGTGTAAAGTTGGTTCTCTCCATTCACTTTTGTGTGGGTTCCAGGCAGGGGAACTCAGGTTAGGGCACCTTTAGCTGCTGAGTCATCTCACTGGTCCATGGATTCAATGTTTCATTTATCTAAGATTGGTGTCAGATGAAAGTTAGAGTTCTTCCAGTTTTTTTAATTGATGCTGAGTATCCTGCTTGTCTTTGGTGTTATTATGATGAATTTATTGCAACTGTGATTCAAGGGAGCCTGGGTATATCTTCAGCTATAGCAGAACTTGGTAGTGTCATCCACATGGTATTGGGTTTTCGGATATGAAAGATGCAAGGGTAAGAGGCCATGGAGGCTAGCACCAAGATTTGAGAAAGTTATGGAGGCAAGGCAATTTATAGGTATCAGGTTCCTGACAAGGAGGACTTGAAAAGCCAGTGATAAAGTAGAAAAGTGAAATGTAAGTTGCCATGGAGACCCCAGGATTTTTAATATTCTAAGACTATGGAGCATCTGCTAAGAAAAGCTCATGTACAGAGGGGCTAGATTTAAAACTAGTTCAAACATGTTTCAGAGGGCAAAATTGGAGAGTAAGGCTACCTAAGGTTGTTGGGTCCCAGATGATTATTATATCATGAGGCCAAGAGGCCCAGTATGGCTTTATGAATATATATGTGCATGAATACATACATAATACATACATACACACACACACACACACACACACACACACACACACACACACACACAATAACAACTGATGAAAAAGGCCATGAATTTGAAGGAGAATGGAGAGAAGTATATGGGAGAGTTTGGAGGGGAAAAAAGGAAGGGAGAAATGTTGTAATTAAAATAAAATCTCAAAAATAAATAAAAAAATCCATTTAAATTCCTGCTTTCCATCTTAAAATTGGAGTTTTGTTGTTTTTTAAAATTAAATTATATTTTTAAAAAGTATATTGTGGATTTTTCCCTAGATTCCTTGCTTTCACTAGCCCTGAATAGTTGGCTATGTTTCTGGTACCTGGTATGATTTCCCTCTTGTTCAGTGGGTCTTAAGTTCAATTATCAAACTAATGGTTAATGCCAAGTTTGATATGCATTATCAATCAAATACACCCTTAAGATTATCATGCCATGCTGGTCATTTTGTGTTCATAAGTGTCATAGCTGCATAGGGCTATTTGTTGCTTCTCTCCTTTGGAAGCTTGACAGGTGGCTTCTGGTACCATGAAAGTTAGTCCTCAGGGAGGTGGCTTTCAGGTAAATTCCAGCTCAGAGACCTCTAGGCCCTGTCTTTGAAGTATATGGTATTTTTAGAATATACCTGGGGGGCAACCAAGGACAAAAGCAATAACCTGTAATATTTAGAAAGTCTCTTAGACAACTGACCAACAACCCAAAGGAAGGGGAAATGGAAAAACTCAGGAGAAATGTTAGTCATATAAATGTGATTTGGTCTAATTATATTTGAAATGTTCTGCCAATGTGTTAGAAATTGAATAACTAGGGAAGCTTGAATATATTTACAATGCACCTTAGTTTGGGCCCACAAAGCAATAAAAGCATATGATAGCTTTTAATAAATGTTTCAAAATCTGACATAAATCCATTAAAAGGCAGTTTAAGCAATGTGTTCTTTGGGACTTTTGATGAAAAATAATAATGAAATAAATGTGATTTCTCTCTTTTTTCAATGGTGGCTCTTATTTATTGTTTGTCTATGACCAAGGAATTTCAGAAAAGTAGACATTGAAGGGCATTTCAAAATTTGTGATGTTATTATGATGATTACACAGTGGATTTGGGGTGGATTTTACTCTTATTTCTAAAGATTACAGAATGAAATTATCCAGTCTTATTTTCTTTGGAACAACTGGGAAGATTCCTGTAAGAATCTTGATTTTCAGGTTTTTTTTTTTTTTTAATTTAAGAGAAAATTGAATTTAGTAATAGCCCACAAATAGATTTAATCTAACATTTTTGCTTCTCATGCAGTAGTAAAAATGTTATCTGAGTAATTTAATTTGATTTACTTCAATTATTAGGTAGGATAATTTCCTAAGTCTGTTGTCATGATGTGATTAGACCATGCGCTAAAACACCTGATTACTGAGAGCTTTGTTATGACTCGTGAAGGTAAGAAACAACAACAAACAACCACAACAGAAGCCTGTGCTATATCAGGCTACACAGAGAGTTTTGCTATACTGGTACAAAGAACTTAGAGGCCAGAATGGCACTGAGTGCCAGAAGTGTGTAGAATGAAAAAAATACAACTCAGTGAAAACAATGTGAATCACAGATATGGGACTATAGTGTATAATCTGATCTTTCTTTTGTTGTCTTCTTAATCTATACATTTACTCACTATATTCCAAACACCACCTTTTCAACATCATGAAATATTAATGAAATATTTTATATTCTTTTATATTGGTGCTGTATGAAATTTCATGTCTTTTCTTTTCTTTTTCTTTTTTTCTTTCTTTCTTTCTTTCTTTTTTTTTTTTTTTTTTTTTACATATATAGCATACTTTACTCACTTTTTTCCCTTTTTATATGTACTGATGTTTTGGTGGCATGTACTTCTCTGTGCCACACATTCACTTGATGTCCATGGAGGCCAGAAGGCATCAAATCCTCTAGGACTGGAATTACATTTGGTTGTGTGCCTCCACATGGGGTCTGGGAACAGAACTCAGGTCCTCTCGAAGAGCAGCCAGAGCTGTTAACCACTAAGACAACTCCTGTATCCCAGTATATTTTAATTAGAAATAGTCACATTTTGAATGCTCAAAAGCACCATAGGCTCACAATCTACCACTTAACAATGTTAGTCTGGAACAAATATGTTATAGACTTAGGGAACTCAGATACTTCCCCCTCAGTTCTCAATTTTAAATTATTTAAGTTTGGTGAAAAATTAAGTATATTTAAAACTAATTGAAAAAATAAAAAGATACAAGATTTAAAAGTAATTGCATTTTTATATTTTCAGAGGTTGTACCAAGCATAGGCAATAAGGTTTTAGAAACAGGGATATACAAGAGTTGGCAGGCAAGTAAAAATTAAACAATACATGGTGTCAAATGGCATAGACTTCAGAAAACAGATAACCATCAGAATTTCAGTTTGTCAAAAATATCTGTTTAAAATCATGCATAGAACAGTCTCAAAATGTATAGAGTATAAATTAGTGGACAAAACTTACAGAAAAAGTGTGTTAGTGTAATATATTAAAATATTCTTCATAGCAATTGATGAAGAAAAATAAATTAGCAATATGTAGTATCTAAACATATAATCAATGAACAAACCTCATCTGATGCATACAGAACTCTGATATGTTAAAAGATTCATATTTTCCACAAATGTATTTAAGACCTTTATATAATTTTTAAATTTCACATCAAATTTGTTTGTTCGTTTAGTGTATTGTGCAGCAGAGGACAACTTACAAGAATAAGTTCTTTTCTTCTACAACCATAACAGAGATGTAAAGAATCTCTAGAGTCAACTTACAGGTTTTTCTTTCTGTTTTTTTTTCTTCTAATAACTTATTACTTAGTATTTTTATTGTACTTTCAAATTATCATTAAAAGCCACCTTCCCTTCTGTTTCCCATGCTGTTGTATAAATTAACTCTGGTGATTTTTATCCCATTTCCCTTACTTTCTAACAGTGTGTGTGTGTGTGTGTGTGTGTGTGTGTGTGTGTGGTGTGTTTGATGTGTGGTACATGTGTATATGTGTGTACACATTCATGGGCTGAAACATGTAAGTTTTGTTGTCTTCCTATATTGTTTTCTACCTTATTTTTAATTTTTTGGTTGGTAATGAACTTTGGACCTCATGCATGCTAGTCCAGTGGTGAGCTTTAAACCCCAGCTACTGCCATGCAACCTGATATTCATATTAACTTGGCTGGATGAGTTACTAGAATCTGCCCATCTCTTCCTAGTAATAGTGTAGTTACAGGTATATGAGGTTAGGCTTTTACATTAGCCTTGGAGATTCAAGCTCAGGTCGTCCTGTTTGTGTATACCCTCACTTGTCCATGGAGACATCTCCCACCCCTTCTCAAGAACACTCTTTATTACATATCTTTTCACCAGATTTGTAAACTTTTCATATCATCAGTGGGTCTTTTAAAATAATGGAGGTGAAGTGTTACTCAGTAGTTGAGATTTATTTTGTGATTTTAGGTTGGCTCAGTTAAATACATTTGCTTCTGTTCTAATTTTTCTTCAGTGACTAATCCTGGATTTTGCTGAGTATAAATCCTTTGTGTATCTATACACTGAAGTGGGTCCTCCCTGGTTTTTATTGCTGGATGCTGAAAGCATTCTGACCAACTCATGATCACAGCTGTTTAATTGATATAATTCTCTCTCTCTCTCTCTCTCTCTCTCTCTCTCTCTCTCTCTCTCTCCCCTCTCTCCATCCATCTCCCTCCTCTCTCTTCCCCTCTTTTTGTGTGTGATTATTATTTTCACTTTCTTTCATCTGTTTGTGGTCAGTTCAGCTGATTACAAATATGACTTTTATGAGTAACATTACACTAAGTACAAACTAGTAGATGTCTGGCATTGTGATGGCTGCTCCCCACTGTCAACTTGACTATAGCTGGAAAGAACTACAATTCAGAAATGGAGCACAGCTGTGATCAAGATGTTGAGTCTGGAAGACACAGGCTTTTGATCTGGATCTTGTGGCATACTGGTCATGAAGAACTTAGCTGTAGGCAAGCTGGCACACACCTTTAATCCTAGGAGACAAAAGTAAGCAGATTTCTAAGTTCAAGGCTAGCCTGGAACAGAGCAAGTTTCAAGTAAAGATTAGGACAAGGTGTGGTGGTTCACAGCTTTAATCTGGGCCATACATTCTGTTGGTGTCCTATATGAGGAGAATGGAAAAAGAGAAGGTTCACTCTTCTCCACCTGCTTACACTTACTAGCCCGTACATTGAGTCTACTCCTTCAGGACTCCAGCTTATACAGAAGACCGGTGGAACCACTCGGCTTTGTTGGACTGTATGGCAGAAATTTCCCTGTTCAATATATTTGCAGTGGGAAGCCTGTGATTGGATAAGGAAAAGAGAGGCAGAGATAAAGGTGGCAAAGATGGAGAGGCAGGGAGAAATACAGGATTGAGAGTGAGGAAGATGAAATGGCAGCAGACATGGACCCAAGTGGCTTCAAGTAGAATAGGTAGATATGAAATCTAAAGGTTAGGATAACTGGGATAACTTGTCTAAATTGGGTGGACTTCTTGGGATTTGAGTATTTGCTGATACATAAATCTGTTTGGTTAACTATAAGCTTTAAAGTTTTGTTTTACTGGGTTACTGAAAGGTGGGACCACCAACAACTGGGAGGCTGTGGCTCTGAAGGAACTAGCGGCTCCAGGGACAAGTGAACCAGAGCTGAGAACACAGCGACCGGTCACTGCTGGGGGCTAGAGACAGAGGAACCACACTGAACCTGAGAGGTAATGGTAGTGAAAGAGTTAAAAAATTTTAAACCTTCCACAGATGGAGTCAAGAGTGCAGATCAGCTTGTTCTATGCTCTGGGTCCTAGGAAACTAGCTATCCATAAGACAAAATAAATAAGATAGGAGTTCAGAGCTGGGAGTTCAGGTCAGCGTGACCATGCACTCTGGGTACCAGGAACTGAACTGACCACAAGATAAATTAAATAGGGTTTGATTCTTACAAGAAGAAAGGCTTGTATGAGAGATTTCCCCATGACTGTTTCTTGAACTTGTCACGGAAGCTGAACACTGGACAAGTACTTTCTATAGATACTTAATCATGATTCCCCCCCCCCCCACCTCCCCTGGGTTGTGGTTTTTCCCTTTAAAAGCTCTACCTCTTCTCTGAGTGGGGGTTGTACTTCATTGCTTGTCTCTGCGTAGGACAGGCTAGAAGTGCGACCTCAACATGTTGAATCAAACATACCTCTTGCTGTTGCATCAAGTTTGGTGTCTTGTGAGTTACTGGGGTGGCCATGAATTCCTGAGAAGAGGGAGGGAGTTCCTCCCTTTCTGGTGGGCCTTACAGTAGCAATGCCGGAACTTGGTGGGAGCCAGCTGGATGCCTCCTTTCTAATATCTCCCTCGACAAGACTGAGCAATTACTAGATTCTTGGACTTCCCAGTCACAGCTGCCCATTGTTGGGTTAGTTGGATTGCATCCTGTAAGTCATTCCAATAAATTCTCTTTATATATATGTATTCATTCCATAAATTCTGTGACCCTAGAGAACATTGATTAATATACTCATCTTTTGACTCAGACATCTTTGGATACATACTTAGGAGTAGTTTGGCTAGATCATGTAGTAGTTCTAGTTCTTTTTGTTTTTATTTTGTTTGTTTGAACCTCCATACTGCTTTCATAGTGCCTTCATTAATTCACACTCATATTAATAGCGTGTAAAGCTTCCCTTTTCTTTACATATTCAAAGCGTTTGTTGTTTATTATCTTTATTCTAGTTCTTCTGACTGTAGTGAATGAAATATCAGTGAAGTTTTAAACTTTTGTTTCCCTGATACTTAAGGTTAGTCAACATTTTTCATACATTTACTGGCCATTTGTATCATTTTCTTTTGAAATATCTGCTCAATTTATTTGGTAATTTATTGATTTATTATTCATTTTTTGTGTATGTATTTAAAATTTTGAGTTTTTATATATTCTGAATATCAATTCCCTGTCTATCTGTGAAATTTTCTTTCCTATTCTGTAGTGAGTTTCTTCACTCTGGTAATTGCTTCCTTTGCTATGCAGAAACTTTAAAATTTCATTCAGTCTCATCGGTCAGTTCTCGGAATTATTTCCTATTCTACTAGTCTTTACAGAAAGTCCTCTCTTGATACTACATCTCGAAGTGTTTCCTTTCATCACATTCAAACTTACATTGTATCCTAAGATCTTTGAATTATTTTAAGTTGGTTTTGTGCAGGGTGAGAGATACACATGTAATTTAATTATTATATATGTGGATATGCAACAAATACTGTGAAACTGGGTGTGGGGGTTAATGTCTGTACCCCAATAAATTGGAAGTGGAGGCAAGAGAAAAGTTTGAGGGCATCCTTAGCTATGCAGTGAGTTGGAAGCCACATGACACACTGTCTCAAAAAAAATCAGTAAATCCATAAATCAATTAATATAACTAGATAAAGACAAAAGCCTTGAGGTGAGTGACAAGGCTAAAAAATTCTCCAGCAGATTTATTTAAAAAAATAACAATAAAAATTAAATGAAACCTTCAAAATTGGTTTATCTTATTATTTTCTGGAGATACTTTAATCAAAATATTTGATTGTGTTTCTGATTGTCTTTCACATCTCCTGACACTGGGGAAGGAAGGCTTTGGTACTTCTGTTAAGATCTTCTTTCCTTTTAGGAAGAGAATCTTCACAGAAAAGTAGTCATTCTTATAGTTTTAGTGACAGAAATTCTGTTATCTGATAGAGCTCCTTACAATGTATACTTTGAACACAGTGCTCTGGCTTTGGGCTGAGACCATCTGTTAGTTTTGAGGCCCAGAGTTCAGTTTGTTGGTGAGGGAACTCATCACATGCTGTCCTGTTTTTGGCAGCAACTGCTACAACAATCTTCTCAAAATGTAGAAAAATGTCCAAGTTCTTTTGTGTTTCATTATTTTTAGGCCTGCTTTGCTCTGGCATGCTCCATTTATTTTACAGGCTGCTGACTCCTGGCTCTGTAGTGAAATGGACTGAGCCCCTGACTGCTTGCTACTGAGAAGCACAGAAGCATCTGTGGATCCATCACTTCAGGTTCCTTGGGTTCCTTGGCAGATAAATAGATTAACCAGCTGAATGAGAATATTTTAAAATGATATATTGTCATGTAGGTAATAACTTCAAATTTCTAAGAAAACTTAACTTTAATTATAATTGTAGTTTTCCAAGATTTCAAAGAAAAATATGTCAGAAATAGAATGATATACAGACTATATTTTCAGAATTCTGGGATTTTTTCTTGGATAACCTTTGTAAACTCCCAGTCATTACCCTCAAAAGGAAAAAAAAAAGAGAGGAAAACTTTCTGACATACTACAGTTTTTTATAAAGACATGTCACTATGTTTCATATGAAATAGAAATTTACAAAATCACATATATGGGAAGATGACACTTCTCATAACACACTGCACCATAAACATTTCAAGATCAAATCCAGGCCAGGCAGTCCATCAGTCTGATAAAATATAGTTTGTGCTCTATATTTTTCTTCAAGATAAAACTATTTTGTTTATTATTTGCTGATTTTGAAAAATGTTATACATTACCTTCAAATGTTCAAATACTGGGGCTAGAGAGACATGGCTCAGCAGTTGAGTACTTGTTGATTTTTAAGAGGACCCAGTTTTGATTGGCAACACCCACATTGGTAAGCTTATAACTATCTGAAACTCCAGATCCATTGGATTCTGATGGTATGTTTTTTGGCCCCTGTGGGAGCCTGCAATCTTGTGTACTCTATTATACATACATACATACATACATACATACATACATACATACATACTACACATATACATGCACATTAATATAAATGAAATGTTTTAAAAATATTTGAGAGCTTGAGAGAGGGCACTTGATGTTTTTGTAGAACATCTAAGTTTAGATCCCAGAGCCTATGTGGTGGTTGACAAGAATCCAAAACTCCAGTTCCAGGGCATATGACACCCTTTTCTGAGCTTGTCCATGGTACATATACATATATGTAGGTTGTTGTGGTTTGAATAAGAATGGCCCACATAGGCTCATATATCTGAATACTTGGTGGAACTATTTGAGAAGGGTTAGGAGTTGTGGCCTTTTTAGAGAAGTTGTGTCACTGAGGGTGGGCTTTGAAGTTTCAAAAGCCTAAGTCATTCTCAGTTAACTCTGATTTGTGCCTGTGGATAAGGATATAAGCTCTTAGCTACTACTCCAGTGAGTGCCACACCTACCTGCTGCTGCTGTACTACCTACAATGTTTATCATGGATTCTAACCTTCTGGAACCATTTCTTATAAGATACTACCTTGGTTGTGGTATCTTATTACAGGAATAGAAGTGTAATAAAACAGACAAAATACTCAAATACATTAGAAAAATCTTTTAAAAATTATTTAAAAAATAAAAATTCTTAAAATGCTTGGCAAATTTCTTTTTATAGAGAATGTTTGCTGACCACTCATATAAAAAGTAATGCTGATATGGATAGATGGCTCAGTATTTGAGAATACTGGCTGCTTTACCAGAGGACCAAGCTTTGATGTCCAGCAAATACATGGCAGCTCACAACCTTCTGTAACCCTAGTCCTAGGGGATCTGATAACCTGTTCTGGTCTCTTCTGGTACCAGGTATGCATGTGATAAACAGACAAACATGCAAGCAAAACATTCATACATACTTAAAAAAACTATAGTGCTACCGATACTATAATTTCAGAAACATGAAAATTAAGTCAATTTAACTGAATTTGTCTCACTAAAAAATACTATTGTATCTGTATCTGTAAGATTTTATTTCATGGTCCTTCTGGTCTGAGCCTATGCCCTGAACAGACCTTGGGTACTGGCTCCACAGCCAGTCCCACAACACCCAGAGGAAGCTCAACTCCCAGGTGCTCTAACACGCACAGGACCACAGGACCACAGGACCACAGGACCACAGGACCACAGGACCACAGGACCACAGGACCACAGGACCACAGGACCACAGGACCACAGGACCACAGGACCACAGGATCACAGGATCAGGGGAAGTTTGACTACCAGGAGATCAGACACACCCAGGAGCACTGGAACTCTGACGCACTCAAGATCACAGCTGAGGTCATAACATATTTCCCAACACCTAGTGTAACTGAGACCCCCACAGGAACCAGGGAAAAACAAACCCCTGCTCAGCCAGAGGGATGGGTTCTTTCCAGCTTGCACTTGTGCCTGGAGAAAACCCAGGGCCCTGACTCCCCATCCACCCCTGAAACATCCAGAGAAAGCTTGACTCCAAGGAGCTCTGTCACAACAAGACCTCAGGAGCTTGGTCACACCAGGATTTCAGGATGCCAGATACAGCTTGACTCCAGGGAGCTCTGGCACACCCAGGATCTCAGGATCCCAGGATCTCAGAAGCACAGGATCACTGAGACAGCTGGACTCTGAGGAGTTCTGACACAACCAGGATCACAGGAGGGACAGGCCACAGTCAGAGGCAGCAAGGTAAGGAAGCACTAAAGATAACCAGATGGTGAGAGGCAAGCACAAAAAAAGCAACAGAAACAAAGGCTACTTGGCATCGTCAGAACTCAGTTCTCCCACCATAGCAAGTCCTGAATATACCATCACACCCAAAAAGCACGGTTTGGATTTAAAAGCACTTCTCATGGTGACGATAGAGGACTTTAAGAAGAACATAAATAGATCCCTTAAAGAAATATAGGAGAACACAGGTAAACAGGTAGAAACACTAAGAAGAAACACACAAATTCCTTAAAGAATTACAGGAAAACACAACCAAACAGGTAAAGGAATTGAACAAAGCCTTCCAAGATCTAAAAATGGAAATAGAAACAATAAAGAAATCACAAAGAGAGACAGCCCTGGAGATAGAAAACCTAGGAAAGAGATCAGGAGTCATAGACACAAGCATCACCAACAGAATACAAGAGATAGAAGAGAGAATCTCAGGTGCAGAAAATACCATAGAAAACATTGACACAACTGTCAAAGAAAATGCAAAATGCAAAAAGCTCCTAACCCAAAACATCCAGGAAATTCAGGACACAATGAGAAGACCAAACTTAAGGATCACAGGTATAGAAGAGAGTGAAGATTCCCAACTTAAAGGGCCAGTAAATATTTTCAAAAGAATTATAGAAGAAAACTTCTCTAACTTAAAGAAAGATATGCCCATGAACATATAAGAAGCCTACAGAACTCCAAACAGACTGAACCAGAAAAGAAATTCCTCCTGTCACATAATAATCAAAACACCAAATGCACAAAACAAAGAAATAAAATTAAAAGCAGTAAGGGAAAAAGGTAAAGTAACATATAAAGGCAGACCTATAAGAATTACACCAGTCTTCTCACCAGAGACTATAAAAGAAGATCCTGGGCAGATGTCATACAGACCCTAAGAGAACACAAACGCCAGCCCAGGCTACTATACCCAGCAAAACTCTCAATTACCGTAGATGGAGAAACCAACATATTCTATGACAAAATGAAATTTACACAATATCTTTCCACAAATCCAGCCCTACAAATGATAACTGATGGAAAACTCCAACACAAGGAGGGAAACTACACCCTAGAAAAAACAAGAAAGTAATCTTTTTTCAAGAAACTCAAAAGAAGATAGCCACACAAACATAATTCCACCGCTAATAACAAAAATAACATGAAGCAACAATCACTTTTCATTAATGTCTCTTAACATCAATGAACTCAATTCCCCAATAAAAAGACATAGACTAACAAACTGGATCTGTAAACAGGACCCAGAATTTTGCTGCATATAAAAAACGCACCTCAGTGAAAAAGACAGATACTACCTTAGAGTAAAAGGATGGAAAACAATTTTCCAAGCAAATGGTTCCAAGAAACAAGCTGGAGTAGCCATTCTAATATTGAATAAAATCTACTTTCAACCAAAAAAGTTATCAAAAAAGATAAGGAAGGAAACTTCATACTCGTCAAAGGAAAAATCTATCAAAATGAACTCTCAATTCTGAACATCTATGTTCAAATTTAAGGGCACCCACCTTCATAAAAGAAACTTTACTAAAGCTCAAAGCACACGTTGCACCACACACAATAATAGTGGAAGACTTCAGCATTCCACTTTCAGCAATGGGCAGATCATGGAAACAGAAACTAAACAGAGACACAGTGAAACTAATAGAAGTTATGAACCAAATGAATTTAACAGATGTCTATAGAACATTTCATCCTAAAACAAAAGAATATACCTTTTTCTCTGCATCTCATGGTACCTTCTCCAAAACTGACCATATAATTGGTCACAAAACAGGACTCAGCAGATACAAGAAGATTGAAATAATCCCATGCATCCTGCCTATCAAATCACTACAGACTAAGGCTGGTCTTCAATAACACCAGAAACAACAGAAAGCACACATACATGTGGAATCTGAACAATACTCTACTCAATGATAACTTGGTTAAGAAAGAAATAAAGAAATTAAAAACTTTTTAGAATTTAATGAAAATGAAGGCATAACATACCAAAATGTATGGGACCCAATAAAAGCAATGCTAAGAGGAAAACTCATAGCTCTAAGTGTCTCCAAAATGAAACTGGAGAGAGCATACACTAGCAGCTTGACAGCACACCTGAAAGCTCTAGAACAAAATGAAGCAAATACACCTAAGAGGAGTAGATGGCAGGAAATAATGAAACTAGGGGCTGAAATCAACCAAGTAGAAATAAAAAAAATTATACAAAGAATTAACAAAACCAGGAGCTGGTTCTTTGAGAAAATCAACAAGTTAGATAAACCTTTAGCCAGACTAATCAGAGGGCACAGAGACAGTATTCATATCAACAAAATCAGGAATGAAAAGGAAGACATAACAAAAGAAACTGAGAAAATAAAAAAAAAAAAACACCAGATCCTACTAAAAAATCCTATACTCAACAAAACTGGAAAATCTGGATGAAATGAACAATTTTCTAGACAGATACCAGGTACCAAAGTTAAATCAGGACCAGATAAACCATTTAAACAGTTCAATAACCCTTAAAGAAATAGTAGCAGTCATAAAAAGTCTCCCAACTAAAAAAGCCCAGGACCAGATGTGATTAGTGCAGAATTCTATCAGACCTTTAAAGAAGACCTAATACCAATACTCTTCAAAGTATTTCACAAATAGAAACAGAAGGAACACTATCCATTTCATTCTATGAAGCCACAATTATGCTTATACCTAAGCCACAAAAAGAACCAACAAAAACTACAACTCCAGACCAATTTACTTTATGAATATTAATGCAAAAATACTCAATAAAATTCTCAAAAACTAAATTCAAGAGCACGTCATAATAATCAACCATTATGATCAAGTTGGCTTTATCCCAGGGATGCAGGAATGGTTCAATATATGAAAATCCATCAATGTAATTCACTATAGAAACAAACACAAAGAGAAAAACCACATGATCATCTCACTAGATGCTGAGAAAGCATTTGACAAAATTCAACATCCCTTCATGATGAAAGTCTTGGAAAGATCAGGAATTCAAGGCCCATACTTAAACATAGTAAAAGCAATATACAACAAACAAGTAGCCAACATCAAACTAAATGGAGAGAAACTTGAAGCAATTCCACTGGCATCAGGGACTAGACAAAGCTGCTCACTCTCCCTACCTATTCAATATGGTGCTGGAAGTCCTGGACAGAGCAATTAGACAACAAAAGGAAGTCAAAGTGATACAAATAGGAAAGGAAGACGTCAAAATATCACTATCTGCAGATGATATTAAAGTATACACACGTGACCCCAAAAATTTCACCAGAGAACTTCTAAACCTGATAAACAACTTCAGCAAAGTGGTTGGATATAAAATTAAGTCAAACAAATCAGTAGCCTCCTTCTAGTCAAAGGATAAACAGGCTGAGAAAGAAATTAGGGAAATGACACCCTTCACAATAGTCACAAATAATATAAAATACCTTGGTGTGACTCTAACCAAGCAAGTGAAAGATCTGTATGACAAGAACTTCAAGTCTCTGAAGAAAGAAATCTAAAAAGATTTCAGAAGATGGAAAGATCTCCCATGACCATGGGTTGGCAGGATTAATTTAGTAAAAATGGCTATCTTGCCAAAAGCAATCTACAGATTCAATGCAATCATCATTAAAATCCCAACTCAATTCTTCACAGAGTTATAAAGAGAAATTCTCAAGTTCATTTGGAATAACAAAAAACCCAGGATAGAAAAAACTATTCTCAACAATAAAAGAAACTATTAAAATCTTCATGGTATTGGTACAGAGACAGGTAGGAAGATCAATGGAATAGAACTGAAGACCCAGAAATGAACCTAGACACCTATTGTCACTTGATTTTTGACAAAGGAGATAAAACTAGTGGAAAAAGGACAGCATTTTCAACAAATGGTGCTGGTTCAACTGGCAGTCAGCATGTAGAAGAATACAAATCAATCCATTCTTATTTCCTTGTACAAAGCTCAAGTCCAAGTGGATAAAGGACCTACACATAAAACCAGATACACTGAAATGAATAGAAGAGAAAGTGGGGAAGAGCACATAGGCACAGGGAAAATTTTTTTGAACAGAACACCAATGGTTTATTCTCTAAGATCAAGAATTGACAAATAGGACCTCATAAAATTGCAAAGCTTCTGTAAGGCAAAGAACACTGTCAATAGGACAAAATGGCAACCAACAGATTGGGAAAAGATCTTTATCAATCCTATATCTTATAAAGGGCTAATATCCAATATATACAAAGAACTCAAGAATTTAGCCTCTAGAAAATCAAATAATCCTATTAAAAATGGGGTACAGAGTTAAACAAAGAATTCTCAACTGAGGAATATCAAATGGCTGAGAAGCACCTAAAGAAATGTTCACCATCCTTAGTCTTCAGGGAAAAGCAAATCAAAACAACCCTGAGATTCCATTTCACACCAGTAAGAATGGCTAAGATCAAAAACTCAGGTGATAGTAGATGCTGGTGAGGATGTGCAGAAAGATGAACACTCCTCCATTGTTGGTGGGATTTCAAGATAGTGCAACTACTCTGGAAATCAGTCTGGTGGTTCCTCAGAAAATTGGACATAGTATTACCTGAGGATCCAGCTACACTACTCCTTGGAATATACCCAAAAGAAGCTCCAACATATACTAGAGACACATGGTCCACTATGTTCATAGCAGCCTTATTTATAATAGTCAGAAACTGGAAAGAACCCAGATGTCCTTCAACAGAGGAATGGATACAAAAAAATGTGGCACATTTACACAATGGAGTATTACTCAGCTATTAAAAACAACGACTTCATAAAATTCTTAGGCAAATGGATGGAACTAGAAAATATCATCCTGAGTGAGGTAACCCAACCACAAAAAGCACACATGGTATGCACTCACTGATAAGTGGATATTAGCTCAAAAGCTCAGAATACCCAAGAAACAATTCACAGATCACATGAAGCTCAAAAAAAAAAATGAAAGACCAAAGTGTGGGTTCTTAAGTCCTTCTTAGAAGGGAGAACAAAATACTCATGGGAGAAAATATGGAGACAAAGTGTGGAGCAGAGACTGAAGGAAATGCTATCCAGAGACTGCCCCATCTGGGGATCCATCCCATAATCCCATCACCAAACCCAGACACTATTGTGGATGCCAAGAAGTGCATGCTGACAGGAGCCTGATACAGCTGTCTCCTGAGAGGCTCTGTCAGAGCCTGACAAATACAGTTGGATACTGGCAGTCAATCATTGAACTGAGCATGGGGTCACCAATGGAGGAGTTAGAGAAGGGACTGAAGGAGCTGAAGGGGTTTGCAATTCCATAGGAAAAACAATAATATCAACCAACCAGACCCCCCCAGAGCTCCCAGGGACCAAACTATCATTCAAGGAGTATATATGAAGGGACCGATGACTCCAGCTGCATATGTAGCAGAGGTTGGCCTTATTGGGCATTGTTGGGAGGAGAGGCCCTTGGTCCTGTGAAGGCTCGATTGCCCAGTGTAGGGGAATGCCAGAGCCAGGAGGCAAGAGTGGGAGGGTGGGTGGGGGAACAACCTCATAGAAGCAGAAGGAGGGGGGATGGGAGAGTGGGTTTCTGGGTGGGACTGGGAAAGGGGATAACATTTGAAATGTAAACAAAGAAAATGTCCAATAAAAAAGATTGTATTTCACTCAATTGTTAAGTGAATCAAACAGTGGAAGTTTATTAGTCTCCAGATGGAATGGACAGGATTGATGGGACAGATATTAATTCACAATTAGAAATATCAAGACAAGTCAAGGAAATATTGAAGGTGGCTTAAAGTAACATGCTTTGGTTTGATAGATTTTCTGAACTTGTGGTGAATTTATAATCGGATATGTGTATTTTGACCATCCTTTTAACTGGTTTTCCTTCTTTAGTACATTTTACAGTGCACTTACATTCAGTTTTATTCCTACATAACTCTAGATAACACTTGCTTATCTTTCATATTTATTTCACAGGGATTCCCTCCTTAATCCCACAAAATCATGTATGTATTGTAAGTGCTTCCATAAAATTCATTTATCATAGTTTATCATGATTGTACTACATTAATCATGTGAATACAGGTTTCATTTCTTTATACAGAGACAGAGACCATGACTTTGCTCACCACTAAAAGAATCACACAATGTTTAGTACTCATTGTACATTTGACTACTACTGGTAAGTAAAGATCAAATAAGGTTTGAATAAAAAATAAGAAAATTAATCCATGGACATCATAGAAGGCATCTGGTCATATATAATACCACCTCAACTCAATGTTATAGAAATATAATTATCTTGGCATCTCACTGTTTTTGAAAACTTAAATATTAAGTTCCTAAAGATAGCCATTTTTATCAGGGACTAAACTTCTTTTGATTCAGTTGGAACCCTTTTTCTCCCTCATCTTTTCAACTGTAATTTCATCATACACACATAGTGATTTGATGTAATTTGAGCTAACTTTTCACATAATAATGTCACATCATCTACTTTTAATTCTCCAGCTGGAAATAGTTATGTAGAAACCCTGGGATCTTGCATTAAATAGTAAAAGATTGAATATCTGGATCACTGCAAAAAGGCGCTTTTATAAATGCACTGTCACATTTGCATGTATTCAACACATTGTCACTACTAATTACCAAGTACTCACCTTGTTTTGATGAAGTTAATCAAAGGCCAATTATTTTTGAAACTAAATCTGCTATAATATGATGTGGAGAAACAAAGAACAAACCTTTGCCATTGGTTTTCTTTGTTGGGGCAAGAAAAATGTATGATCAGGCCTACTAAAACTTTCTTTATTCTGTGCACACCATTTTGTAGACCAATATTGAGATTTGATAAACCAAGGTTTATTTATTTATTTATTTAAATTTTAATTTTTAATTTTTAAATTTTTTTATTGCTCATTGTTGTAGTTTGGGGTTTTTTTTTTTTTTGTTGTTGTTGTTGTGAAGAGACACCATGACCAAGGCAACTTTTATTAAGGACAACATTTAGCTGCAGCTGGCTCACTGGTTCTGAGGTTCAGTCCATTATCATCATGGCAAGAAGCCAGCTGAGAGTTCTACATCTTGTTCAGAAGGCAAACAGGAGAAAACTAGCTTCCAAGCAACTAGGATGAGGGTCTCAAAGCCCATCTCCACAGTGACACACTTTCTCCAAAAGGGCCACACCTACTCTAACAAGGCTGCCATCTCCTAATAGTGCCAATCACTCTCTGGGCCAAGCATACTCAAACCACCATTCTTATACACAAATTGTATGTTATTCTTCACCAAGGAGGAGTAGGCTTTTTGTTATTTTCTCAACATGGGAGAGAATGGCTATGCTGATTGCCATAAATTTTAAGAAAGAAGTTTAATGTTGAAGGTATACATGAAACTATAAAAGAATTACATTTGTTGTCTTGTCTCTGATGTTTTCTGCTATTCCAAAGTTTTGCTGATGTCCTCTGCTTACTTTCTAAAAGAGTTCATAGACTGGTAATGAAGTTCAGTAGTTGAATACTTGCTTCCATAAACAAGGTTCTGAGTTTTACTCCTTTCAGTTTAAAAGTTCTTAAACTCATTCATTCAGATTCATGTATTAAAATTTATTCATTCATTTATCTTATCTATTTATCTGTCTTCAATTATTTATCTGTCTATCATCTATCTACCAACACACACATACACACACACACACACACACACACACACACACACACACACAGAGAGAGAGAGAGAGAGAGAGAGAGAGAGAGAGAGAGAGAGAGAGAGAGAGAGAGAGAGAGGTTTGTGTGTGCTATATTTTAGTTAGGTAAGCACAATATCGCTGACCTATACTTCTTGACTCTTTTAAGTAATAGATTTCAAACTTAAGCAATATGGATTCAGAATCTACATGGCTAATCATAACACCTTAGAACAAAGAAGTATCAAACATGAATGAAATGTAAATTTATAGAGAAAGAAGGGAGACAGAATGAGCTACAGGGTTGTCAGTAACTTAAAGATGTGTCACATTGTTTGGACAACACTAAGGGAGTCATATAAAGATTTGGGGTTGAGTCTCAGGGGAAAATAATAATCTATTTCCCCAGCAATTTTTTTTGCACATTTGTCATTCAGAAAACTTGGGGAAAGAACATTAGAGATGTTCTTTGTTCTCTCCTCCTAAATGACAACAGTATATAGAACAAAGTGATAAAATCCCCATTGTCTTCATCAAAATATGGATGCATAATAATGTGTCTACACACATGATAGTTTATTTGTTCTAAGGCATTCACACATCATGAAATACCATCTTAGATTTATTTTCTTCTCTGAAGGAAAAACAGGATGTGAGGGTAACAACTTTGTCAAAGTGTCTTGAGAATATTCCCATTTAATGGTAATAACTATACTAACAAGATATGGGTTTGGATAGAATGATCAGCACCATAACTGTTAATGCTGAAAGGACAATATTATCATTGCTTTTAGCAGAAGAAACTTTCTCAAGAGTCGAGTACTTGTCTGAGGGACAGAGCCAGAATTTATTTTCTCATTTGGCTGACTCCACAATCTGGGCTGTTTTCATTATGGCCAATTGCTTCCCAGTAAGTGTGTCCTAAATAATGAACTATTAAACAGGCTGATACACAAACACAAATGCAGTTAATAGCCTCTTATTCATGAGTGTGGACATATTTATATGTGTAGGTATAACTTGTGGGGAGCCGACAGAAGGCGGCTATCACTCTTGCAGCCATCTTGAGCCATATACCCTGACAAGAGACTTGATTACATTAGTCTACAACAGCTGAGCACACTCTGATAACATCTTGTTTTAGATACCCAGGATCTTCCCTTGGGTGTGTGAGACTTAAAGGTGTGATTTAGAGCTGAGACTTAAGGGTGTGACTTAGAGATTAAATTTAGAGACAAGGCCTAAGGGCATGATTTAAGGGCATGACTTAGAGGCATGGCTTAGAAATGAGACATATAAAAGGCAAGAGGCAGACAGAAGAGAGTTCAGTTCAACCAGACAACAGATTACTTGACACAGTACAACTGAGAACAGAGAATTAGGTATTAGGCACTTGGCACTTGGAGAAAGAACTTGGAATTTGGAGGCACTAGGGACTAGGAACTCAAGACTTGGGGACTTAGACTAGGAAGAGAGACTGAAGAATAAATGGATCGAATCACACTCTATCTGGTCTCCATTTCTCACGTCCGTCCTTGATATTTTGGCCCCCAACATGTGGCAGCTTGGGCTGCAACATTTTGGCCCCAAAGCATGGAACAGAACGGTTCCAGACAATAACTGAAAAGTGAGGTCTGTGTATTTTTTGCTTGCACTCTAATTTATGTGTTTGAGCAAAATTTTAAAGACGAATTAAAGAATAGAACAATATAAATCTGTATGTAAAAAGATAAATAGACAAATCATTACTATTTTATTATGTTTTTTTGTAGGTAGGTATGGTAAGATTTTTATGAAAAATTGAAAAAAGTTATAGATGAGACTTCACCTCCAAGCCACTGAGTGTAATCTGGTTAGAATAACAATATTGTTATAAATAACCACAGTATCATTACTTTCATTGTACCCAAGTTTTTGTTCTTGTTGCTGTATAAAGTACTCTGACACAAGTAACTTAAGGGAGAAAGAATTTATTCAGGTGTGGGAAACCATGGCAAGGACTTACTCTTGGCAAACATTCACCCTTGGCTTTCCTATCTACTATTCTTCTTTCTGCTTACCTTCCATGATTCACTTGTCAGTTTTCAGAACTTCAAACAAGGCCTCATAGCAACCCACATTAGTAACCCTTCCTCCTGATCTCTAGATTTAGACAACATCCTGCTAGATAGATGTTTTTTAGAACTCCTGGTAACGGAAAGGCTTTGTAAGAATAACTTAGTTAGACCCCACAGTTGCAGCTAGCTTCCTCCACCTGCAAAGCCCTCTTTCCTTTCCTACCCCTCCCCATATTCTGTTTTTAGAGTATATAACCTGTGTGAAGAATAAAAATTTTGCCAGCTTGATCAGACTTCTTGACGTGCTATGACTTTTTATTTTCTTATGCATCTCAGTCCTCTCCACAGGGCCTAAGGGTCCCACTTGACTGTCCAGCTGGCCTGGACATTCAGGTTATAGTTACACCATGGCTGGAAAGTCAAGGCAGCAGGAGCTTAAAGCATTTGGCCATATCCATAATTGGGAAATATTTGCTGCTGCTCAGGTTCCTTTCTGCTATATATAACTATGGCACAATTCAAGCCCTTGAGAACTTCAGTCTACTGATGAAATGCATGAGATAAATAATAGCAGACACATTTCTCTGGCTAGCCAACCAAGGTTGAATAGGCCTAAAGGTGTGGTACTGAGTTTTGTCTCTCTGTCAGGAATGCCTCTGGTATGCTGGCCTAGAGAATGCAGGGTAAAGTCCAGAGAGCGGGATCTGGGATGAATGGTATGGTTCCTGATCTCCTCTCTGAGTACCTGGGCACCGCTGGTGTATTGCTCAGAGAGTAAGTCAAGAACCGGTAACCAAGGTCCATGTTTTCCCTTCTGGCATCTGCACTCCTGGCAGGAAGCAGAAAGGAGAGCCTGAGATAAGCAGGGTTGGGTCCAATTGGGAGTGAATGCTGAGTACCAGAGGGGTGGGAGAAAAGAAAGGCCTTCTTTGGGAGTGTTAGTGTGGTGGCTCAGTTAGGTGAAGGCTTTCCCCAGGGCGATTATTTTTTATTGGCTATTTTATTTACATTTCAGATGCCAATCCCTTTCCCCATTTCCCCTCCCCAGAAAAACCCTATCCCGTGCCCCCCTTTTCCATTTGGCTTTTATACATTTTTTTAAATGTTAATCAAGGGCTTTATAAGTATGATAATGCTCAATCAGAAGTGTAACCTAATACCCAACCTAGCTATTTAAACTATCTTTGACTAGTGGAAACACATGAACTTCTGCCTCCATGCCCCCTCTCTCTTTCTCTCTCTTTTTTTCTCTCATTACCTAGCTTCTCATCTATTCATCTCCTCCTCTCCTTACTCCATCTTTTCCTCTCCGTGCTCCTTCCCCCTTAGCTCCTCCTACATGTTACCCTTCCTGTTAAAATAAAGCTTTTCTCTCAGAATACAACTAGAGCATAATTATTCCTATTTGTACCAGTGAGGTACAAAATAGTCTTAATACCCAGTCCATCCTTTTGTTGACTACCCAGAACCTCTGTCGTCTCTCTTGACTAGAACACTTAGTTTTGAACCTGGCTTTTTTCTTGGCTTTAGAATGAATGTCAGCTGAGAACCCTCCACTCAGATTCTTTCTCTCTTTTCTTTGCTTGCCAAGGGAAAGGATGAGCCTAAAATTCTAAGTGCTGCTTCATTTGTGGTTTCTAGTGAGTAAATACAAAAGAAAGAATAGAAATCTCTAAAAGTTTCAAAGCCTGGCTTGGCATCTGTTCAAACACAACCAGATACAGGTAGATGTGTGTCTTTTCTGTCCCTCTTCACTGATTTAACATTTATTGTATATTATCAAAAAGCACAGAAGCAGAACGGAGAAGATGAAGCCCTGATCTTTTAGAACAGTGGCTGAAGTTAGACTGAGAGAACTACAAAACAGAGCTCCAAAAAGGTACACATTAGAATGATGCATGGTTTATGTAGGTCAGGATCTTGGCTAAATTACAGATGATACAAGATTTTATATGCTCCCTTTCCACTTCCTATTTTACTAGCACATCATTAAATTTCACTGCAAACAATTTTAAGTGTCGAATTTCTTAACATGAATTAATCCCCTCTGATTTAATCATTTTAGTACAGTAAAGCTTTCTCTAAATTTTTCATTGTATAAACAAATCAGATGTATAGCCAATTCTGATCCTAACTGGAAAGTCTTATGCTGATAGCTTAATCATCAAAACACCATGTTTCAAGGAAAATGGAAACTGTACTGTATCCCATCATTATTGGTAGTCATGGAATGGAAGATGAGACTATAAAGATGCAGGCCCTTTAATGGGAGAAGCATGCCTAAAAGCCAAAGTTGGCCTCCTGTGTAGAGTGTTTCTTGTTCTGATTTTTATTTTAAAGAACAGTGGTACACATGGATATTCTGGGTGTTTAAAAGTATTCTGTCAAGCAGACTTTAAGATTTAATTAGCATGATTGGGTTCACCAGCAGTACGAAACTGTTATATCTCTGTTATAAACAGTTATATATAAAGTTATATTCAAGCTAAGCAAGTTAAACCCTTCATCTACAACTTCTTTCTTTCCTTCCTTCTTTCTTTCCTTCTTTCCTTCTTCCTTCCTTCCTTCCTTCCTTCCTTCCTTCCTTCCTTCCTCCCTCCCTTCCTTCCTTCCTTCCTTTTTTTCTTTATGTGTGTGTGTGTGTGTGTGTGTGTGTGTGTGTGTAAATACACACAGAGAGTCTTCTGTGGATCAAATCCAAGTTGGTAGGGCTGTGGCAGGTACTTCTACACACTGCACCAACTTTCTAGCACCATTCTTTTCTTACAGTTTTGAAGATTTTCCTTGGTTGTATCTGACATCTTATTCTTGGCAACTCTCATCTTCAATGGGCACATACATATACATGTACATACAAATTACATGCACGTACATTGCTCATGTGAGCAACACAATGTGTGAGGATGTTGGACCCTCTTTCAGCTGAAGTGCCAACAGCCTTGCAATAATAAACCGGAAGTGAATGTCATAATCTATTACCCTTGTCATTGCTGCTGCCACAGGGTGTCACTGTTGAAGCATAGACTGACCAGCTGCCTGCAGTTGAGCCAGGGTGTGGGCCTCTTGACCTCAACCCTTTACCCTATCCCCTCACTACACCCACTACTGGTTTGGAAATCTGATGACTGCTCTCTGGTTCAGCTCCTCTACCAGATACTTCTATCTGTGTTAGTCTCCAGAACTCATTACACACATATAAAGGAAACACAGGTGCTCAAGCTACCAGTCTCCAATGGCCTCCAAGAGTTAACACACTGCTGATCTGAGCTTCCCTCTGCTTGCTGCTGGTACAACTTCTCAGGGTTTAGGCAAGGAGTGAGAGTGAAGTACACTGCACTAAAGATAGCTTCATCTATTTTTAACTCTCTCAGCCATAAAGAATATTTTTCCTGGTGAGTGTGCAAAAGAGCTGGTTTACTAATCCAGAATGGATAAGGAATGGAATTTACTCCTTTCTTCTACTTCCTACCCACCCTGGAAAAGGGCTGAAGGCCATTATGTTTTGTTGTTGTTTGCTTTTAGAACTGATTTGTGTGTGTGTGTGTGTGTGTGTGTGTATGTCTGTGTCTTAAAAAGTCCACAGTCTTCTCTTGGGAAAACATGTTTTCTGTTAGAGTAAGGGGGCTGACATTTTAGGAATTGAAAAGAAAAGCAAGCAACCTTACAGTTGTCTAGGGAAGAGAGGGAGGGGGAGGGGAAGGAGGATAAGATTTTTGTAATTGAAGGAGAACTTGCTGGCTCTAATGCAATGTTGTTGGTCCAGGCTCAGGGAATTGCTGTTAAACAAACAGATGTGCTGTAGCTGGTGAACTAGGCATAGGTGCTCTGCAGCTGAGGAGGTGGACAGACCAGTTTTGAAGGACATGGTGGACTCAGCTAGCAATGACTATATTTTGCTAATATAGGAGGAGAAGGCTGGAATAACAGAGTAAGAAGGAACAATGGCATTTATAGAGGCTGACACTCAAGGCTCCTCCTTTCTTGGGAGTGGACATTTGGAGAAAGAGACCTTGGGATATGGAAGATGCCCAGATTTTTCAAATATTTAAGGATGTATGGGAAATTCTCTAGTTGATTAAGAATAGGCTCTGTCCAGACTCAAAGAAATAATAAACATTTTATTAGCTGTGATATGTATGTATTCATATGTATATATGCTTACATATGATTAGGAGGAGGGCTTTATGGAGGGAGAAGGGACATAAAGAGAAAATAGAAATAAACAAAAGAGGGTTGGGGCAACAAGAGAGGATAATGAAGGTAAGAAAAAATATGCAATATTTTCTAATATGTGGATCTATATATCATCTGTTATGTATTTATCTAACATGTATGTACGTATGTATGTATGTATGCATGCATGCATGTATGTATATACATATCTAAATATCTGTCTATCTATCTATCCTGAAAGAAGAATGGGCACTATTTGGGGAGTAAAAGGGGACCAGAAGGAGAGAGGAAGAGGAAGTGGAAAAGGTAGTAAGGTGACTATGAGCAGATCAGCAAAGTACAATGATTACACGTTGTATGTGTATGTTCATGTACATATATATACATATATATATAATGTACATTGAAATCTACTGTACATTAACTATACATCAACTACAATTAAAAATTAAAAACAGAATGAGCTTTGTGCCCATCTGGCATTCGGATGCCAAGCCTGATTATTCTTAGTGTGGATACTTTAAGCCATGTGAGGTTGCACCCTAATGTTGAGCAAGAGAGTTTAATCCTGTCCACAGACCTACATTCTCTATTCAGGGTTAAGTCCTCCACTATGACCATCAGTTATAGAACCAGTCTCAAAGTTTCTATTTAGAATTTCTGATTCCTGAGGTCATATGGAAACTTGTCTCCTCTCAGGTAAGCTTTACTTTTTCTTTTTCCATTGACAGAAACAATATAAATGGATAAAAAGTTTATTTGGCTTACAGCAAGATTGCAATACACCATTACAGCACTTCAAATCAAAGTGGGGACTTGAAGCAGCTAGTTATAGCCACAGTCAAGAGCAGAGAGAGAATGGATGTAGACTCCCTAGTACTCAGCTTGCTTTCTCCTTGCCTGTACAGTCCAGGATGCAGTCATCAAATACTGCTATGTTCAAAAGAGACAATTTTATACAAATTAACCTAATTGGGATAATATCTCAAAAACATGCCAACAGACTACCTGATCAAGCCAATCCCTTGTTGGGAATTTCTTTCTTAAGTGATTCTAGATTGTGTTAAGTTGACAATTAAAACTAATCCTCACACTTGAACATCTTGAGTGTTTTTCTTTATTCATTATTGTTCATTCTTTTATGATTTCTTTGTTTATGTTTTATATCTGGTTGGATTAATTTCTTCTGGTTCTGAGTGTTAGAGAGCTGTTGAGTTTATATTCCTTGTAAATTTAACCCTGTCTCTCTTGGAGCTACAACCTGGGCATGGGATCTGTCTAGTTTTACTTGGAATTGAATCCCTTACTATAGACCCATTATTTCCTAAATTTTATTTTGTCATGATTGTTTGGATTTTGACTCTTTAATCATTTTCTTGGTGTTCTGTGGATACTACTTTACCAGAGCAACTATAACTAGTAGCCTTATTATTTTGTAATGCCACTGGATGTTTAACATAGTCTATAAGAAACGTGGCACAGTATCTGAAGTATGATCATTGGATACCCCTGCCTGGCTTCACAGGAGTTTTTGATGCATTCATCATCATCACAGCTTGAACCTTTCCTTTAAAAAAGATAACTACTTTTATTCTTTGCACATTATCTTTATTAATTAATATGTCTCTGAATCTAATTAGTGTTTCTAATATGCACATGGGGTGTGTGGCCATCCACTGGGACATAAACAACTGATCAGTGGTCATATTGCCAAAGGAGAATGGCTCTCCCTCAGCAGCTATTAACTTTCCACAGTTTTTTTTTCATTAGAGGTGGGGTCATGGGAGCCCCTCTGTCATCCATAGCATGAAGACTTCTTGACTTGAAAAGATGAGAGTCTTAGATTAGACCTGTATTTATTTTCTAACTTGAGTGTTCAGATTCTTGGAAAATGATGAGGTTTTATATAATTCTGCTCAAAGTTAAGAACCATTCATATGATGACATTCATAGTAGTCCAAAGGAAAAAAAACATCCCAGGGGTAGACCAGTGGTGAATAAAGGGTATGCTGAAGAGAACGTAGTCCTTCCCATCACATAAATTGTCATTTCATTAAATACTCATTGTGAGTAGTATGTGTAATAAACCATAAGCCATTATCAACATGAAATGTAGATTTAGTTGTCATCAATGAATCCTTGTGTCATCTTAGCAAAATGTCACCCTATAGCAGGATGAACAAGGCCAATACTATCACTCATGTTAAGGGTTTCATTTTGTCCAGCTGCATCCACTCAGTCTTTTTCATCCTTTCTGTTATGCTGAACTCTTCGCTATCAGTATTTAAATGAGCCTAGCTGCTTCTGTCTTATTAAGATTTCTATCACTTGCTAAATAATATCTGCACAAAGCTTTTAGCTAGATCACTGAATAAAGTCAATAGAAGTGACCATACTTTGTTGTTTCTGAAAGAACTGCTTATGACACAAGCAGAAAGTAGCAATATTAATATGAATTTGAGTGATTGAGGGAAAAATTCTATAGGAATCAATGCTTGTCCCCTCCTAAAATTTGAATGGTGACCTCTTGCTCCAGTTACTGATGGAGTGATATTTAGGACCATAATGCAATACTATATAATCCAAAGATCATTTGACTCTAAGAGAAAATTAAGGTGATTTGTCCCTAGAATCCTTAACCTTTATAGACATTCAGTATGAAATTCTTTCCATGTTCCTTTCTGTATACTCTAATATGTTCTTTATTGGAAACCTTGCCAATATATCTTCTGGAATCTTTGCTCTGTGATTGTCTAGTACCTCTCTGTCTTATTTGGCCTGAGCTGTTATTAAAAAAAGATACCCAATATATTGGATGCTTAAACTACTGATATTTATTTTCCACAGTTCTGGAGTATAGAAAGTCCAACCAGAGGTACTAATAGAGTCAGTTTCAGGTGAGATCTTTTATTTTTCTAGGTTTTGGCAGCCTTCTTCTCACTCTGTTTTTATATAACGGAAAGGCTTTTTATTTTTTCCTTGCATAGGGACACTAATCTCACAGGAGTCACATCCTCATGACTTCACCTAAACCTGATCTTCCAGAGGTCCTACCTTCAAATAGCATATTATTGGCAGTTATAAGAGGAACATTTAAATTTTAGGGGTACACAAGCATCCAGTATATCAGATTTCTCCCTGACATACCCTGAATGCATGTCATTCTTTCTGGAAAACTCACACATCAACCTCAACAGCTTTTGAAGTTTTTTTTCCATTAATAAATTTACTCATTTATTTATTTTATATCCATTGTTTCTCCCTCCTGGTCTCCCCTCACCCAGTCCCTCCCTTTCACCCCTCCTTCTCCTATGAGAGAGTGGGACCCCCTTGATATCCCCCACCCTGGCACATCTAGTCTTTGCAGGGTTAGGCGTATCCTTTGGGGCCCTCAATCCTTCCCTCCACTTTTCCTTAAGAGTCCCAGAGCTCCCTCTAATGTTTGGCTGTGGGTCTCTGCATCTGTTTTAGTCACCTGCTGGGTGGAGCCTCTCAGAGGACAATTATGCTAGGCTCCTGTCTGAAATATAAACAGAGTTTCATTAATAGTGTCACAGATTGGTGCTTGCTCATGAACTAGGTCTCAAGTTGGGCCAGTAATTGGTTGGTCATTCATTCAATCTCTGCTACATCTTTGTCCCTGCAATCATTTAGACAAGACAAATTTTGGGTTGAAAGTTTTGTGAGTGGTGTCCTCACCCCTTCACTGAGAGTCCTGCTTGGATACAGGAGATAGCCTCTTCAGGTTCCATATCCCCACTGCTATGTCTCAGCTAAGGTCACCCACATTTAGTCACGGGAGCCTCCCCCATACCAGGTCTCTGGAAAGTCCTAGAGATGGTTCACCCCTACCTCCACCAGCCAAAGATTTCCATCCATTCTCTTGACTCTCTTGTATCTGTTCTGTTGAGGGACATTTGGATTGTTTCCAGTTTCTGGCTATTATGAATAAAGCTGTTCTGAACATGGGGCATGTGTCCTTGTAGTATGATGGAACATCTTTTGGGTATATGCCCAGAAGCAGTATAGCTAGGTCTTCAGGTAGAACTATTTCTAGTTTTTTGAGAAACTGCCAGATTGATTTCAAGAGTGAATGTACAAGTATGTACTCCTACTAGCAATGGAGGTGTGTTGCCCGTGATCCACATCCTCACTAGTATGTGCTGTCAGTTGGGGTTTTGATCTTAGCCATTCTGATGGGCATAAGATGTATTTTTAGGTTTGTTTGGATTTGGATTTTTCTGATGATTAAGGACATTGAACATTTAAGTACTTCTTGGCCACTTAAGATTCCTCTGTTGAGAATTCTCTGTTTAGCTCTATACCTCATATTTTAATTGGGTTATTTAGATTGTTGGTGTCTAACTTCTAATGTCTGCCCTCTGTAGTATGTAGGGTTAGTGAAGAACTTTTCCCAATCTGTAGGCTGCCATTTTGTCCCATTTACAGTGTCCTTTGCCTTACAGAAGTTTTTCAGTTTCATGAGGCCCCATTATCAATTGTTGATCTCACAGTCTGAGCTATTGGTGTTCTGTTCAGGAAATTGTCTCCTGTACCAATGCATTCAAGGCTATTTTTCTTTTTCTCTTCTATTAGATTTAGTGTATTTGGTTTTATATTAGCGTCTTTAATCCATGTGAATTTGGGTTATCTGCAGGGTGATAAATATGGATCTATTTGCATTAATCTACATGCAGATATCCAGTTAGACCAGCACCATTTGTTGAAGATGTTTTCTTTTTACCATTGTATGGTTTTGTCTTCTTTGCCAAAAATCAACTGTCCATGAGTGTTTGGGTTTATTTCTAGGTCTTTAATTTGATTCCATTGGTTAACCTGTTTGTTTTTATGCCAAAACTATGTGGTTTTTATTACTATTGTTTTGTAGTACTACTTGAGATCAAGAATGGTGATTCTTCCAGAAATTCTTTTATTGTATGGTGTTGTTATAGCTATCTTTTTTTTTCCATATAAAGTTGAGAATTGCTCTTTCAAGGTCTGTTAAAAATTATGTTGGAATTTTGATGGGAATTGCATTGCATTTGTAGATTGCTTTTGGTAATATGGTCAGTTTTACTATGTTAATCTTATCGATTCATAAGCATGGGAGATCTTTCCATCTTCTGGTATCTTCTATTTCTTTCTTTATAAACTCAAAGTTCTGTCATACAGATCTTTCACTTGCTTGGAGTTGCATCAAGATATTTTATATTATTTGTAGCTATTCTGAAGGGGTTTGTCCTCCAATTTCTTTCTCCACCCATTTATTTTTTGTGTGTAAAGGAGGGCTATTGATTTTTTTGATATAATTTTGTATCCAGTCACTTAACTGAAGGTGTTTATCAGCTCTAGGCATTCTCTGGTAAAATTTTGTGGGCCAATTAAGTATACTATCATATCATTCACATATAGTGATACTTTGACTTTTTTCTTTCTAATTTGTATCCCCTTGATATTCTTTTGTTGTCTTATTGATTTAGCTAGAACTTCAAGTACTATATTGAATTAGATATAACAGCCTTGTCTTGTCCCTGATTTTAGTAGAATTCCTTTAAATTTCCTCCATTTAGTTTGATGTTGGCTATTGGCTTGTTGTATGTAACTTTTATTTTGTTTAGGTATGTGCTTTATATTCTTGATCTTTCCAATACTTTTAACATGAAGGGATATTGGATTTTAAAGGCTTTTAAAGCATTCAATGAGATGATCATGTGATTTTTTTCTTTCAGTTTGTTTATATGGTGAATTACATTGATAGATTTTTGTATATTGAACCATTCCTGCATTCCTGGGATGAAACCTAATTGATCATGATGAATGATATTTTTGAGTTTTAGATTTTTCAATTGTGTGGAGTACAGGATTTTGATGTGTTTTTTGATTTGGTTTGCAAGTATTTTATTGAGTATTTTTGCATCAGTGTTCATAAGGGAGATTGGTCTGAAATTCCCTTTCTTTGTTGAATTTTTTTTTGTGGTTTAGATATCAGGGTGACTGTGGTATCATAGAATGAGTTTGGCAGTGTTCCTTCTGTTTCTCTTTTGTGGAATAGTTTGACAAGTATTTGTATTAGCTATTCTTTAGGAGTCTTGTTAAAAGTCTTGTAGATGTTTTTTGTCTGTGCTAAAACCATCTGGCCCTGTACTTTTTTTGTTTTGTAGACTCTTAATAACTTCTTCTATTTCCTTAAGGGTTATATGATTGTTTAGATAGTTTGCCTGATCTTGATTTAACTTTGATAAGTAGTATCTGTCTAGAAAAATCACCTATTTAGTTTAGATTTTTCAATTTTGTGGAGTACAGGCTTTTGAAATAAGATTTAACGATTTTAAAAATTTTCTCAATGTCTATTGTATGTCTCTCTTTTTACTTCTTATTTTTTAAATTTGGATACTGTCCCTTTTCCTTTTAGTTAGTTTGGCTATGGGTTTGTCTATCTTGTTGATTTTTCTCAACAAACCAGCTCTTGTTTTTGTTGATTCTTTGTACTGTTCTCTTTGTTTCTAATTGATTGATTTCAGCCCTGAGTTTGATTATTTCCTGCCATCTACTTCTCTTGGTTGTGTTCTAGAGCTTTCAGGTGTGTTGCTAAATTGCTAGTATGAGATCTCTACAATTTCTTTCTTTTTTTTTTTTGTTTTTTGTTTTTTGTTTTTTTGAGACAGGGTTTCTCTGTGTAAGCCGGTCTGTCCTGAAACTCACTCTGTAGACTAGGCTGGCCTCAAACTCAGAAATCCACCTGCCTCTGCCTCCCAAGTGCTGGGACTAAAGACATGCACTACCACTGTCCAGCTTCTAATTTCTTTTTAAAGGCACTTAGAGTTATAAACTTTCTTCTTAGTCCTGCTTTCTTTGTGTCCCATAATACTAGATATGTTGTGCCTTCACTGTGGTTGAATTCTAGAAAGTCTTTAAATTCTGTCTTTATTTCTTGCCTGACCAAGTGTTCATTGAGTAGAGAATTGTTCAGTTTCTATGAATATGTTGATGTTTTTATGAGTTTGATAGTGATCTGATAAGGGGTTATTTCTATCTTTTTGTCTCTGTTGAGGCTTGATTTGTGGTCAGTTTTGTAGAAGGTTCTGTGAGGTGCTGAGAAGAAGGTATATTTTTTGTGTGTGTTTGTGTGAAAGGGTTTGTAGATATCTGTTAGGTCTATTTGATTCCTAATATTTGTTAGTTTCGTTATTTCTCTGTTTATAGTCTCTGTTTTAATGACATGTCCATTGGTGAGAGTGGGATTTTGAAGTCCCCCACTATTATAGTGTAGAATTTGAAGCGTGATTTGGGCTTTAGTAATGTTTATTTTGTGAATGTAGGTGTCCTTGCATTTGGGGGCATAGATGTTCAAAACTGAGTTGCTAGTTGGTGGATTTTTCTTTTGATGAGTGTGAAGTGTCCTTCCCAGTTTCTTTTGGTTAATTTTGGATGAGAGTCTATATTATCAGATGTTAGAATGGCTATTTCAACTTGTTTCATGGGTCTATTTGCTTGGAAAACCTTTTATTCCAGCTCTTTACTCAAAGGTAATATCTATCTTTGTTTCTGAGGTGTGTTTCTTGTATACAGCAGAATCATGAATCCTCTTCATGTATCTACTTGTTTAATCTGTACCTTTTTATTGGTGAATTGCTTCAATCGATGTTGAGAGATATTAATGACCAATTATTGTTAGTTCCTGTTATTTTGATGTCTCTGGTGGTACTCTGTGTGTGTGTTTCTATTCTTTTGGTTCTGATGTGAGATGATTAATTTCTTGTGTTTTCTTGAGTGTAGTTACCCTGCTTGTGTTTGAGTTTTCCTTCTAATATCCTTGGTAGGGCTGGATTAATAGAAAAAATTGTTTAAATTTGGTTTTGTCTTTGAATATCTTGGGTTCTCCATCTATGGTGATTGAAAGTTTTGCTGTGTATAGTATCCTGGCCTGACATCTGTGATTTTTTAGAGTTTGCAAGACATCTGTCTAGGACCTTCTGACTTTTAGAGTCTCTGTTGAGAAGTTGGATGTAATTCTGATAGGTCTACCTTTATATGCCAGGCCTTTTCCCCTGGCAACTTTGAATATTATTTCTGTGTTCTCTACATTTAATGTTTTGATTATTATGTGGCAGGAGAATTTTCTTTTCTGGTCCAATTTATTTGGTGTTCTGTAAGCTTCTTGTACATTTATAGCCATCTTTTTCTTTAGGTTAGGGTAGTTTTCATATATGATTTTGTTGAAGATATTTCCTGGGCCTTTGAACTGGAAATCTTCTCTCTCTTCTAGTCTTATTATTCTTAGGTTTGGTCTTTTCATAGTGTCCTGAATTTCCTGGATGTTTAGTGTAGAAACTTTTCCAATATGGCATTTTCTTTGATGTATCATTTTTCTATTACACCTTCTATGCCTGAGATTCTCTCTTTCATCTCTTGTATTCTGGTGGTAATGCTTGTGTCTGTAGTCCTTGTTTTCTTTCATGGGTTTTCCATCTCCAGATTTGCCTCTGTGTTTTCTTTAATGACTCTATTTTCATTTTCAGGTCTTGAACAGTTTTCTTCATTTCTTTCTCTTATTTGATTGTATTTTATTGTATTTCTTTATGGGATTTTTTTGCTCTTTAAAGGATTCTGCCTATTTGCTTGTATTTTCCTGTATTTTTTAGAAAAAGGATTTATTTATTTTCTCTTTAAAGGCCTCTATTATCTTTATAAGTTAAGATTTAAAGTCATAATCTTGCTCTTCAGGTGTGTTAAGATACCCAGGGCTTGCTATAGTAAGGGAGCTGGATTCTGATGGTGCTATACTGTGCTAGCCTTTGTTGATTGTGTTCTTGCAATTGCCTTTTGCCATCTGGTTGTCTCTGGTATTGGTTGACTTGTAGGCCCTGGGAGTAGCAGGCATATGGGGCTGGTAGTCCGAGGTAGAAGTAAGTTTCCTGGGAGGCAGAACTTTGGCTGGAAGAGTGGAGTGCAGATCTTCAATTGCAGGTAGAGGTGTGGACTAGAAGATGGAGCACAGAAAGCATGAGGCAGACTGGGGCAGACCTCATGGCTGCTGGGCTTTCCAGGGGGCCAAGCAGGCAGGGGATTGGTGAATGAATGTTTGGTTTTCCCATGTTGGAGCAGGCCTTCTGGGAGGCAGTCAGATCTGTGGGTTGGGGAGTTGGGTGCAGATACTTGATTGCAGGTAGAGACTAGCAGGACTGGAAGATGGAGCTTAGAAAGGATGTGGCAGACTTCATGGCTCCTAGACTTGCTAGGGGACCAACAGTGAGGGGATTTGCCTTTGAAGTTTTAACTTGTTGCATTTACCATTACACTCCCAACCTCAAATCTCAAGCTCATAATCTCATCTAAGTATTAAAACTAGACATAAGAATCCCTTGGGGTATAATTCATCTTGAAGCAAAATCCATCTTTCCAGATTTGAAACTATTTTAAACTAGGTAACTCATATACAATGAAGTAGTTAATTAGTGCTACATAAGTCCTAATCCTAGTAAATTGGCAGGTTTACACATCAAAACTAGAGAATAATTCTCTTCAGGTTGATGCTCTGGTTTCTGAACTGGATGAGACACTGGTCCTGCCTCAGAAATCACTGGAACTACTACATTGTTTCCCAAGCTTTGCAATTCCTCCAAGACTTCTAATGGCCACAGTCTGGTTTGCTAGGACTGAAACTGAGGTGATTTTTTGCAGCTAGTGCCCTCTGAAATTGAGGAATAGGATTCTGCTTTTCTTAGAATATACTTCTTGGTAGTTCTTTTCAAGTATTGAAAATATTATATGAGCAGCCATTAGCTCTGTGTTTTAATTCTGCATGATTTAAGAATTGGACAGCTTTTATTTTCCCTATCTTCCTTTCATCCTTAATTCTTTTTGGCTAGTCTATTTATGGCTTTTAGCTGAAACCTTTTCCTTTAATTGAAGGTATTGTTTTCCTTCTTTACATCACAGGCTTTAGAGCCAGGTGGCAAGGTAAATTCTTATTTCTCATTACTACTTTTGAATCATTAAGCTTTTGAGAATTCTCACAGAATCTAATTTTTAAATCAGATTATCAGTCAGTCCTAGCAGCAAAGCCATGGCATACTTAAAAATTGAAGTTGTGTTTTTAAAACACCATTTGCAAAGATGTAATTAGGATACACAGAGACTTTAAGAAATAGAGGAGTATAATTCTTTTCCTCAGGGGAGAAACTAGAGAGTTACCAGCAAATTTCATAACAAGGGTCTCCTAATGGGGTAGGCTGTATTCAACAATCAATAGTCTTCATCCAAGTGAAGCAACTTGGAGCAGTTTGGAGAATAAACATGAAGGACCTTGTCCTTCCAGTCTACTCAGAATATCCACTCTCGATTAACCATTGAAACTTCTCATTTGAAAGACTTGGGGACATAGACAAAGGACAATTTTAATTGATGGACACATGGTACAGTCAAGGACAGTCATATCCTCCTCTTACTGCTACAATTGACTGGACTCCTGACTTCTTTCCATCATTCAGTGATGGTGTCTTTTGCATAACTTTGCCTTCCTTTTAACTCAAACCTTCTTTCTCAGTGACAGACAACATCCCAGTGCCTGTCCCACCAAATAAACTGGAATCTTGTTTTACTGATTTTTTTGTTTGTTTATTTAGCAATCTCTTTCTCTGATACCTGCATCCTCCCTGCAACTTGACCTAGGCAGAAATTGCATTGGTTTTAAATTTTTTTCATTTATCTCAGCTGGTGACCACTTCCACTCCAAACAGGTCACAGGCTCTAATTATCTGTAAAACTATAACTGTAAACACCACTTAAAATTTTAGATATTCCACCTCAGCACATCCTTTTTGCCTAGCAGACTACCTTATTGGAAACATCTTTCCTAACTCAGAAAACCACGTTTTATTTTTTTAATCTTTTATATATATATATATATATATATATATATATATATATATATTTTATTGGATATTTTATTTACATTTCAGATGCCAATCCCTTTCCCCATTTCCCTTCACCAGAAAACCCCTATCCCATGCCCCACCTTTTCCATTTGGCTTTTATACAATTTTTTTAAATGTTAATCAAGGGCTTTCACGTTTTTATTTTTATGACTATTATTTTCTTGAAGTTCTTATTTTCTCTTCTTTCTATCCCTTGTAAAATTTAAGTTTGTAATGACTCTATCATCTAACTCTATGCTCAGTGCTTAAATGCAGAAACCGGAATCTGACAGCAGGAAAGAAACATGGTTAATCAGATTGGCCTTCCTTTAAATAAATTGTAGAGAACTCCATGGAGTCATTCATCTCTGATTAACACCTCAACTGACTTTGTCTTGGTAGTTGTTTTACTCATTGTTTTATACTGTTCTCTTTCTCTGTTTACTTCTCATTCCCCTTCCTAAATGTTCATCTTTTAACATTGCTTATTCAGTAGAACATTGTAATGACAAATTAGGAATTTCTTCATTGTTTCATGCCAAGTCCAGAAAACTACGGGCACTTAAGCTGATGTCTTCTATCTCTACAGAGGGAGGAACTTAATTTTTCTAAGAGTTCAGTGCCTTCGCTGTTCTCTAGCTGAAGAGGAACAGCATTTTAAAAAGCTTTCTTTAAAGACTGCCCAGTCATCCATTCCCACTTAATTTCATTTGGCACAAAGGATAAGCATATTTCATATCCTCAATATAGACAATTTCCAAAATTTAATGACATTTTATAAAGAATCTTCTTCCTGTTTCTCTAATTTAGAGAGTTTATTGAGATGATAAAATTTTGTTAAATTGAATCATTCCCTATAACATCTCTTATGTTTACGTCACATATCTACTCTTCTTATTTAGGCTTATGTGATATTTCTCTAGATATTGTAATGCTTGCAGTTAAATTAGCAATTTATGAAAAAACAGTAGCCATATCCATCACAAATATGGTCACCACAATACCTTAGTTAAGATATATGAACTATACTTCTTGTTGTTGTTGTTGGATTGCTGGAAGAATCTAGAATCCCTAATTTGAATGTACAAGTAAGGTGTTTTGAGTAAAGATTTGTTTTTTGATATTTTTTCTTTGGGTGATTGAAATGGAGTCTATAAAGTAATTTTCTTCACTTCTTATTCTGAGATATTTTCGACTACACATGAAATATTCTTGGCAGAGATAGTTCTTAGTGAACATATCAATTTCAGTAAAAACAAAGGCAAAGATAAATCTTGGCAATCCATATCATACAATTAAATTCGTTTCTATCCATATTGATTTAATTTTTTTTTTTTACCCCATGAAATGAGCATGCATCAAAGATTCCATTTATATCAATTAACCTCATTTAGGTTGGTTGGATATTTGATCTAATAATCATTTACTTTTCTATATTCTCTATTCTTAGTGTCTGAATAGAGGATATTCCTTATGTCTGAAAATAAAAGCAGTCAGAAATCCATTTATCAGGATAATAGTAACAAATGTGTTGTTCCAGGAATATTTTCTTTTATATGATGAATTTTTTAGTTAAGCATGATAGGTTCAGGTATCAGTAGTCTTTGGTGACAAAAGAGTGGGATTTTAAAAAAATGATGCTGTGCATCAAACCCACAGCTTTACATGTACATGCTAGGTAAATGCTATGTCAGTGAGTTATGTTCTTGGGCCTTATTTTTAAGATTAGTTCTTATTATTTTGTCCAGATTGGTCACAAACTTTTGATCCTCTCGTGTCTTCCTCCAATCATGAATTACTAGCGCTTAAAGACGTTTCTTCAGCATTTATAAATCTAAAACTATTAATGATCTGTATAAAGAAAAACCTGTTAGTAATAGTATAACTACTTATTTTTGGTTTTATCCTTTTTTGTTTGTTTGTTTGTTTTTCTTTTTTCTTTTTTTATTGGATATTTTATTGACATTTCAGATGCCAATCCCTTTCCTCATTTCCCCTCCCTAGAAAACCCCTATCCCGTGCCCCCCTTTCCATTTGGCTTTTATACAATTTTTTTAAATGTTAATCGAGGGCTTTATAAGTATGGTAATGCTCAATCAGAAGTGTAACCTAATGCCCAACCTAGCTATGTAAACTATCTTTGACTAGTGGAGACACATGAACTTCTGCCTCCATGCTCCCTCTCTCTTTCTCTCTCTTTTTCTCTCTCATTACCTAGCTTCTCATCTACTTCATCTTCTCCTCTCCTTACTCCATCTTTTCCTCTCGGTGCTCCTACCCCCTTAGCTCCTCCTACATATTACCCTTCCTGTTAAAATAAAGCTTTTCTCTCAGAATACAATTAGAGCATAATTATTCCTATTTGTAGCAGTGAGGTACAAAATAGTCTTAATACCCAGTCCATCCTTTTGTTGACTAGCCAGAACCTCTGCCATCTCTCTTGACTAGAACACTTAGTTTTGAACCTGACTTTTTCTTGGCTTTAGAATGAATGTCAGCTGAGAACCCTCCACTCAGAGTGTATCTGGTTTTAAGTGAAGGTCTTTTATCCACTTGGATTTGAGTTTTGTCCAAGGGGATATGAATTGATTGATTTGCAATTTTCTGCATGTTGACCTCCAGTTGAACCAGCACCATTTGCTGAAAATGCTGTCCTTTTTCCACTGGATGGTTTTAGCTCCTTTGTCAAAGATCAAGTGACCATAGGTATGTGGGCTCATTTCTGGGTCTTCAATTCTATTCCATTGATCTTCCTGCCTGTATCTGTATCAATACCATGCAGTTTCTATTACTATTGCCCTGTAGTACAGTTTGAGGTCAGGGATGGTGATTCCCCCCTGAAGTTCTTTTGTTGTTGAAAATAGTTCTGGGTATCCTGGGTTTTTTGTTGTTCCAAATAAATTTGCAGATTGCTCTTTCTATCTCTATGAAAAATTGATTTGGAATTTTGATGGGGATTGCATTGAATCTATAGATTGCTTTTGGCAAGATGGCCATTTTTACTAGATTAATCCTGCCAATCCAGGAGCATGGGAGATCTTTCCATCTTCTGAGGTCTTCTTCTATTTCTTTCTTCAGAGACTTGAAGTTCTTGTCATACAGATCTTTCACTTGCTTGGTTAGGTTCACTCCAAGATATTTTATACTGTTTGTGACTATTGTGAAGGGTGTCACTTCTCTAATTTCTTTCTCAGCCTGTTTATCATTTGAGTTTTGGAAGGCTACTGATTTGTTTGAGTTGATTTTATATCTAGCCACTTTACTGAAGTTGTTTATCAGGTTTAGGAGTTTTCTGATGGAAATTTTAGGGTCACTTAAGTATACTATCATATCATCTGCTAATAGAGAAATTTTGACTCCTTCTTTTCCTATTTGTATCCCTTTGACTTCGTTTTATTGTCTAATTGCTCTAGCTAGGACTTCTAGTACTATATTGAATAGGTAGGGTGAGAGTGGACAGCCTTGTCTAGTCCCTGATCTTAGTGGGATTGCTTCAAGTTTCTCTCCATTTAGTTTGATATTGGCTACTGGCTTGCTGTATATTGCTTTTACTATGTTTAGGTATGGACCTTGAATTCCTGCTCTTTCCAGGACTTTTAACATGAAGGGATGTTGAATTTTGTCAAATGCTTTCTCAGCAACCAGTGAGATGATCATGTGGTTTTTTTTTTCTTTGAGTTTATTTATGTAGTTGATTACATTGATGGATTTTCGAATATTGAACCAACCCTGCATTCCTGGGATAAAGTCTACTTGATCATGATGGATGATTGCTTTGATGTGTTCTTGGATTTGGTTTGCTAGAATTTTATTGAGTATTTTTGCATCAATATTCATAAGAGAGATTGGTTTGTAGTTCTCTTTCTTTGTTGGCTCTTTGTGAGGCTTTGGTATGAGCGTAATTATAGCTTCATAGAACGAATTGGGTATTCTTCCTTCTGTTTCTATAGTTTAGAATAGAAACTATTCCACTCTGTGGAATAGTTTGAAGAGAATTGGTATTAGGTCTTCCTGGAAGGTCTGGTAGAATTATGCACTAAAACCATCTGCCCCCGGACTTTTTTTGGTGGGGAGATTTTTGATGACTGCTTCTATTTCTTTAGGGATTATAGGACTGTTTAGATGGTTTATCTGCTCCTCGTTTAACTTTGGTACCTGGTATTTATCTAGAAAACTGTCCATTTCATCCAGATTTTCGTATTTTGTCGAGTATAGGCCTTCTTTAGTAGGATCTAACAATTTTTTTAATTTCCTCTGTTTCTGTTGTTATGTCTCCCTTTTCAGTTCTAATTTTATTGATTTGAATGCTGTCTCTGCGCCCTTTGGTTAGTCTGGCTAAGGGTTTGTCTATCTTGTTGATTTTCTCAAAGAACCAGCTCCTGGTTTTGTTGATCTTTTGTATAGTTCTTTTTGTTTCAACTTGGTTGATTTCGGCCCTGAGTTTGATTATTTCCTGCCGTCTACTCCTCTTGGGTATATTAGCTTCTTTTTGTTCTAACGCTTTCAGGTGTGCTGTCAAGTTGTTAATATATGCTCTTTCCATTTTCTTTTTGTGGCCACTTAGAGCTATGATTTTTCCTCCCAGTAGTGCTTTCATGGAATCTCACAACTTTTGATATGAAGTGTTCTCATTTTCATTTAAATCTAAAAGTCTTTAAGTTTTTTCTTTATTTCTTCCTTGACCAAGTTATCATTGAGTAGAGCATTGTTCAGTTTCCACGTGTATGTGGGCTTTCCGTTGTTTTTGTCCATGTCACAGACGAATGGTGGTCTGATAGGGTACAAGGGATTATTTCAATCTTTTTGTATCTGTTGAGGCCTGTTTTGTGACCAATTATATGGCCTATTTTGGAGAAGGTACCATGAGGTGCTGAGAAAAAGGTATATTCTTTTGTTTTAGGATGAAATGTTCTATAGATGTCAATTAAGTCCAATTGGTTCATAACTTCTGTTAGTTTCATTGTGTCTCGATTTAGTTTCTGTTTCTATGATCTGTCCATAGCTGAGAGTTGGGTGTTGAAATCTCCCACTATTATTGTGTGGGGTGTAATATATGCTTTAAGTTTTAGTAAAGTTTCTTTTATGTATGTGGGTGCCCTTGCATTTGTAGCATAGATGTTCAGAATTGCAAGTTCCTCTTGGTACATTTTTCCTTTGATGAATATGAAGTGTCCTTCTTTATCTTTTTTGATTACTATTGGTTGAAAATTGATTTTATTTGGTATTAGAATGGCTACTCCAGCTTGTTTCTTGGGACCATTTGCTTGTAAGATTGTATTCCATTTTTTTACTCTGAGGTAGTGTTTGTCTTTTTCACAGAGGTGCGTTTCCTGTATGCAGCAAAATTCTGGGTTGTGTTTATGTATCCAGTCTGATAGTCTATGTCTTTTTATTGGAGAATTGAGTCCATTGATATTAAGAGATATTAAGGAATAATGAATGTTGTTTCCTGTTATTTTTGTTGTTGGCATTGGAGTTATGTTTGTGTAGTGGTCTTCTTTTAGGGTTGTTGGAAGATTACTTTCTTTTTCTAGGTTGTAGTTTCCCTCCTTGTGTTGGAGTTTTCCCCCAATTATCCTTTGAAGTGCTGGATTTGTGTTAAGATATTGTGCAAATTTGATTTTGTCATGGAATATTTTGGTTTCTCCATCAATACTGATTGAAAGTTTTGCTGGGTATAGTAGTCTGGGCTGGCATTTGTGTTCTCTTAGGGTCTGTATGATATCCGTCCAGGATCTTCTGGCTTTTATAGTCTCTGGTGAGAAGTCTGGTGTAATTCTTATAGGTCATCCTTTATATGTTACTTTACCTTTTCCCCTTACTGCTTTTAGTATTTTTTCTTTGTTTTGTACATTTGATGTTTTGATTATTATGTGACGGGAGGTATTTCTCTTCTGGTCTAAAGTATTTGGAGTTCTGTAGGCTTCTTGTATATTTATGGACATCTCTTTCTGTAGGTTAGGAAAGTTTTCCTCTATAATTTTGTCCTGGTCCTTTAAGTTGGGAGTCTTCCCCCTCATCTATACCTATTATCCTTAGGTTTGGTCTTCTCATTGTGTCCTGGATTTCCTGGATGTTTTGGGTTAGTAGCTTTTTGCATTTTGCATTTTCTTTGACAGTTGTGTCAATGTTTTCCATGGTATCTTCTGCACATGAGATTCTCTCTTCTATCTCTTGTATTCTGTTGGTGATACTTGTGTCTATGACTCCTGATCTTTTTTTTTTTTAAGTTTTCTATCTCCAGGATAGTCTCCCTTTGCGATTTCTTTATTGTTTCTACTTCCATTTTTAGATCTTGGAAGGTTTTGTTTGATTCCTTCTCCTGTTTGGTTATTTTTTTTCCAATTCCTTAAGGGATTTTTGTGTTTCCTCTTTAAGGGCTTCTATCTGTCTGCCTGTGTTCTCCTTAATTTCTTTGAGAGTGTTATTTATGTCCTTCTTAAGGTCCTCTAACATCATCATGAGAAGAGATTTTAATTCTGAATCCTGCTTTTCTGGTGTGATGGGGTGTTCAGGGCTTGCTATGATGGGGGAACTGGATTCTGATGTTTCCATGTAACTTTGGATTCTGTTGCTTACGTTCTTGAACTTGCCTTTTGCCATTTGGTTAACTCTAGTGCTCCCTGTACTTTCTGTCTCTGACTGAGGCCTCCCTTTCCAGTTATCTTGCTTGTGTCTGGTCTCCTCGGGGTCCCAATGTGTCTGTGATCTTCTCCAGCTGCTCTGAATACAATGGTAGCTCTAGGATGACTAAGAATATGGTGTCTCCTAGGTAACAGTACAGCTAGGTGTCCACTGTTCTGGGTGTAATGTCTCTTCTAGGATGTCTCAGGCTAATGTGTCCACTGCTCTGAGTGCAGTGGCTCCTCTATTATGTCTTGGGATATGTTGTCTGTCGCTCTGAGTTCCTTTGGTCCTCTGCCACTCTGGGTTCAGTGGATCCTCTAAGGTGGTTCAGGAGGAATTCGGTGACCCCAGGAGCAGACCGGGCGGGGGTCTGCATCAGGCCTCAGATTCGGGAGAGGGGCGGAAGGGGTGTGCTATTCTGCAGAGGAGGAGTTTGGGGTTCTGCTGGAATCTGAGCACTCCCTGCACTCAGCTCTGGGCCTAGGGCAGTGATGGGGTCTTCTTACCTACTGCTCTGGGTTCTGTGCACCCTCTAGGGTGGGTCAGGAGGGATCCCGTGTCCCCAGAAGAGAGGACAGAGAGAGGCAGAAGGGGCGGTTTTATCCTTTTTATCTTTGTATTTTTTTTAAATTGATCCATAGAAATTGTATAGTGTGTTAATAACTGAACATGTTTATGCTGTATAATAATGAAATCAAGGTAATTTACATTTACAACTTCTTATACATTTACTATTTATGCTTTAAAATAGTAAAATGCTCATCTCTTCATGTTCTTCAGAAAATTTCTTCATGTTCTATAGAAAAGTAGTAGTTATCTTATATTTCTGTAGAGAACTAGAACTTTACTCTGTTATCTAACTGTATTTTGCTACTCAATATCCCTTTCTCTTACCCTTTACTTGTCTAATATCTATATGTCTAACACTATTTTAGTCTTTTGCTTGGAATAAACTTTTTAAAGCTTCCAAATGTAAGATGATACCATATTTATCTTTCTGTACCTGATTATTTCACTTAAAATACTTTTTCCCATTATAACAGAATTGTCTTTTTGTGTGTGTGTGATTGAGCAATACTCCACGGTATTTTAGTAACTCATTACTTTTCCACTCATCTTCTCTTTTTTCAGCAACAAAAATACATTTGAAAACGCATAAATATATAAACAGAAGTCACAAGAGAAATTAGACAGTGGTTTGAAATCAAGTCCCATTAAAATTAGGATGAGACAAGGCTGTCCAATGTCCCAACTCTTTTTCAATATAGTGCTGGAAACACTAGTCTGAGCAATAAGGCAAGGGGAAGAAATTCAAGGATTACAAATAGGAGAAGTCAAACCAACCCTCCCCGTAGAGGGCATAATATTGTACATAAGAGATTTCTTACAGAGGACAATTGTTCAGCCATAAGAGCATCATGAATGCATAGATAACTCTTAAGAACACTGTGCATGTGATATGTAAAAGAAGTGAACCAAGGGAGGTCACACCATGTATGATCCCATCTACAGGGATGAAAAGAAGGGATGGGCTCACTGGGAGATAGCTGAAGGTTTTCAGTTACTTCTTTTTTTATTGGATATTTTCTTTACATTTAAGATGTTATTCCTTTATGCCATCCCCCACTCCCACCCCTGCCCAGGAACTCCCTATCCCATCCCCCTACTCCTGCTTCTATGAGGATGTACCACCACCTAACCCCCAACTCCCACCTCCCCACCTTCGAATACTCCCCCACTGGGCATCCAGTCTTCATGGGACCAAGGATCTCCTTTCCCACTTAAGCCCAACAAGGACATTCTCCTCTACATATACAGCTGGAGCCATTGGTCCCTCTCTATGCTCTCTCAGGCTGGTGGTTTAGACCCTGGGGAGCTCTGGTTGGTTGGTATTGTTGCTCTCCTCATGGGGTCACAAACCCTTTCAGCTCCTTCAGTCTTCTCTCTATCTCCTCCATTGGGAACCCCTTGATCAGATCAATGGTTAACTGTGAGTATCTGCCTCTGAATATGTCAGACTCTGGCAGACCTCTAAGGAGACAGCTATATCAGCCCCCTGTCAGCATGCACTTCCTGACATCCACATCAGTGTCTACCTTTAGTGACTGCACATGGGATGGATACCCAGGTAGAATGGTCTCCAAACAGCCCCTCCTTTAGTTTCTATCCCACTCTTTGTCTCCATATTTGCTCCCTTGAGTATTTTGTTACTCCTTCTAAGAAGGATTGAAGCACCCACACTTGGTCTTCCTTCTTCATGAGCTTCACATGGTCTGTGAGTTGAATCTTGGCTATTTCAAGCTTCTGGGCTAATATCCAATTATCAGTGAGTGAATATCATGTGTGTTCTATTGTGATTGGGTTACCTCACTCAGGATATTTTCTAGTTCCATCCACTTACCTAAGAATTTCTCGAATTCATTGTTTTTAATAGCTGAGTAATACTCCATTGTGTAAATGTACCACATTTTCTGTATATATTCCTCTGTTTAAGGACATCTGGGTTCTTTCGAGCTTCTGGCAATTATAAACAAGGCTGCTATAAACATAGTGGAGCACATGTCCTTGTTATATGTTGGAGCATCTTCTGGGTATATACCCAGGAGTGGTATAGCTGGGTTGTGCCCTGCGCAATCGTCTCGCCGGCAAGAACGCACACGGGCACCAGGATCCTTCTGCAGCAAGCGTTTATTGTGATGAAAGGAGGAAAAGAGAGAGACCCAAGATGGCGCTGCTTTATATACACCCTAGGGTAACGTGGACATATCTGATTGGCTGCTTGCTCAAAACCTTGTATGATGCCCCGGGCTGGGCGGTGACTTGGCACGCTTTCACCACTTGCACATGCGCAATTTACTTGTTTACCCACGGCAGCGTCGGGCACCAGCGTCATCTTGTAATGGCAAATGCTGTCACCGCTCACCGCGGCTCTTTACATCTCCCCCTTTTAGTTTTATTAAATGAGACCGTAAGGTCGTCTGGCAAAGCTCTAAGTCATCTCTCTTGTAGAGGAAGGTAGAGGTCTAGTCCCTTGGTCTGAAATTCTCTTTGTTTGTCAAGTCTTTGTAAGGTTTAGGTATGAGTGTGATTGTAGCTTCATAGAATGAATTGGGTAGTGTTTCTTTTGTTTCTATTTTCGTGGAATAGTTTGAAGAGAGTTGGTATTAGGTCTTCCTTGAAGGTCTGATAGAATTCTGCACTAAAACCATCTTGGCCCTGGACTTTTTTTGGTGGGGAGACTTTTAATGACTGCTGCTATTTCCTTAGGGTTTATGGGACTGTTTAGATGGTTTATTTGCTCCTGATTTAACTTTGGTACCTGGTATCTGTCTAGAAAATTGTTCATTTCATCCAGATTTTTCAGTTTTGTTGAGTATAGGTCATTGTAGTAGGATCTGGTGATTTTTAAAAAATTTCCTCAGTTTCTGTTGTTATGTTTTTTTTTTTTCAGTTCTTACTTTATTAATTTGGATACTGTCTCTGTGCCCTTTGGTGAGTCTGGCTAAGGGTTTAGCTATCGTGTTGATTTTCACAAAGAACCAACTTTTCATTTTGTTGATATTTTGTATAGTTCTTTCTGTTTCTACTTGGTTGATTTCAGCCCTGAGTTGATTATTTCTTGCCGTCTACTCCTCTTGGATGTATTTGCTTCTTTTTATTCTAGAGCTTTCAGGTGTGCTGTCAAGTTGTTAGTGTATGCTCTCTCCACTTTCTTTTTGTAGGCACTTAGAGCTTTGAGTTTTCCTCTTAGCACTGCTTTCTTGGAGCCCCCAAGTTTTGGTATGATGTGTCCTCATTTTCATTAAATTCTAAAAAGCCTTTTAATTTCGTTATTTCTTCCTTGACCAAGTCATCATTGATTAGAGCGTTGTTCAGTTTCCACATGTATGTGGGCTTTTCATTGTTTTTTTTTTTTTTTTCTTTTCATTATTAAAAACCAGCCTTAGTCTGTGGTGATCTGATAGGATGCAAGGGATTATTCTAATTTTTTTGTATCTGTTAAGTCCTGTTTTGTGACCAATTATATGGTCTATTTTGAAGAAGGTACCATGAGGTGTTGAGAAAAAGGTATATTCTTTTGTTTTAGGATGAAATGTTCTATAAATATCTGTTAAATCCATTTGGTTCATAACTTTTGTTAATTTCATTGTGTCTCTGTTTAGTTTCTGGTTCCATGATCTGTCCATTGCTGAGAGTGGAATGCTGAGGTCCCTCACTGTTATTGTGTGAGGTGCAATGTGCACTTTGAGCTTTAGTGAAGTTTCTTTTATGTATGTGGGTGCCCATGCATTTGGGGCATAGATGTTCAGAACTGAGAGTTCATCTTGGGCTTAGATTTTTCCTTTGATAAGTATGAAGTGTCCTTCCTTATCTTTTTTTATTACTTTTGGTTGAAAGTCGATTTTGTTCAATATTAGAATGGCTTCTCCAGCTTGCTTCTTGGTACCATTTGCTTAGAAAATTGTTTTTCATCCTTTTACTCTGAGGTAGTGTCTGTCTTTGTCACTGAGGTGCATTTCCTGTATGCAACAAAATTCAGGGTCCTATTTATGTATCCAGTTTGATGGTCTTCATATTTTTATTGGAGAGTTGAGTCCATTGATGTTCAAAGATATTACGTAAAAATGATTGTTGCTTCATGTTACTTTTGTTATTAGCAGTGGAATTATGTTTATGTAGCTATCTTCTTTTGGAGTTGTTGGAAGATTACTTTCTTGCTTTTTCTTTTTTTTCGTGACTCTGCTATTGCTTTATTGTATTTATTATATATTCTGTATATATTATATGCATATGTATTACTTTTCTATTGTATGGCCAGTTGCTTCAAGTTCCTGCTGCCTGATTTGTCCTTCAGCTATAGACTTTAACTTGGATTTGTAAGCCAAATAGATCCTTTCTCCTTTAAATTGCTTTTGTCAAGGTGTGCTTTCTCTTGTAAAGCACACTTGATTTTGTTGTGAAAATTGTTTCTGAGCCTCTGTCCAGTTCCAGTCTCATTCTCTTCTTCATCCCATCTGTTTTAGAAAAGCAAGTCTTGTCCAGATGAGAAACCTGCGGTAGTTTAGATGGGCTCTTACAGATTGAGGACAACTGTAGATGAAGTAATCCTAGTGTATTGTTTTGGGTGGAGTTTCTCTCTGCTCACAGAAACTCTTGCTGTTAGTTAAGGTTCTTACTAGGCTCATTATGAATGAGACTGTCCCCCAGACACTCTTGTATTTGAACACTTGACTCTCAGGTGGAGATTATGAAACATGTAAAAGGTGTGGCCTAGCTGGGAAAACTATGTCACTGGAGGTAGGCTTTCATCTTATTTCCAGTCTTCTATGTTTCCTGTTCATGGTTAAAGACAAACACTCTTAGCTTCCTGCTTCTGCCACCATTTCTTGCTCCCTGCCATGACAGATGCTTAGTCTTCTGGATCTATAAGTCAAAATAAACTCCTTTGGTCATGGTGTTTTGCCATGGCAACAGAAAAGTAAGCAATGAGTTCATGTTATATAGACTCATTTTGTGTGTTTTATGATATACCCAAGTAGAAAGTGCTTTATGTCTCATTCTTGTCCATGACCTGAGAAAAGAAACATTTTAAGCTAACCTGGAATAAATAAAATTTATAACATGAGCTTTGGTTGAATCTATGGTACAATTCAGTGAGTATTTCTTATGGTACAATTCAGCTTACTGGTGGACTTGGTTGTTTCCTTTATTCAGCATAAAAGTGGAATACACTTTGGGTTAAAAACATAAATACTATTTAGTTTAAAATACTTTATATGTATGTACCATGTGCTTATGTGTATGCCTGTGTGAATGTTTCATGAGCCACTGGAAGCCAAAACAAGTTAGAATCCCTCAAAGTTGGATATACAAATGTACACAAAAATGCACAGGTGATTGTATGCTGTCATGTGGATTATGAAACCTGTACTCCAGGCCTCTAGAAGAGAACCAAGCACCCTTAATTGTTCAGCCACCACTCTAGTCACATTATTTGGTATTTGAAGGAACCACAGAACATTCGTATGCAATTAGATTAGAGACTGTCTTACCCCAAGTCAAAGACAAGCTAGTCATTTCCATAGCTTAACATTCACTACTGCTGTTGTTGACATTACATGTACATTTTATCTGTTATCCGTGTGTGTGTGTGTGTGTGTGTGTGTGTGTGTGTGTGTGTTACACTGGATATAATATTTGTAGCATTCTTGGCCAGAACTACGTTGAGTACAGTTAGGGCAGGCATCATCAGCTCAGCCATCCTTGTTGATTCAGAGGTACCAGTGAAGACAAATCACCTGTTACAGTGATGACCTTTCCTGATAAGCAGAGGGCATACAAACAAGGATGATAAATATTAACCCACTTTGCAGGCCTTTCTGCTGGGTGTTGCTGACATTTCAGTCTTATTTCTTAGGAGATTTTAAATGTAAATAAATGCTGCATGCTTCTCATCATTAATTTCTTTATATTATTGGGAGAAATACATACATTTATCAAATTGCATGAAGCTAAGGTTCTATTCTTGCTTTTTCTAGGTTGTAGTTTCCATCCTTGTGTTGGAGTTTTCCATCAGTTATCCTTTGAAGTGCTGGATATGTGGGAAGATACTGTGTAAATTTGGTTTTGTCATGGAGTATCTTGGTTTCTTCATCTATAGTGATTGAGAGTTTTGCTGGGTATAGTAGTCTGGGCTGGCATTTGTGTTCTCTTAGAGTCTGTATGATATTAGTCCAGGATCTTCTGGATTTTATAGTCTTTGGTGAGAAGTCTGGTGTAATACTATTTTTTTTTTAAATTTTTTTGAGATGTGAAAATCCTTATTGGATATTTTATTTATATTTCAGATGCCATCTCCTTTCCCCATTTCCCCTCCCTAGAAAACCCCTATCCCATCCCCCCTTCTCATTTTTGCTTTTATACAATTTTTTTTAATGTTAATCAAAGGCTTTATAAATTTGGTAATGCTCAATAACAAGATGCCCATACAATCAGAAGTGTAACCCAATACCCAACCTAGATATATCGAGTATCTATGACTGGCAGAGACACTCGAACATCCACCTCCATGTCCCCCCCCTTTCGTCACCTAGCTCCTCCTCTCTTTCTCTTCCTCCTCTCCTTACTCTTCTTCTTCCTCTCCTTACTCCTCCCACCTTAGCTCCTCCTACATATCACCCTTCCTGTTAAAATAAAACTTTTCTCTTAAAATACAATTACAGCATAACTATACCAATTTGTGTCAGTAAGGTACAAGATAGACCTAATACTCAGTCCATCATTTTGTTGACTAACCAGAACCTCTGTCATCTCTCCTAACCAAAAGACTTAGTTCTGAACCTGTTTTTTTTTTTTTCTTGGCTTTAGAATGAATGTCAGCCGAAAACCATCCTCTCAAATCTTTTTTCTCAAGTAAATAGCAGGTATTAGCTATGAGACTCTAAGTCTTCAATCCCGTCAGAAATCCAGAATGACTGAGTTAGCTGAAATTATGGAAAGCACAAAGCATAGCTTTTAAAACTTAGTGAATTTATAGAGACAGCTGAACACCTGGACAACCCCTATACTACAAAACGTTGGAACATCCAATCTTCAGCCCTCTGGCCCAGGATCATCTGACAGACCTAGTGATGCAGAATTATTAAGGGCTGATTACTCTGACTTGGCAGATATAATCAGTTGACTATTCTGCAAGTATGTCCTTTTCTGGACAGTGATTTGTCTGTAGATGAAAAGAGGCAATTCTGGCCTAGTGGCTGTCTCATCACAACTGGAGTAACTCCAAAGATGCTCAGTTTCTTCTTAGAATCCAAGACAGGAAGCTGTCAGGAGCAGACAGGTCTCTAATCAAAATGAACATTAATATAGAAATATTTGTGACGTCAATTCTATGGATTTCTGACGTTTTGAACTCCAACTATCCATGTAAGGTAACCTGGACTGTTGTCTCTTATCTCCTCTCAGCTATTTCTAAATAAAATATAGAAAACACTCTAACAATAAACTCAGAGCCATGAATTTGCTATAGTCCCTTAACTCACAGGCTAACTATCTCAAACCAGTTAGGAAAGTTAAAGAAGGACTGGGTCTAAGCCTTGTAATCCTAAATGTGTTATATAGGGACAATGCCTATGAGAGTAGCAATATTAATCTCACTTTTATATTAATAAGAAGCTCATACCAATGAAAACCCTAAATTTGAAATCAAAGTAAATTTTGTACCATTTAAGAAATTATAACTTTATCTTAATAACAATTAAAGTTATTTCTACCAAATAAATTATGGCTATGCAATAAATCCTAGCTAATCCTCCCTGTTCCAACAAAGCCACTACTTTTCCCTAGAAAGACAGCCCAATATTAACCACCTCAGTCCCCAAGCCCAGGGAATAGGGGAGCCAACTCTTCATTAACTTCTTCAAGCTGATTATGGGTGTTGAGATATTAGAACAGGGGCAGGAAGAGAGACGACAGAGATTCTGGTTAGTCAAAAAGAGGAGGGACTGGGTATTAAGACTATCTTGTACCTCACTGGTACAAATATGAATAGTTATGCTCTAATTGTATTCTGTGAGAAAAGTTTTATTTTAACAGGAAGGGTAATATGTAGGAAGAGCTAAGGGGGAAGGAGCACCGAGAGGAAAAGATGGAGTAAGGAGAGGAGAAGATGAAGTAGATGAGAAGCTAGGTAATGAGAGAGAAAAAGAGAGAGAAAGAGAGAGGGGGCATGGAGGCAGAAGTTCACATGTCTCCACCAGTCAAAGATAGTTTACATAGCTAGGTTGGGTATTAGGTTACACTTCTGATTTAGCATTACCATACTTATAAAGTCTTTGATTAACATTTAAAAAAAATTGTATAAAAGCAAAATGGAAAAGGGGGCACGGGATAGGGGTTTTCTAGGGAGGGGAAATGGGGAAAGGGGTTGGTATCTGAAATGTAAATAAAATATCCAATAAAAAAATAATAAAAATAAAATAAAATAAAAAGAAAAAAAAAAGAGTGTATCATGATGTTCATTACTTTTCTGGGTAAAGGTAAATAAATTAATGTTGTCTATGGAAAAAAAAAGAGGGGCAGGGGGAAGAGTAAATTGATAAGCCTCTGATGCTGAGTCTTCACTGCATTCAGCTGGAATTCCAGGACATCAGAGGTTCAAGCAGGTCTGCTCAGCTTGCTTGATGAGTAGATACACCAAGGCTGTGTATTCTGCAATATACAATTCTCAAAACAAATTTTAGAATCAAGATAAGTTTTTGTTTGAATTCTGGAATCTAGTCTTCTGGCAGCCTGCCTCTGTCATGTCTAATCCATATAGTTCTGGGAGTTACTATGAAGTTGTGCTCCCACCATCCTCCCATTCCCACCTCCCTGCTCTCAAATTCTCCAACACTAGGGAATCCAAACTTTCAGGCACCAAGGCCCTCCACTTCCACTGATGCCTAACCCCTTACTCCATCTCCCTTCCTCCAATTACTATGAGGAGTCCACTTCCACTGATGCCTGGCAAAACCACCCTCAACTACCTATACAGGTGGAGCCATGAGTCCTTCCCTTTGTGTTCTCTGGCTGGAGATTTTTAGAATGGCTACTCTAGCTTGTTTCTTAGGACCATTTGCTTGAAAAATTGTTTTCCAGCCTTTAACTCTAAGGTAAAGTTTGTCTTTGTCACTGAGGTGGATTTCCTATATGCAGCAAAATGCTGGGTCCTGTTTACATAGCCACTCCATTAGCCTATGTCTTTTAATTGGGGAATTGAGTCCATTGATGTTGAGATATTAAGGAACAGTGATTGTTGCTTCCTGTTATTTTTGTTATTAGAGGTGGAATTATCTTTGAGTTGCTATCTTCTTTTGGATTTGTTGGAAGAGGATTACTTTCTTGCTCTTTCTAGGGTATAATTTTTCTCCTTGTATTGGCACTTTCCCGCTATTATCCTTTGTAATGCTAGGTTTGTGGAAAGATATTGTGTAAATTTGGTTTTGTCGTGGAATATCTTGGTTTCTCCATCTATGGTAATTGATAGTTTTGCTGGGTATAGTAGCCTGGGCTGGCATTTGTGATCTCTTAGGGTCTGTATGACATCTGTTCAGCATCTTCTAGCTTTTATAGTGTCTGGTGAGAAGTCTGGTGTAATTCTGATAGGTCTGCCTTTATATGTTACTTGGCCTTTTCCCCTTACTGCATTTAATATTCTTCCTTTGTTTTGTGCACTTGGTGTTTTGATTTCTATGTGACGAGAGGTATTTCTTTTCTGGTCTAGTTTATTTGGCATTCTATAGGCTTCTTGTATGTTTATGGGCATCTCGTTCTTTAGGGAAGTTTTCTTCTATAATTTTGTTGAAGATATTTACAGGCCCAAGATCTGTTCAGTGCTCAGGTGCAGATAGGAAGGATTCAGTGCCCTGGGCCAGGAGTGCCTTTCTTGGTCCTAGTGGGTCCCAGTTACTCCCTGTTTGGGGCTGGTGCTGCTTTCTCCTTACCTAAAACATTGCCTGGGTTAGGGCTCCTGGAAGGCCAGCTTCCTCTGGGTTCTGTGAGATTGGGGGCAGAGTTGCTGTCAGAGATCTGCTCAGTGCTCGGGCCCAGACCAGAAGGAACCAGTGCTGGTATGGAGTGACCTGGTATAATTCTTATAGGTCTGCCTTTATATGTTTCTTGACATTTTATCCTCACTGCTTTTAGTACTTTTCTTTGTTTTGTGCATTTGATGTTTTGATTGTTATGTGAATTATTACATTATTGTTATGTGAATTATTACAGGAGTAATTTCTTTTCTGGTCGAGTCTATTTAGAGTTCTGTAGGCTTCTTTTATGTTCATAGACATCTTTTTCTTTAGGTTAGGGACATTTTTCTCCATAATTTTGCTGAAGATATTTACTGGCCCTTTAAGGTGGGAATCTTTACTCTCATCTATACCTATTATCCTTAGATTTGGTCTTCTCATTGTGTCCTGGATTTCCTGGATGTTTTGGGTTAGGAGCTTTTTGCATTTTGCATTTTGCATTTTATTTGCCAGTTGTGTCAATGTTTTCCATGGTACCTTCTGCACATGAAATTCTCCCTTCTATCTCTTGTATTCTGTTGGTGATGCTTGCATCTATGACTCCTGATCTCTTTCCTAGGTTTTCTATCTCCAGGGTAGTCTCCCTTCGAGATTTCTTTATTGTTTCTACTTTTATTTTTAGATCCTGGATGATTTTGTTTGATTCCTTCACCTGTTTGGTTGTGTTTTCTTGCAATTCTTTAAGGGATTTTTGTGTTTCCTCTTTAAGGGCTTCTACCTGTTTACCTGTTTTCTCCTGTACTTCTTTAAGGGAGTTATTTATCTCCTTCTTAAAGTCCTCTATCATCATCATGAGCAGTGATTTTAATTCTGAATCCTGCTTTCCTGGTGTGATGGGGTGTCCAGGGCTTGTTATGGTGGGAGAACTGTGTTCTGATGATGCCAAGTAACTTTAGTTTCTGTTTCTTATATTCTTGGGCTTGCCTTTCTTTCTTTCTTTCTTTCTTTCTTTCTTTCTTTCTTTCTTTCTTTTTCATTTTTTTATTGGATATTTTATTTACATTTCTGATGCCATCCCCTTTCCCCATTTCCCCTCCCTAGAAAACCTCCATCCCGTGCCCCCTTTTCCATTTTGCTTTTATACAATTTTTTAAATGTTAATCAAAGGCTTTATAAGTATGGTAATGCTCAATCAGAAGTGTAACCTACTACCCAACTTAGCTATGTAAACTATCTTTGACTGGTGGAGACACGTGAACTTCTGATGGGCTTGCCTTTCAATATCTGGTTAACTCTAGTGCTACCTGCACTCACTGTCTCTGACTGGAACCTGTCTTTCCACTTATCTTGCTTGTGTCAGAACTCCTCAGAGTCCAGCTGTCTCTTTGATCTTGTGATCCTGAGCTCCTAGGTGGAAGAACTCCTGGGGCTCAGGTTGCCTCTGGGATCCTGGAATACTGTTGCTCTGAGTAGAGTGGCTCCTCTAGTATAGCTGAGGATATGGTGTCTTCACAGGAGTAGATCAGGTAGGTGTCTGTCCCAGCCAAAAGGACCAAGCAAGGGGCAAAAGGGGAGCGGTATTACGGAGGGGCAGTGTTTGGGTGGTTGATGGGTCCTGAGCTCCCCAGGCTCCTAGTTGTAGCTCTGGGGCATAGGGTAGTGGGAGAGGGTTCTTACCCACTGCTCTGAGTGCAGTGACTCCTCTAGCATGTCTCAGGATATGGTGTCATCACGGGAGCAGACCAGCTATGTGTCTGCCCAGCCAAAAGACTCCACTCATCTTCTAATGAACATCTTGGACATTGTGAACAGTGTTGTAATGAAGTATAGTTACTTCTTTGGTGTGCTGAATTTTATATATATATATGCTGATTATATGATAGTTCAATTTTTAGTTTCTTTGAACCTGTTGTTGTGCACAGTAGTGATACTAGTTTATATTCCCACCAACAGTATATACATTTTTCCTTTATAATCACAACAGCACATTTATTGATAATATCTATTGATATTTGTGGATAATATCTATTGTGAAAGGACTGAGATGATAACTTATTGTGGTCTAAATGTGCATTTTCTTGATTTTGGTGACACTGGACATTTTGTCATATGCTTATTGATAATTTGTGTGTGTTTCTCACTCTGTTGATTATTTCCTTTACAGAGAATGTCTATGCTCTTGTCTTTAAGTATTTTTTATCTATATTTTATTTTAATAGTTTCATGTTTTTCATTTAGTTTAGGTCTTTTGAGTATTTATCCTGATATATGGTGAAGGAATGGGTTCTAGATTTATTTTAATGCATAAGTATATTCTATTTTTCTTGAATTATTTATGGAAGAGGATGCCCTTTACTTATTGTATATTTTTAGAGTATTCATAGAAGATCACTTTACTGTAGATTCATGAATTTGTTCCTGGGTTCTTTAATCTGTTCACAGCTTTTAAGCCAGAACCATGTTGTCTTGGTTAGGAAAGCCTTGTGATCTTCTGCCTACAGCTTTGATCCTTATGATCACCATTGCTTTGGTTTTTGGAGGTCTTTGTGATTCTGTGAGTTTTAAAATTCTTTGTTTTTCTATTCCATGGAGACAAACAATTATTTTTTGATGAGGACTGTCATCTAGCAATATGGATTTGGGTATTTTCAAGAATATTAACAATCTAATATTTTATTTAACACACTGTGCCCCTGAGATAGAATGTAGAGAGACATAACATGTTGGGCCATGTTGTTTATTTTTTACCTTACCATGGGCCCAATGATCACCAAAACAGTGGAGCTGAATGACCATGGACTGAAATCTCTGATAACATAAGCTAAAATAAATATTTTTCTCTTAAATAATTTATCTAAAGTATTTCATCATAATAACACAAAATGACTAACACAGGTACAGAAAAAATAATATCAAAGAAGATATGAGGTGGTACTCGCTAACATTACTTGAAAACAAGAGAAGAGGGACTTCTGTGAGTTCAAAGGGAACTCAGAAGTTGGTAAAACCAAGCAACCATTGTGGTCTTTCTAAATGTGAGGAGATGAAGCTTACATTGATATCAGTAGAGAGAAACTATGATGAAACTCATACCACAAGAGAGAAAATAAAGGAGAACTACAGTAGTTCTTCAGAGAATGAAAGCGTAGAGGAAAGACATGGGCAATAAAAGGAATACACATGCACATAATGCATGTATACATGCACATGAAGACAAATATGACTTCTAACAGTCAGTCTTAAAAGCTCAGGAGCCAATGATGAACCCAGCATCAGTAAACATTTGTATACACTAGTGTAGTGTTAAAGCAACACCCAATTTTAAAGATGGGAATTTTTGAAGAATTGACTTGAAATGAAATACTGAAGAGGTAAGCTCTCTTTACTTTTCATAGGATTCTTGGCCTGCCAAGTCCTTATAAGTTGTTGTTCTATTAATTAAAAAAATGATATCTTCAGCTGGAATATTCACAAAACTTATCTAGTCTTCCATTATTGCTAGTTGAAATAATTTTGTATTTTCAGGTTCTCTCAGAGGCATTCCATTTTTTCAGTACTGCTTATAATTGATTTCTACTATGATTTTATGATTCATTATTTGTTATAGTAAAATCTCTCTAGTTTATTTTGTCATTTTTTATGTTTTTCAGGGCTGTCTAAAAATTTAAGTTTTAAGTGTGATTCCATTGGTCTGACTGAGCCTGGATGGATGTTAGTCATAGTGTTATTGTTCTGAATTTGTGTGAGTAATAAGTTGGCTTTCAATATAAAGAGAAAAGGTAATTCACAAGTAGTTCACACACATATATGCACATAAACACAAAAGCACAGGCACATAATGTACATACACACACACATAGAGGGACACATATGCATGTAGACACATTCACACATTTACACATATATATGTATATATGCACACAAAAGACTTAAAGGAAAAGAACTGAAAATTTGGAGGAACAAGATTCAGAATTATACAATTCAAGAGGCCACTGATAACATTCCATATTTTACTTGGTATAGTGATTATCCGAGTACCTTCTAAACCTTATTAATTTATTTTTTATTCTTTAAACAAAAATATCTGGAGTTTTTGATAATACTTTATCTGTGTATTACATAAAGAAATGACTATTATATAATTATAGTCTAAATATTAGTCTAGATTGCCTAATGTTACTAAGGCCACCATCTCCTTTGTCTCTTAAGTCAGCAAGTCAGTGCTGGCATCTCTGATATCAGTTCTCCCATTAGTCATAATAATTCTCAGAGCACTTAATTGCCCATATTAAACTTTTAACTCATTTCTACTAATTTTCCTTTCTGTTCAAATGTTGATGTTTTCTGTGTGAGTATGCTCATGTTTATTTCAGAACCATGGCAGAAATCAATTCTTATACCTGTCCAAAATAGCATTTTTTTTCCTGAAATCTATCTCAATTTTTATTTAGGAGAATATTGTTATATTATTTTACACATAAGCACTTTTAATTAGTCCAGAGATGCCAATTGACAAGCTGAATAAATCAAGGTGTTTTCTTGGAATTTTTAAAAATTTATTTAAAACTCTAGATTTTATTCTCCTCCCTGTCTATGCTCAGACTGTTCTACATCCCATACCTCCTCCCCACCTCTGTCTCCACCAGACTTCTAAACTCCCTGAGGCCTCCAATCTCATGAGGGTTAAATGCATCTTCTCTGACTAAACCCAGACCTGCAGTCTTTTGCTATATATGTGTGTTGGGGCCCTCATATCAGCTGGTGTCTGCTGCCTGGTTGGTGATCCAGTGTTTGAGAGATCTCAGGGTTTCAGGTTAATTGAGACTGCTTGTCCTCCTACAGGGTCACCCTCCTCCTCAGCTTCTTTCAGCTTTTCCCTAATTCAACCACAGGGGTCAGCAGCTTCTGTCCATTGAACAGTTCTGTTCATTGGTTGGGTGTAAATATCTGCATCTGACTCTTTCAGTTGCTTGTTGAATCTTTTGGAAGGCAGTCATGATAGATTCCTTTTTATGAGTGCTCCATAGCCTCAGTAATAGTGTCAGGCCTTGGGACTGCCTCTTGAGCTGGATCCTACTTTGAACCTGTAGCCGAACCTTCTTTGCCTCAGGCCCCTCTCCATTTACATTCCCGCAGTTCTTTCATATAGAAATAATTATGGGTCAGAGTTTTGACTGTAGGCTGGCAACCCCTTCCCCCACTTTGTTGGAGATGGGCTCTATAACTACACTTTCCCTACTGTCTGGCATTTCATCTAAGGTCCCTCTCTTTGAGTCCTGAGAGTTTCTCACCTCTTAGGTCTCTGGTGCAGTCTAGAGGGTCCCCCCAACCTCCTATCTCCCAAAGTTACCTGTTTCCCTTCTTTCTGTTGGCCCTCAGGGCTTCAGTTCTTTCTCCTCACCCAATACCAGATCAGGTTCCCATCTCCCCCTGCCCCCATTCACTTTCCCTTCTAGGTCCCTCTCTCCCTCCCTCTCTGCTTGTGGCTGCTATCTTCTCCCTCCTAGGTGGGACTGAGGCATCCTCACTTCAGTCCTTCAGCTTGTTGATATTTTTGAGTTCTGTGGACTGTATCTTGGGTATTCTGTACTTTTTTATTGGCTACTATCCACTTATTAGTGAGTACATACCATGAATGTCCTTTTGGGTCTGAGTTACCTCACTCAGGATAATATTTCCTAGTTCCATCCATTTGCCTGCAAAACTCAGGATGTCTTCATTCTAAAGAAAGCATCTTCAACAACTGGTGCTGGCCTAACTGGCTGTTGATATGTAGAAAAATGAAAATAGATCCATATTTGTCACCTTGCACAAAGCTCAAGTCCAAGTGGATCAAGGAGCTCAACAAAAAACCAAACACACTCAATCTTATAGAAGAGAAAGTGGGAAAGAGCCTTGAACTCATTGGCACAGGGGGGAAATTTTCTAAACAGAACTCCAATGGCTCATGCTAAGATCAAGAATTGATAAATGGAACCTTATGAAACTGGAAAGCTTCTGTAAGGCAAAAGACATAGCTAATAAGACAAATCAGCAACTTACGGATTGGGAAAAAAAATCTTCACTAACTCCTCATCCAATAAAGGGCGAATATCCAAAACATATAGAGAACCCAAGAAGCTAACCACCAAAATACCAAACAACCCAATCAAAAAAATAGGGTACAGAACTAAACTGAAAATTCACAATAGAGGAATCTCGAATGGCTGAGAAACACCTAAAGAAATATTCAAAGTCCTTAGTAATCAGAGAAATGCAAATCAAAATGACCCTGAGATTCCACCTTACACCAATCAGAATGGCTAAGATCAAAACCTCAGATGACAGCACACACTGGAGAGGATGTGGAGAAAGAGGAATATTCCTCCATTGCTGGTGGGATTGCAAAATGGTACAACCACTTTAGAAATCAGTCTAGAGGTTCCTCAGAAAATTGGAAAATAGTTCTACCTGAAGACCCAGCAATACCACTCTTGGGAATATATCAAAAAGATGCCCCACCATGCCACAGGGGCATGTGTTCCACTATCTCTATAGCAGCCTTGTTTGTGATAGTCAGAAGTTGGAAACAACCTAGATGTCCCACAACAGAAGAATAGATACAGAAAATGTGGTTCATCTACATAATGGAATACTACTAAGCTATTAAGTTTCCCTGGAATTTTTAATGTGAGTCTGGAATATATGCTTCACTCTTTCTCTGCTGGTAAATATGTGAGATATAAGGCTTAGAAACTCCAAGCAGATATTTCTCTGTCCTGACACCTGCTGCTCTGATATTGTAATGCTGATATACTGAGAACTGACTAAGTAGTAGGAGCTTTGTTTCTGTTAGTCCTGAGAATGACCGAAATGTTTACTTTTCTCATACTTATGATGTTCTCTTTCAAGTATCTTGAATAAAAAGCCATCCCTTATGAAGCAGCTCACTGTCAACAGCTAGCCTGCAATTGATGAATACCTGAATGCCAGTTCTTTGGGGGGAAATACGTTCATAGTCACAGAAGTGACTAAAATGGACAAGAGAGAGATGATATTTCGCACAGCAAGAGGAAAAGGTATGCATTCTTTGCTGGGTTTCTGGCTTCCAAGTATGCAGTGTCAGTGAATCTCTTCTCAGAAAACCAGAGGGAAGAGTGAGGTCAGAACTCATAGCTTGTGACTCTGATGTTAGCTCAGTTCTGATTCCTTTCTATCTGACTCCAGGCCTAGAGGTTGGGAATACCTCTCATGCTACTTCAGCTGCATTTTGTTGTTTATCTATACCATTGTTCACAAGTTAGTATTTTAAAAACTAAAATTTATTCAAACTTACGTAGTTAAATTTAGTAATACCGTCCAAGGCCCTGATTCACATAAGTGTGAGCACGTGCGCACACACACACGCACACCTTTTCTTTTATTAAAAATAGATATTTTTTATACAATATATTCTGATCACATTTTCCTCTCCCCCAACTCCTCCAAGATTCCGCACACCTTTCTTTCATCAGAATTTATACCCTTACTCTTTTTCAGTAGAAAAGAAAGAAACATCTACAGAATAATAATAAAAGAAGATAAAACAGACAAACTGGAAGAACACAAAACAAACAGAAGAAAAGAGCCAAAGAAGAACTATGAGATATTCATGTTTATGTACACAGGAGTCCTTTAAAATGCAAAACTATAAACCTTAATACATAGACTAAGGAACTATATAAGAAAATATATAGTAATAAAAATATAACCACTTTTGATAACGCATGTTCCATGATGGACAAGGAAGGTACTCTTGTCAGAACAACCTAGGAAAAGCTCAGTTTTGTTTATTAAATAAAAAAGGGGGTGATGTGGAGAGCTTTTGGGGCTTCTTGACAGGAATCTGACATTGGCCAAGGACAAGAAAATTGGCTTCAGGCAGGAATCTGACATTATGCTAGAACAAAGAAGTAATTTCAGGGAGGAATCTAAATCTGAGGCTAGAATAAAGAAGTAATTTCAGTCAGGGATCTAAATCCTAGGCTAGAACAAAGAAGTAGGATTCAGGCATGAAAATGACTTTGGGCTAGGACAGGGAAGTAGACTCAGATATTTTGGTCATCCTGATAAGCCCCATCAATCCAATATTCCAGGTTGTACAACTATTAAAAGCCCCTGAGCATGCAACACATGGAGATCAAGATGAAAGGTTGAAGACAGCCTAACAGTGATTACATCATTGTGCTCTGTTGCGGCCCTCTCTGCTCCACGCTTTGGGGGCCAAATGTCCCGGGACCGCTCTGCTGCTTTGGTCTGCGGGTCAGGGTCTAGTGAGAGAGAAAGTGGGGATAAAGGGGAAGAGACTCGAAGAATGGAGACAAGACAGAGGTTCTGATCAAGTCTCTTTTATTGAAGGGAAATCTGGGGTATTTATATGCTTTTGTCACGTGCCTTGTAGGTGCATGGATACCACATGCCATGCAGGTGTGGATATGATGTAAGCCTTACAGACGTGGATAGCATTTGTGCCTTGCAGCTGGGGACACTAAACAGCAAAACAAGATATGTGGGATATCAGAATGTGCTCAGCTGTTGTAAGCTGTTGAAAAACAAGTCTCATGTCAGGGTATATGGCTCGAGATGGATGCAAAGCTGATAGCTGCTTTCTAGCCACTTTCTGCTAAAAGTCGGCTCCCAACAGTGCTCAGCTTTGCTGGATCTTTGTAAACTTTTACTGTCCCCATTAGATCTGGCTGTGCATAAAAGTGAATACATACTACATTGCATATATATGCAATATATACATATATACAGCATGAATCATATCACATATCACACACACACACACACACACACATATATATATATATATATACATATATATATATATATTAATGCAAACAAAAATGCAGTTTATGGATTTGAATCCTGTTACTAAAAAAGAGATTCAACACACTGATGAAAAAGTAATAGTAATATGTTAAAAAGGAAATAAAAGATAGACTAGCAAAGATTTTAATAATCCCTATACTCGATATAATTTTATTTGTATAAAGTACTAAATCACTCAGTAAAAAAACAGCAGAACATGCGAATTGTTAAAATTAAGATTATAAGATATATAAACTGAAGAAGGGAACTCAACTGAGCTGCAGTTATGATGGAAGAAACTGAGATGGAGACAACTCAGTTTCTTGAATTCAGAAGTCAGTCTTCCATGGATAGCAACTTTGTGTTCACCCTTGAGCAGTTCACAGAGCTATTACAGCACTTTGAGAAAAACCCCAACCCTAACCAGGAAACTCTGGAGGCCTTGGCTGAGGATCTCACAATGACCAAAAGAGACGTTGAGCTTTGGTTTCTACATCGAAGGCATGAGATGGAGCTCCAGAAGTTGTCCAAACCCACATATCTGAACTGGAGTCAAGGGGACATACCTTTTCATCTCCAATTGACAGAAGCTCTGAGTCTGGCCTGGGAATTAGTTTAATGCACCTCAGGGAGAAGGAACGGGAGAGGTACAACGTACCCATAGGCTTCTGCAAAGCATTTTCCTCAGGATTCCAACAGACGCCTAGAAGCGTTGGAAGCCTTGAGAGTCTTACACTCTCTTCTGGGTACCAAAGTGGAGATGGCATGTCACAGGATCTCTGACTCCCTAGCACATCTAGCATATGTTCTTCTTGTTAATGGTTTTTCAACTTCCTTATTGGGGTAGGGGGCTGTTGGGTCTTATATCTATCGATGGTACATTAATAATAAACCTAGCTATTTCCACAAAAAAGATTGCAAGATATAAAATCAACATACAGATAGTAGTGATGTTTATTTTTTCTTTTTATTAGAAACAGATTCTTTTCTCATATAATATTTCCTGATTATAATTCCTCTCCCTCTACTCCTCTCAGTTTCTCTCCATCTCCCCTCCTCTCTGGATCCATTCTCTTTCTTTCTGTTATTAGAAAAGAATAAGACCTAAGAGATAACAATCAAACATGACAAAATAAAATCTAATAACATGAAACAAAACTTTCATATCAAAGTTGGACATGGCAACCCAACAGGAGAGAAAGGATCCCAAGAGCATTCAAAAGAGTTAGAGATCCACCTGTTCTTATTGTCAGGAGTTCAATAAAAATACTAAATTAATCACTATGGCACATGCACAGAAGACCTGGTGTAGATCCATAAGTCCTGTGCTTTGCTACAGTCTCTGTGATTTCATATCCATCTTGCTTAGTTGATTCAGAGGGTCTTGTTCTCTTGATTTTCTCTATCCTCTCTGACTCTTAGAATATTTCCCTCTCTGTATAATGTCTGGCTATGTGTCTCTGCATATGTTCCCATTTGCTGCTGGAGGAATTCTCTCTGTTGATAAGGTAGTGATTTATGAGTATTTCAGAATATCATTAGGAATTATTTTACTAATTTTTAAAAAACCAATCATGTTTGGATTTACCATAGGCATCTGGGCATCTAGTCTCTGGTTCTTAGTTACCCAAAAAGTGCTAGTAAAATTATATAGTTGTACAAATATTAAAAAGTTCCTTAAGCATGGAACACATGAAACTCAAGACGAAAAGTGGAAGACTGAATGGCAGTGATTGCATCACTGGGCTCAGCTTTGCTGGATCTTTGTCAAGCAGCTGTGCTGGCTTTATGACTTTCGCTGTTCTCATTAGATATAGCTATGTAAAACATCTACATAAAAGTGAATATATACCACATTTCTTCTTGTGGAATGAGCCTTACGTCAAATCAGACATTGGTTGGCTACTCTCACAAGTTCTGGCCACCATTGCCCTAGCATATTTTCTAAGCACAATAGATTGAAGGTCAAAAGTTTTATGGCAAAGTTGGTGTCCATGCTTCTCTCTTACTACTTCAGTGTACCAAAGAATTAGAATATAGGGATGAAGAATCTATGTAGGCACTAGCTCAATTTCTCTATGTTCAATTAGTTGTGTGGATGTCCTCAGCAAAGGGACCCCACTGTCAGTTTGTAGAGAGCAACTCTCCCTTGATGGTAGGAATGCAAATTTATATAACCACAGTGAGAATTAGTATGGCAGTTCTTCAGACATTTTGGGAAATGATATACCTCAAGACCCAGCTACACCACTCTTGGGTATATACCATTCCATATAAAGGTATATACCATTCCATACCTTCCATAGGAAGGGTATTCCATCCTATCCCAAGGATGCTTGCTAAACTATGTTCTTTGTGGCTTTATTTATAATAGCTAGAAACTGGAAATAACCTAGATGTCTCTCAACAGAAAAATGGATGAAAAATATACATTTACATAATGGAATATTACTCAGCTGTTAAAAAAATAAAATGGCACCATGAAATTTGCAAGCAAAAGTATGGAACTAGAAAAAACATCATTCTGAGTGAGGCAACCCAGACCCAGAAAGACAAATATAGTATGTATTCATTTATAAGTATATATTAGCTATTAAGTAAATGATAACTAAACTATAATCCATAGACCCAGAGAGGTTAGGTAAAGAGGAAGAGTCTAGTGGGGGAAGTATGGATCTTCCTGGGAAGGAGAAATAGATTATATTTTACAAGTGGACTCAAAGTGAGTGAAGATGGGAGTGTGCAGGAACAGATGTTGTGGGGAGATGGAATAAGGGGAAAGAATGGGAGGAGAAATGGGAAGATTTGGGGGCCATTTGTGGGGTAGTGTAGATATCTAATGCAGTGGAAATTTACTAGATTCTATGAAGGTGATTTTTTTTTTGAATCAAACAGGCTTTTATCATTCACATACTCAGTAGAAAATGGGGTTTAGTAAACAGGGTGGAACTGTTCAGGAAGACTCTGGGTTGGTCCGATACTATGTACACGTGGGGGCAGCACTGTCCCCCACATTAGGCACAGTATGTGCACTTGTCGGAGGTGCCTTTGCAGACACAGCCCTGGGCACATTTGGAGCAGCCTATGGGGCAGCAGGAGCAGCAGCTCTTCTTGCAGGAAGTGCACTTGCAGTTCTTGCAGCTCCAGGAGCTGGAGCAAGTGTAGAAGCTGCTGGTGGAGCAAGAGCAGTTGGGATCCATTCTGAGATCTGGTGAAGCTGGAGCTACTGAGTAAGTGACGAGAAGGTAGTCAGGCTGCTGAAGTCGTGATCCTAATGAGGACTCCTAATAATGGAGACATGGAGTCTCAACTGGCCATCTCTTATAGCTAGGCAAGGCTTCCAGTGGTAGGACTAGATTGCATTTAATCAAGTTGTTGGCAAAAAGAGTGCCATGGAAATCCCCAAACAACCCAAGCTGATGCTAAACTGTGACCCTTCCTTCTTCCTAGGGGCTATTAGCCATCTGTGAAGACAAAGGGAGCAGAAGAGATGGATTGACTTCCAGGATCAGCTTCAGTCAGACAGCTCAACTTAATTCACAGTAAACAAGGGTTATATAGATCTTGGGGAGTGGGTAGGGATTTCTGGGGTGAATAGACGTTATTGACTAGTGTGAGAATGGTTCATTTACATGAAGAGGAATTCCAAGAATCTGCTGGGCAGATTCTTATCAGGAGGAAACTAAACTTGTAATCTGGTCATAGGTTATGAAACTTTCTTCAGAGAAATTTTTGGGATTACAGGCAGGAAGGGCTGGCTGATTGGTCATAACAGTGGGAAGGACTGAGTGGAACTTAAGTGTTGAATCATAGAGCATTTTCAAGAAGCTTTGTGAAGGGTCATCCTCTAGATAAAGTCAGGTACCTGTTCTTAAAGAGACTCTCCAGATAAGACCAAGCAGAGAAGAGGAAGCCCTGCTGAGAAAGGGAGTCCTCCATTTTGTGTAGAGCTGGGAGAGCTTATCTAGACAATGTGGACTGCAACATTAATAGCAGAGCCTTTCAATACTAAGCAGTAATATTACTATATAGTAATATCTGAAAAGGAAATTTAAAAAATGATCTTACTTCTACTGGCTTCTTAAGACAATACTTCAGAATAAATTTATTAAAAGAATTGAAATAATGTGCATTTAAAAAGCAATGATAGAAGCTGGAGAATATGCAAATAATTTTAAATGCATCCCATGTTCATGGATGGGGAAAAAACTAATATTGTTAAAATGTATATACCAAGAGTGATTTAAATATTGAAGAAAATCTCTATAAAAGTTCCAATGACATTTTATGATGTAAAAAAAAAATCTTAAGATCAGTGTAGAACTATAAAATACCATCAGTAACCAACTCAGCATGAGTACAAAAAAATAAAGCTGGAGACTTCAAAATACCTACTTCAAAATATACTGCAGAGTCAAGGAAATCTAAACAGTGTGGTCCTTGTGTTAAAATAGACAAATAAACATTTGTAACAGAAAGTAGAAAGTTAAGAAATAAATTCAGGCCTATACAGCCATTTGAGTTTTGGTAAAGGTACCAAGAGCTCACAATTAATAAAGAATAGTTTTTTTAACTAATGGTATTGGGACAAAATATATAACCATGTGCAGGCAAGATTAGATTTTTAGCTCATATTATATATAAAATTTATCTTAAGATAAAGATTTAAGCAAATGACAGAAAATTTTATTTACATAGAAGTACATTCAATAAATATGTCATAAAATATAGTGATTATAGTTAGTAATAAAGTGCTTCAGTAGTAGATGTTAAGTGAAGGCTCCAGGAGAAATAAACATGGGAGGCAACAACTATGTTAATTAATTTTTGTTTATTCATTCCAAAATGTACACATTTCAGAAAAAAACATATTGTACATGATAAATATAAACAAATTTATTAATTAAAATTAAATAAATACAAAAAGAAGAGACTTTATGAATCCAGCAGAAGGCAAAACCAAAAGACATCATGTTAAAGGATAGTAAATAGAAACCTTATAACCCAACAGAAATAATTGTACATATGTCAGGATTTCATTGTATGTGAAATCAAACAATTAGAACAGACATATCCAATAAATATATTGTGGTACTTAGAAAATATGTACACTTTGTATGAAACGACACAAAGATGTTAAAAGAAAAAATCCCAGTTAGAATATAGAGTATAAAAATATCAATCAAGAAAAAAAATTACATGAGTAGTAACAGATAAAGTAGCCCTTATTAAAAAGGCCTTTAGTTTGGACAACATTCTTTTTTTTTTAAATATAAAAATATTTAATTACCACTATGACAATATTAGAGGATGAGATGACCCAAAGAATGTAACAGAATCCGGAGGGCTCCACCTCACAAATAGGTTAATGTTGCTATCTTTAACAATAGGTTAGCTATCATAGGGGTGGCTTCACTCTATTAACAAACCTTTTTGTGATGTATGTGTTCACTTTTGTGATTTCTTTTTCTTTTTTTTTAAGTTGAAATTTTATTTTATTTTACTTTTTTATTGGATATTTTATTTACATTTCAGATGCCAATCCCTTTCCCCATTTCCCCTCTCTAGAAAACCCCTATCCTGTGCCCCCTCTTTTCCATTTGGCTTTTATACAATTTTTTTAAAATGTTAATCAAGGGCTTTATAAGTATGGTAATGCTCAATCAGAAGTGTAACCTAATGCCCAACATAGCTATGTAAACTATCTTTGACTGGTGGAGACATGTGAAATTCTGCCTCCATGCTCCCTCTCTCTTTCTCTCTCTTTTTCTCTCTCATTACCTAGCTTCTCATCTACTTCATCTTCTCCTCTCCTTATTCCATCTTTTCCTCTCGGTGCTCCTTCCCCCTTAGCTCCTCCTACATATTACCCTTCCTGTTAAAATAAAGCTTTTCTCTCAGAATACAACTAGAGCATAATTATTCCTATTTGTACCAGTGAGGTACAAGATAGTCTTAATACCTAGTCCATCCTTTTGTTGACTAGCCAGAACCTCTGCCATCTCTCTTGACTAGAACACTTAGTTTTGAACCTGGCTTTTTCTTGCCTTTAGAATGAATGTCAGCTGAGAACCCTCCACTCAGATCTTTTCTCTCAAGGTAAATAGCCTGGATTGGCTATGAGTCTATAGGTCTTCAATGTCGTCAGAAATCCAGAATGACTAAATTAACTGAATTTATGGGAAGCACTAAGTATAGCTTCTAAAACGTAGCCAATTTATAGGGACCGCTGAACACCTGGACAACCCCTATACTGAGGAACGTTGGAGCATCAAATCTTCAGCCTTCTGGCCCAAACTCATCTGACAGACTTTAGTGCTGCAGAATTATTAAGGGCTGGTTACTCTGTCTAGGCAGATATAATCAGTCAACTATTCTGCAAGTGTATCCTTTTCTGGACAGTAATTTGTCTATAGATGGAGAAAGGCACTTCTTGCCTGTTGGCTGTCTCACCACAACTGGAGTAAATCCAAAGATGCTCAATTTCTTCTTAGAATCCAAGACAGGAAGCTGTCAGGAGCAGACAGGTCTCCAATCAAAGTGAACATTAATATAGAAATATTTGTGACGTCAATTCTATGGATTTCTGACGTTTTGAAATCCAACTATCCATGTAAGGTAACCTGGACTGTTGTCTCTTATCTCCTCTCAGCTATTTCTAAATAAAATATAGAAAACACCCTAACAATAAACTCAAACTCATGAATTTGCTATAGTCCCTTAACTCACAGGCTAATCATTCCAAGTCAGTTAAAAATGTTAAAGAAGGACTGGGTCTAAGCCTTGTATTTCTAAATGTGTTATACAGGCACAATGCCCATGAGAGTATCAATATTCATTTCACTTTCATATCAATAAGAAGCTTATACCAATGAAACCTTAAATTTGAAATCCAAGTGAATTTTGTACCATTTAAGAAATTATAACTTCATCTTGATACTAAATTATACAGATTTCTACCAATAGGTTATGGCTATGCCATAAATCCTAGCTAATCCTCCCTGTTCCAACAAAATCACTACTTTTCCCCAGAGAGACAGCCCCATATTAACCACCTTAGTCCCTAAGCCTGGGGAATAGGGGCCCTGACTCTTCTTTAACTTCTTCAAGCTGATTACAGGCGTTGAGATATTAGAAGTGGGGGAGAGTAAATTGATAAGCTTCTGACGCTGTGTCTTCACTGCATCCAGATGGAATTCCCAGACACCGGAGGTTTGAATAGGTCTGCTCATTTTGCTTGATGAGTAGATACACCAAGGCTGTGTATTCTGCAATATACAATTCTCTGGACAAGTTTCAGTATCAAGAAAAAAATTTTTTTTTCCTAGAGGACTGACATTTTTTTTAAAGATGTTGGTTCTTACATTTTCCCCCCTTTTATGTAGTTGGTTATAATATTTACATTTCAAGTTTTATCCTCTTATCCCATTTCCCCCACCACCCAGGAACCCCTTATCCCATCCCCCTTTCTTATATCCCTTCTATGAGGCTGTGCCCGCACCTACCGCCCACCCCCGCTACCCCCTCCTCACCCTCACATTCCCCCCCCATTCTGTGTTCGTTTTTCATGGGACCAAGAATCTCCTCTCCCACCTATGCCCAATAAGGCCGTCCTCCCCTACATATACCGCTAGAGTCGTAGGTCCCTCCCTATGTGCTCCCAGGCTGGTGGTTTAGACCCTGGGGGGGCTCTGATTGTTTGGTATTGTTGTTTTCCTCTTGGGGTCACAAACCCTTTCTGCTCCTTCAGTCTTCTAAATTCTCCATTGGGAAACCCTTGATCATATCAGTGGTTAGCTGTGAGCATAGTCCTCTGAATGTGTCAGTCTCTGGCAGATCTCTAAGGAGACAGCTATAATACGTTCTTGACAGCATGCATTTCCAGTCATCTACATCAACGTCTAGCTTAGGTGACAGTACATGGGATGGATGTCCAGGTGGAATGGTCTCCTGATGGCTCCTCCTTCAGTTTCTGTCTCATGTTTTGTTTCCATAATTGCTCCCTTGAATATTTTTGTTACTGATTCTAAGTAGAACTGAGGCATCCCCTCTTGGTCTTTCTTCTTCATGAGCTTCACGTGGTCTGTGGGTTGAGTCTTCGCTATTCTAAGTTTTTGGGCTAACATCCGCTTAACAGTGAGCAAATACCGTGTGTGTTCTTCTGTGACTGGGTTAACTTACTCAGGATGGTAATTTCTAGATCCATCCATTTGACTATAAATTTCTCGAATTCATTCTTTTTAATAGTTGAGTAATACTCCATTGTGTAAATGTACCACATTTTTTTTGTATCCATTCCTCCATTGAGGGACATCTTGGTTCTTTCCAGCTTCTGCCTATTATAAATAAGGTTGCTATGAACATAGTGGATCATGCGTCCTTGTTATATGTTGGAGCATCATCTGGGTATATGCCCAGGAGTGGTATAGCTGGATCCTCAGGTAATGCTATGTCCAGTTTTTTGAGGAACCGCCAGACTGATTTCCAGAGTGGTTGTACCAGCTTGCAATCCCACCAACAGTGGAGGAGTGTTTGGACAACATTCTTAAATGAAAAAAGCATTTAAAAACTGATAAAGTCATAAACCTGTATGCACTGAATGATAGTTTGTTCTGATGCACATTTAAGTTTTATCTAAGTTTATAAAAGAGAAAAACATACAATTCTTAAGTACACATAAGATATTTGCAAAAATAAGCCATATGTTGTTTTTAGAATGGAATACTGAGCAGACATAATAAATGAACTACTGATTCACATAACCATGTGGTGAAGTACCACAAACAACCGTGAGTGAGAAAAGCTGTGGAAGGAGTCTGTGGTCAGGGAGAAATGGGTATTGAGCTTAGCAGATGTTCATGAGGAGGCAGAAGTCAAAATAATAGTTATCTCTGACAATGTACTGATTAATTGGGGTATATAAATTTTTGGATGTAATTATAATTCCATTTCTTGATAAAGATACTACCTGTGAAAATTCACTGATATAAGCATTATCATGTGTATATTTTACATGATTATTATTCAGTAAAATGTTTACCAAAGTACTAAATTAAATACTTTTTGGTGTGTGTGTGTGTGTGTGTGTGTGTGTATGTGTGTGTGTTGGTCACAGGTCTATGCAGTATGTCTTACTCAAATGGTCTCCAACTTATTGAGCCATCTCCTTCAGTCCTTAATTGTATATTAATCCCTCTAAATGTCTTAAAACTTCATGTATCTTATGTAGTAAATTAAACTTTAAATGAGGATAACAATAAAAAGACAATAGTGTATTTGTCAAGAATATGAAAGATAAGAGGTATAATTATGGTATAGCTAAAATAGAGAATTTATACATTACTCTCAACAGCTTAAATACTCTTATAGATATTTCCCAATAATGTATACAATATTTGATAGGCAAATGTTAGTTTGATGAGTACAAGGATTAATTTGTCTTCTATTATTTTTGTTGAATTTTAAACTTTCTATAATTCTAATATGGGTAAAGGTTGTAGAAAGGAAGCAGTAGACAATATTTTAATCTTCGTGAAACTATTTAAAAGTTAAACCATAAAGATTGTATGTCAGGGGTTTGAAATTTTACCCATCCTTATGTCTATAATGAGGGTTGTTTTAAAGGGTTGTCCACAAAAGTCTTTTTTTGTGAGTAGAACTCTGTCTTATTGTTTATTTAAAGGAGACAAAAATCCACAATGAATTAAAACAAAATTAATTACAAACAATTGTGTTTATGTTTATTATTAATAATAATATTAGAGGAAAAATAGGATATTCTGAATCTTGGAGTTTCTATTTGTTAAAATTATGGACTGTCTCTGTGACTTTCCAAAGTTCATATCTTGAAGTCCTAACTGTATGATGATATTTGGAGGTTGAGCCTTTGAGAGGTAAGTAAGGTTTATGATGGCATAGGGGAGGAATTGAATGGTGGATCGTATATTGCCTTAAAAGAAACAATACAGAGTGCTACCTACCTTCTCCTGCACAGTTACTATACACTAGAGGGAGTGAACACAACTAATGTTACTAAGTCAGGAAGAAAATCCTCATCAGAAGCAAACCTATTAGAACTTTAAGACTTCCTAGCCTCTAGATAGGGTGAAAAATAAAATTGTTCTCCCTAATCCACCCAGTTTGAGTAGGTTACCATGGTAGTTCAGACAGACAACTGGTCTCATTTAGACAAAGATAAATCTTTTAAAGACTCAGAAAACAGATTTCTTCACAATCTTACATACTTGCCAAATTCTAATGAGTCAGCTGGATGAATGCCAGAAATAAAATTGAACAAGCACGTGTGATATAGACTCGAAAATATTTTTTAATAAACAGAACAATTAATCCTTAAGTACATTAGTTACAGATCAGTGATTTATGCTGTTTTGGGTTGAATGCCATCCAATGCTGACTTTGGTACACTTACCATAAATATTGTTCATGTGCTGAAGATGCCTGCTGTAGGTTAGAGATGTGGTGGCCAACAAGATCAACATACAAAGAGCTTAAATCTCTACAGTGACTAGCACTCCATTTTAAAGGAATGATTGTATATGTATGTGAATATGTGAATTCTGAGTGTAGATTCAGTATGACTAGCTAGCTTCCTGCTCCAGCTATCATGTCTTGCCTGTCAGGTGCATGTATGATATTTTTTACTATAATGGACTCTTTTTCTCTGGAACTATTTTACACATGCCCACACAAGTACACACGCATACACACACACGCACATGCACATGCACACGCACGCGCATGCACACACACACATGCGCACGCACACATGCACATACTTGTGTGTGTGCACGTGCACGTGTGTGCGCATACCCCCTCACAAGTATTTTATGTAAGTGCATGATCTGAACTCTATGCTCATCTTTAAGATCCATTGCGAGAAATTAATTCTAAAATATCTACCTCATTGAATACTGCTTTATTTGTGTATATTTGGTATATGTATGTGCAAGTGTGCTTGCAAATGTGTATGTAGTATATATGCATGTGTACATGTGGAAGTGTATTTACTCAAGTGCTATCTACCTTGTTTTCTCTTTTGAAAAGGTTTTTTAAAAAGTCTCTTTTGAAAAGATTTTAGTGATCTGCAATTTACAAAGTGAGTGAGGCTGGCTGGCATATGAACTCCAAGAATCATTCTAACTCTACTTTCTCATCTCTGGGATTACAAAAGTACCACTATGCCCAATTTTTTTTTAAAAATGTGGATTCTTGGGATTGAATTCAGATCCTCATGCTTTCAAGGTAAGAATCTTATTGACTGAATTATCTTCTCAGCTCAATAGTTATTTGACTCTTTCATAGTTATTTTATCATCCAACATAAAGAAGAATAAGGTTTATTTTGTCTTACAGTTTCAGAGAGATAGAGTCCATCATGGTGAGGAATATACACACCAGGCAGGGAAGACATGGAAGTTAGATCAGGAAACTGGCTAGTCATACTGAATCTACACTCAGAATGGAAAGGGAACATAAAGGTTCAAGGCCTACTCTCATTACTCATTTTCTTCAGTAATGCTCCACTTTTTGAACATTCCTTACATTTCTCAAAGAGTACTATCAACCAAGGAACAAGTACTTAAATTTGCAAATCTATGGGGGATATTTCACGTTCAGACTACAATCAGCTAAGTATCATAATATGCAGGGAAACTCTCAGAAATCTTGATATCCTTTCAAAGTAGCTGTAAGGAGCAACACATTTAGATATGACTTGTGTTGGCTTTTTGCTCTGTTAAGATGTGTGATGTCAAGGGAAATTCTTTCATTCTTATAAAGATCAAGCTACTATTGACATTATAAATAAACCAAGACTATGTTGTATTTTCTTAAGGAAGGTGACATGCTGCTCCCCTGATTGTGCCACACTGTGTAATCATTACTTGCAAAATATTACATTGAGTCATTTGCTTGGCTTCTCTGCCTCAACTTTCTTATTTGTAAAACAGGGGTGGTAGGATTACTCACCTTATAAGGTTATGAGGAAAACATACCACAATTTGGAGCTCAGTAAATCTATTCTCTTCATCACTGTTGTCTGTTGTGGTCATACATAACATTTTGGGCAGTAGCAACCCACCTTTCAATTTCTATGCTCTGTGTCCTAGGATGTGAGCCCTTAAGACTGCATCATCTGCACTCTTATGTTCTCCATTTCAGTTGGGATTGGCAATGAGAAGTAGCAACTGGAGCACTGGGGACAGAAAGAAGACAGTTAAGAAAGTTCTGCCTCTGTCCTTTCTAATTCTGCACTTTGGTCATGAGAGTAGCTTCTTCCCTTGATCCAAACAGCCATGATGCCAGATTTATCCTTTAGTTTGGCTATTTCAGAGATATATGCATCCCCTCATTTCTGCCCACATACAAAGTGGCATTAGTTTTCCACTTTTGCTAGTGTCTAGGAACATTATCACTAGATAGTGTTTTAATCCTATCTATAAAATTATAAAAAATGTCTTCAATAAATTATCAGTTGTTAAACTTTTGAATGAAATGGACTTCTTGTGATTTGAATGAAAACACAGTTAAAAAGAAAACAGTGTCTGTCTCTCTTCAATCTTCCTGCTTCATGAAAAAAGGCTTCTATCAATGTATTTCATACTTCATACTGTGTTTAGAAGTCACCATTTCTTCAGAATTTCAGTCTATCTTCTGTGATTCAGCTTATTTGTGTGAATAGTTCTTTGTGGTTGTTTCTTCTTGGTCCTTTGTGAATCTCAAGCGGCTTCTCCATAGGTTCATAGACTGGAAGTACAAGCATGGTGCACCACATATAAAAGGTGACTATTTTAAGTTGACCCATCATAAAATTTATAATTTTGGCTTAACCAGTCAGTAAAAAAATCTCTACAAGAGACAAACAGCACTTTTCAAAGTAGACTAATTAGAAAAGAATGCTTTTCTTAGTGTAGGCTGATGCTGTCTTGCACACATACACACACACACACACACACACACACACACACACAGAGAGAGAGAGAGAGAGAGAGAGAGAGAGAGAGAGAGAGTCATCTGTACACAGAAAGAAACACATATTAGGCATTGTTGAAACTTTATTTCTCTTGTAATTTAAAATGTTAGATCTAAAATTGTTTCATTCATTAACCACAGAAATCAAGAAATTGATTCCACATATAGAAAATGTCAATTTTTTTTCATATACTTCAAATCTAGAGAATAATGATTTGCAGCAGGGGACATTCTTTCTTAGAATAAGATATAACAAAATTTTATGTAACCGGGCCAATAGTAGTATAGCTTGAAGAAGTCTATAGAAAGTTATCATTGTTTTGATTTGTTCTTTGTCAGTATACTTAACCTGTATTGAAATTTATGTAGATTTAAGAAAGATTTAATATATTTTTAAACTTGAGGCATGGATTACAAAATTTTAGACTATTTATATGATGGATCATGTCTCATAGGTCCGAAGATTGCTCAGAGCCAGTCTTATTTGTGAACAGTTATCTCCTATCTACCTCAGAAGACACAAAATGGGGTCTTTGGGATTCTTTCTAGGGTGGATATAGAATTCAGGCTTTGTTGTCACTCACAGATGTGTGGGCTAGGATAACATCCATTTTGGTGGGAAATGAAGCCTTGTGCCACACTGACAAAAGAAGCACAAATTTCTGGGGACTCTTGAGATTTCTGCTTTCCTTTGTATCTCTTGACATGTTTTTCATAATTTTATTAACACATTCTTTGACCATAGTAGGAGCAAAAAGAAAATGTTCTTATATGATTTTCTATGCTTGTAGTCAAAAGAAGTAATAATTAGTTCTTCCTTTCCCCCCTCCACATTCTGAATTTAGATGCAATTAAGAAAAATAGCTACACGAGAGAGAGAAAGGTAAAAATAAAATTACTGATATTTTACTGACAAGGTTTTTTTTTTTTTGACTATTAGTCAAAAAATAATGGATCCTATCTTTTTTTTTGGATATTTTATTTACATTTCAGATAGCATCCCATTTCCCCATTTCCTCTCTACCCAGAAATCCCCTATCCCATCCCCCCTCCTCCTACTTCTATGAGGATGTGCCCCTTCTCACCCACCCACTCCCACCTCCCTGCCCTCAAATTCCCTCACACTGGGGTATCCAACCTTCATGGGAGCAAGGACCTCCTCTTTCACCTATGCCCAACAAGGCCATCCTCCCCTACATATATAGCTGGAGCCATGGGTCTCTCTCTATGTGCTCCCAGGCTGGTGGTTTAGACCCTGGAAGCTCTGGTTGGTTGGTATTGTTGCTCTCCCCATGGGGCCCAAAACCCTTTAAGCTCCTTCAGTCTTCACTTTAACTCCTCTATTGGGAACCCCATGTTCAGTTTAATGGTTAGCTGTGAGCATCCGCCTCTGTATATGTAAGGCTCTGGCAGATAGCTATGTCAGCCTCCTGTCGACTTGCACTTTCTGACATTCACATCAGTGTCTGCCTTTAGTGACTGCACATGGGATGGGTACCCAGGTGGAACAGTCTCCAGATGGCCCCTCTTTCAGGTTCTGTCCCATACTTTGTCTCCATATTAGCTCCAATGAGAATTTTGTTACTTCTTCTAAGAAGGACCACCGAAGTACCCACACTTGGTTTTCCTTCTTCATGAGCTTTATATGGCCTGTGAGTTGTTATCTTGGGTATTGTGAGCTTTTGGGCTAATATCCAATTATCAGTGAGTGCATACAATGTGTGTTCTTTTGTGATTGGGTTACCTCACTCAGGATGATATTTTCTAGTTCCATCCATTTGCCTAAGAATAATGTGGTACTTTTACACAATGGAGTATTATTCAGCTATTAAAAATAATAAATTTATGAAATTCTGACAAGGTTTTTTAATGGATAGAATTCTGTATAAAAGAATTGGCTCCCCTTTGTCTGAAACTTACAAAGTTTGGATCTAGGGAACAAATAATATGAACCCAGACTCTAATGTCCACATTCAGCTCTGTCTTGGCTTGGTTATCACTAGAAAATAAAGAATATAAGAAAAAAATAATTTAATTTTGAGAAAGATAAAGAGAAAACAGACAATAATATGGTGATAAGTCAGACATTCCACTGAGAAAATGTGTCTTGGTCTCTCAGGGAAATTCTAAAAGGGATATAAAATACATGTTTCATCATTATTTCTCCCAAGAGACTAGAGAACTGGAGTATTTAATGGTCAGGGAAATTCTTTAAGGGAGAATTCATTCTGAGGCTTTCTTGTGAGTGTCTAGGGAGAGGGAAGTCTGTGGTTTGGACAAAAATACTTCAGACAAAGAGGTGGAGATATTTGTGACTAAAGGTCAACCACATCAGACAATGGAAAAAAATGTGTTTAGGGACTGATGTCTGCTACAAGCCCACAGAGTGTTTAGAGAAAGATTATTCTGCAGATCTAGTAATAGGCTCTTGACTTGGACCTACTGCTTACAGTATGAAGCAGAACAAGCAGGAAAGTCTTTAAATTTTTTGATAGATGTGTCATAGAGGGAAAAAAGAAAGGGGAGTCAGACAAATGAGTTCAGAATTAATTTCTTGGACAGTACGGAAAGGGCAGAGTGAGTAACTTAAGGGACCTTCCCAGAATGGTCCCTTTAGGAAACAGTACGGTTTGCTTTGAGAAGGATCAATGTAATAACATGAGGGGAAAAGAAATCAGTTCTTTATGACTGTTGTGTTTATAAAAAGAGAGAAGGAATATGTTTGGTGAATGCATAGTCAGGTATGGAGGAAGGGCTGCCTCCTTGGGCCCATGCTGAGGCTTCCCTTCCCCCAGAAGGGTATAGTATAGAATAGAGTTTATTCAGGGCATGGGGAGGGGAGTTGAGAGGGTAGTAGAGACAGAGAAAGGGAGAGAGGGAGGGAGGGAGGGAGAGAGAGAGAGAGAGAGAGAGAGAGAGAGAGAGAGAGAGAGAGAGAGGAGTAGAGGTCTGTAATGAGCATGTGGAGAGAGAGGGGAGGGGAATGGGAGAGATGGGGGAAGGGACAGGAGGATAGAGTGAGAGCATGAAGGCAAGAGCAAGAGAAAGCAGAGGGGGCAAGCAGTCCCTTTTATAATGAGTCAGGCACACCTGGCTGTTACCAGGTTACTGTGGGGTGGAGCTTAGACAAAATGGTAATAATGACTATAATTATTAGAGATTTAGAATTCTTAATTCAAATGTAACAATAGTTGTCACTGATAATAATAAACAAGCATTTAAACAACAAAAGTTTTCATAATTCTGGAAGGAATATACACGATGAGGAGACTCTAAGGTCTCTGTACATATATTGGTCTTTTTATGTGACTAAGTCTCTTTATGACCAACTCTTTCAATCTCTTTTCTATGAGATCTTCTTCCTGGAATCAAGGTTTTATGATCATGCCTCCAAATCTGAATCTTATATAGACTGCAGTTGAAGGGCTAGGAGCAGAACAGAGAAGGAAATGAGGGTGGTTAGATTTGACAGTAGAATGCTTTGTGCTGGTGTTGAGAATGATCAAGGGTGCTTTGCTAGAGGCAGGAAAGAGATAAATTAAAGCTATGGCAAGGAGAAGGAAGAACAACAGACTAGATAAAGCCACAGGTTAATGGTATATATATCACTCTTTTATCTTGCTAAAGTAACTCACATCTGTATGTCATTGTTGATATTATTAATTATTAATATGAGCTCTACATCTAAGGAAGCAAGAATGATAAACTGCTGTAGCAAATTCTAGTGAAAATGTAGTGGCTCTGCTGTGTCTAGAACATTGATGTTACCCCAGAATCGTTACATGAAACCAAATACCCAGGATAATAGCAGTGAGACACAGTTTTAAGGGGACAATGAAGGTGGAACCTGATAAATGCCATAGTGCTCTCCTTCAAGAGGCCAAAGGAAGCCTACTGTTCTCTTTCATTACATGAGAAGACAGTCAGAAGGTTCTAACAAATCCCAATGGGTACTCTCAGCTTCAAGTTTCTGCTGTTTTAATAGCAATGCAAAGGAATCAAGAAAGGAAAAAGTTTCTTCTTTACTAGTTCAGAGGCAGGCAAGCTGTCCAAGGACCTAGGTTGAGTCTCATGTATACCACTGCTCTCAGTATGTGATCCTATGTTTGCTGTTACAGCTGCATTTTGCCTTCTAACTCTTAGCAGGGACGGAATAGAAAAGCAGGAGCTACACAATTTCTTTTAAAGATTGTGAGAAGTTTGCCACATCACTCTGAACACATATCACAGGTCGGAATTTACTCATGTAATCATGTTTAAAACTGTTAATGGAGGCTGGGAATTTTGTTCTCTGTCAAAGATTACTTCTGTGTCCTTCTAAAACTATGGTGATGAAGTCTATTACTAAAAGGTAAAATAAAAGAGCAAGTATTGGAATTGACAGAAAAAACATGTCAACTTCAGCTTGCCAAGTCTTGTTAACTGATTTATAAAAGTTCTCTCATATTAAAATGCATGTGTTAGTTGTGTCCTGAAATCCTGATTATTATACTTACTTTTATATTTTACTATTTTGTTATTTTACTGTGACAAACTGAGGGTAAGTTTAACTTTAAAGTGAATTTTATAATGAATGCCACACAGTTTTACTGAAGCTTCATGAAAACACAGTCATGTGGCTTTTAAAGGAATTCATTACAGATTTTACTATCAATCTTGTAAGTTTAGTATCTCCTTATCTTTATTCACAAGCATCCAAGACCTGTATATCTTTTCATATTAGTTTTTATTTTTGCCAAGTAATATTGATTTAAATTTAGTGTGAACGAGCAAGATTTTGACAAAATTCCAAAATGAAACTTAAATAAGAGTCTGGAACTCAAGTCAACATGAAGCAAATCTGTATAGATCTTTCTTGATCTAAGATGTAAACCTCCCAAAACACGGCTTAACTCCTAGAACACATTTGGTCTCTCTTCTGTCATTGGAAATCTGGTTCACTTCATACCTTAGTATTGAACATGGTACTCTCTATAGTCACTTTCAGAGTGGATGCTCAGCTGATACTGGTTGCATGATTAATTATGACAGCTAGGGTCCTTTAGAATTCTGTTAATCTTCTCTGTCCTAGATAAAAATGAGTCTTTGTTGATATTCATTTAACAATGTTACATTTTATTTAAATTGAATAATTAATAATGTATTAGTAAATATAGTGAAGAATTTTTAGATCTTCAAAAATATATTTCTTTTAAACCCAAACAGTACCTCACATAATAAATTCTCTGTAAGAGTGGAGCAAAGAAATAAGTTTTTCTCCTATAAGTAACAAAGGAGACCATAGATATCTGGTGACCTTTCTTTATTTTAGTCTTAAATTACTTACTATATGGAATTTTTTTTTTCATAATTCAGAGAAGACAGTAGAATTTGTAATTTCAAGAAATCTTGATTTGAGAAATACTATTTATATAGACTTATCATAAATTTTATTAATTACTCAATTGTTTTTTTATCTTTGAGCAAATAACTCAATTTTTGCAGTACCTTACAGCTGGTGAGTTTTCAGGACCCTGATAAACAATGCTTTTTACTTGATTATTTCTCTGGCTTTTGCCCAGTGACACTTTATGGATACTTTGAAACTCCAGGAAGACACTAAAGAATATTATAGAAACAGCATAAAATTGATTTATGCAAAATTAAATCTAATTGCTTGCTGTTGGTTATCTCATTCTTCTTCCTTTTAAAAATAATTTCACTCTTCATTTTTCCCCCAGTCTTCTTCGTAATAAGTCATTTGGCAGTAGATGTGTGTGTTCCCTTTCTCTGTCTCACAAACAGTTTTAGACTGTGTTTAATCGTAGCAATTGATTTAAACTGTAGAACGTGATTATTTTTGACACATACAAGCATTGGATTTTGGCCCCCTCATTTCTTATCTTTAGTAGCATTTACTCATCTTAAATTCTTCTTCTATGTTAGTGTAAAATTTATTAATGTTACCCCAAAAATATTTGTAACAAATTTTAGCATTTGGAAATACTTTGTAATCATCAGAACACTAAGGAATATGGAAGATGTTTATTTTTTTATGGACAATAACAATAAGGAGATTTATTTTTATAAGCTAGTCTCTTCAAACAATCTTCAAATCTATAAAGATTTATCTATTACAGACTTACTACTTAAAAGATAGTTTGATGGTAAAAGTAGTAGTTTTAATTTTTTCAAACAAATAACCTGAAATTTCTAAGCTAACAGCTAAAGACAGGGTTAACTCTTTAATGCTAGTTTAATGCATAACTTTAACATATTTATAGGAGAGTGAGAGCGGTCAATTTCTCTGGTCCTAAATCCTCAGGTCAAACATAGAACTTGGCACCAACTCTTATATTTTTAGTAGGAACAATGCTGTTTGTTATATTGTTCTTTGTATCAGTCTGTACTGCCTTGTACATAATACTGTTGAAAAAAAAAAAGAAAAAGAAAAACCCAACAGCAACAGCTCTGCCCCAAATCTTTGGGTTTTCTGTGTAAATAGAATACTGAATTAGATTCTGCCCACTTTGTTGGGAGATACTGTAGTCTATGTGAATGAATAGGGAACTGAAAAGAGTTTGATGCTGATTCAATTAGCAGGCAAAAATAAGCCACTGGTTAGATCATGAGCTAATCAGAATACTTTCTGTCCAGAAAAGTATTTCAAGGGAATGAACTGTCTAGAAAAGGCATAAATATCGTCCTGTACACATGACCCTCCCCACTAAAATATGTTTTTCCATCTAGAATTTGGTGCTTGTCTTTTTACTAGACTGTTTCTAGAAATGTGTATTTACTATCCACATGTTTTATATTTTCCCATGGGCATGGTAAGTGGGAGTCACATCCCCAAAAAAGAAAGGGACCTGAGTTTTCCTTAATATCTAATACGATTTCATGCTACTTAGGAGGATGAAGAGTAGAGTCGGTTTTGGTTGTGTGCAAAGGCATTAAACTCCTCCTCTATATATTTTCTAAGGTTTACTCATAATTGCTAGTTGTAATTTTAAAATTCGCTTTTAGCAAAACGGTATGAGGCTGGCTCTAAGAGCCAGCAGCAGGCCTATGAGCTGGGCAAGGAGGAAGAGGGTCTCTGGGGTTGGGCTGGAGCAGGGCTGGGGTTGGTGGAAGGGAGCGCTTCGGAGGGGTGGCACACACTGCAGTGACAGTCCCTCCCAGGGCTGGTTGAGGCACCTCACTGGTGACGGGTCTGAAAGCACGTGGCTACGTCATGGAAAGCCAGTCTTTTCAATGCAAACTTCAACTCCTCCTCCTCCCTCTAATGCCTGTAACTCACGGCCAAGGCTGGGCGAGGAATCTGGAGGGGAGATTTTCCTCATGCTTACGGTGGCTGGAGACTGGAAGGAAGAGTGTAGGGAAGGAGGAAGGAGATTTGTGGCGCTTTCTACCTACTACAAGACTGAAAAGGGGAGGGGGCACCTACATTACATCTTCTCTTCGTGATTGAGAACTGCAGGTTCAGCCTGATCCTACGGAGCTCTGGCGATCGCTTATTTAAAAAAAAAAGAAAGAAAGAAAGAAAGAAAAAATTGGCCGCGGGAGAAGGAAGGCTCAGTCTTTGGCAGCCAGACTCATCTCGGAGGTGGTATTGGTGTGTGTGTGTGTGGTAGTGGTGTTTTATTTTTTTCTTTCTTTTTTTTCTTTCTTTTTATTTTTCTTTCTTTCTTTCTTTTTTCTTTTTTCCCCCTTCTCTCCTAGGGGCTACACAATGGCAGTCTTCTCTCGCTAAGATGAATCCGGCTTGCCTTCTGCAGATCCGCCCATCCTCAGTTCCATTTAGTAAAAGGCTATGATTTTCTCTTTGGGGATCTTTTGTGCATTACTGTTCTCCCTGGTTAGTTCTGGTCTCTGTTGGGATTTCTTTGCTTTTTTCTGTTTGGCTTCATGTGAAAAAGGATTTTTTTCTCTTCAACCCTTTGGTCATGATCCAGTGGTGATCAAGAGGGGATAAATCATTCACCCTGGCCGAGAAAAAACAATCGCTGAGAAGTCTCAAAGAGATATACCACGTGAGGGGAAAAAACTGGGAGAAGATCCGGAATATTAACGTTTTTCCTATGGTAAAACCGGTGCCCCTCTTCAGGAGAACTGATTTCAAGTTATTATTATGCAACCACAAGGGCCTCTTCTTTCTCAGGGTGTCTAAGCTGCTGGGTTGCTTTTCGCCCAAATCAATGTGGTTTCTTTGGAACATTTTCAGCAAAGGAACGCATATGCTGCAGTGTCTTTGTGGCAAGAGTCTTAAGAAAAACAAGAACCCAACTGGTAAGCAAAGCATGCATCATATTCTGTTTTTCCTGGTAATATCCGTCTGTTGCTCACGGAGCTAGGTCTGCAGTTTTGCTATGCAGGAGGCTGGGGAACATGCAAGGAACCCGGACAGTGTTGCATACAGAGGTGTTGCATGAATAAACAAGTAGCCACCGCCGGATCTGCGTCCTCCCGATCCCGAAAACCGTGATCAACAGCTCTTAGCTGTGACACAATCCATCATTAGGAGGGAGGAGGAAACTTTTTTTTATCCCCCCACTAAGTGGATGTTTGGTGGAATATCGAAGGGCTTATAGCTTGTGGCTGTGCCAGGAGAAAGAGCCAAGAGCTCGCCTTACTTCTGCTCCTCCGGGGACATAGCTTTAGACTTTCTGATTAGCTTGCACAATATTCGCCACCCCATCACCTTTAGCAAAGTAAAAGCGCCCCCTCTCTCACGGCCTGGATCCTCCGTCAGCCCCCGCCTCCCTCCCCCGTCTAGCTCTGGGTGCTATTAACTCATTCCCTAGTCTGCCTCTGACACATCAGCCTGAGAACACTGAACACCGGAGCAGGGCTTGTGCCTGGAGGAAGCAGGACCCAGAGGACAAGCCCAGCCCCTCTAGTATATGCCATTTAAGTCCCTTCTTCTTTTAAAAACCGGCGTGGAAACCTTATGTATGGGTCACACACTTATGTGTGTGTGTATGAACAGAGGGTCCCTGCTTTATGCCTCCTGGCGATCATGCGCCCTATTCCAAAGGGCTTCAACCAGAGAAATTTGCAGTATATTACATAAGAAATGCAAATGCAGGTGATTCGGGAAGCCGGGTCCCAGGGGTTTACTTTCCAGTGTCTATCTAGTCTGAGGCATTTGGGAGCAGCCAAGTGGGCGAGCAACCCTCAGGCAGTCAGGCCGGAGGGCTGCCTGGTGGTGGCAGCTGTGGCAAAGGAGCCTTGGTGCAGCCTTTCCTCAAATCATTCCCGCTGTCAGTCAGGAGTGTGCATTATCCCCTGGCTGGGATATGGTGGGAAAAGACCTGGAGCGGTTTTGTGTCTGGAGTTATGCTGGAGGGGCGGGGGATCCGCTGTCCTGCAGTGACAGCGGGCGATGGAGGCTGCTGAAGCTAGCACTGCGGAGCACTAGATCATAGCTCTCCGCGGCCGCCCTGACACCTGGAGCTCAAAGCCTGCCACGCTATCCAGAACTCCCACGACTGGGCAGCAAGTGGCTGCTGTCTCCCAGCCTCTGAACCCAGCAAATGTAACATCGCCTGGGTGATGCGCTTGGAGGGGGCTGCAGTCAGTGGCTGCAGGGAGAATAGAGGAGCGTGGGTGGGCGGGGATGGAGGCAGTGGGTGTGGAGGTCGAGGATGCTTTGCGGCCACCACTTCTGCAGCAAAAGGCAAGGTGCCTGCGAGTTGTTAAGAGTGCTTAAAAGGGCAGCTGTTCCTGTGCTCAGACCAAGGGAAGTTGCCCCTAGCTGGGCCGCTTAGGAGACTGTGGAGGCTCTGGGAGGAGCTAGCTATTGGCTTCCAGGAGGACTCCTCACTGCAGTGGAATTGTTGCCTCTGTCCTACAACTCTAGTTCCTGTGTTCTACATCCACTCCTTGCCTACCAGCCTCCGTCACTGTCCCCTGTCTCTTTACCCTTCTGTTTTTTAACTGCTCAGTGTTTAGCAACTCTGAAATGATGTTCCCATCCTGAAATTTGTCCAAGGGGACAGCTGATACTTACTTTGGCATTACTGATTTAGTCCCGAGGTGTACTCCCTGACATTTGGCATCTAGCCTGACACCAACGATGCCTGGTTCAAATAATACCCAATTACATCTGCAGCAACGGTTCATGGCCTGGACATGAAATAGTTGTCTGCAGGACTTCCCAAAGTGGGACAGGTCAAAGGCTGTAGTTGCAAGGGAGGGGCTACTACATCACACAGTAAAAATAGTAGCCTTTTGAAGCTCTCTTGTGTTCTGTGAAGATTTAGTTCTCTTCTGAGAATGGAACACAGTAAAAAGTCTTTCTGTTTTGAGACTTGGCCATTTGTCTAGGGACCCCAAACTCAGCCCTTCTATAATATTGGGGAATGGGAAATAACTCAGAGGCAGAGAAACAGTAAGCTTGCTTTCAAGACCTTTGTGTTTTTATTGTAAATAATTTTATCGGGAATGCTGACTACCCCTGCTCAGTTCAATATCTTTTTATTATTAGACTTGCCCCTTCCCATTCACTTTTATCTCTCTATAATAGTTACCCTTTTCCAAAGTGCTTTGGAAGTCGTTAAACAAATGATTATTTATTTTAGGGAGCAATTTATTCTGCAGCTTATATGTGCTAATGTACTTGAGGGGTGAAGTGGAGAGGTTAACCCACGACGTGTCTGACAATATAGACGACTATTCTAAAAGGATAGATAAGGCTCAGATTGCCAGGGATTTGAGTCTAAACTGGAAGTCAGAGAATTTGGGAGGAAAAAATGGGTTAAAGTGTGTAGTTCACTTTCAAAAGGCTGGACTCAAACCCTGCCATTTCCTTTGAATATTGTACTTGGTGAAGTCTATTCTCCTGCTACTAATAGGAAGCCTAGAATCATTTGCAACTTTTTGATCCCAAGATAGTAGTACAGCTAAGAATTTAATTGGGTAATTAAAATAAAACAAGGACCAAAATCCTCTTAGCTGTTAAAAACAAAAAGAGCAGACTGACTACCACCTATTATGTTGTCTTAAATCTACAAGGAAGACAATTAACTTGTTTCAAACTAAAACGCTTGACAGAATGCTGCCAACCACTAGAGAATTTGTTGCAAAGCATTCCTTAGTATTTCAGAGGAAGATTTTAGGTTGGTTCTTCTTCCCAATATTTACAAGTTTTGAAACAGTTTACTGATTATTTTCAGCTTTGAAATCCTCAACAATTGTGGGGAGTTGGGCTAAAGATTCCTGAGAATTTTAGAGGCATGGATTTAAAGGTGAAATTTATTCATCAACTCAGAACTTACTAATTAGCTCCATGGTATTACACTGTCCTGTATTTGTGTTATGTGATAATCTAGTGAGAAAAGAATGTGCAGTATGCATTTGGGCTATATTAAAAAAAAACAAACAAATCACAATAGCTTAAACTTTTTTGGATATAAAGTAAATCTACTAATTTCATGGAAATACCTAGTATTTTACAGCACAGCGATTATCAGGGAACACATTTGGATGTATACATGTGCTCAAATGTCCCACTTTCTGTTATTTTCCTAGCACAGCAATAGCTGTGCATTTAGAAGGAATGTTACCTGCTGTAGCTTTTGCTGTGAGTATGAGTCATGCGAGGTGACTGTATTTTAGGCAAATCATTAAGTGGGAATAATAAGTACAAGGTACTTCTTTTTTTTTTTTTTTTTTTTCTTGCCTGGAGGAGGCCTGCTATGTTTCTTGAACCAACAAGCATAATAGTTTAGAATGGCCAATGTGTATATCAGGCTTGTTTAAAAAATAAACTAGGTCACCATTCTTGAAGCAAAGAGTGATAAAGTAATAAATATGGATGATAAGTACTAAGGTTATGTCATTGCTGTCTGTCCAGATTTCTAAAACCAGTAAAGGAGTCAGGGACTCTTTCACGTGTTGTTTCCAATATACCACACACAAGATCCCCAAGCCTCCTTATCAATTTTGGAAGTTTTGGAAAAATCAGATTTTAAGATACATTACAATGTGTGAAAGTCGTCTTGAGTATAGATGTCTGTGATGGGAGAACATGTAAGAAGCAGATTACCTAGACATAACTTCACAGAGTGCACTGGGAACATTTCATAGACTCATTGCCTTTGGTGTTCCCTTTTCTAAACTCAGCCTCATTTGCTGAGTAACTTAGCCACAGAACCAGGAGAGGCTGATAGCAGTCATAAGCACCTTCTGTTTCCTACTGGCATTGATATCTTTAAGCCCCACTTTTTAGTTGTTTTTGTTTTTTTTAACTAACTGTTTTAGGTGTCCCAAACACCTGGTATGTTAGGGCAATTCACTTACATATACATTTTAAAAAGTTACTTGCATATAGAGGTGTCACATCCTTTTGAAGTGAGAAAATAGGAAGATTAGGAAGGAAATATGAGTAAGCACCCCCTTTCCCCTTCTCAGCCTGTAGTCTTATCCTGGGGTTCTGTAGAGCTGGGTCAGCTACAAATTGGCAATTCTAAACACCAAATGGGCAGAAAATGAAAACATCAAATTCAGATGGCATGACTAGAACAGAAAACAGGTGAAAGGTTCTTCTTGTAATATTTTTTTAAACTGAATTGGGTCTGGACTCTGTCCAGAAAGTTTTAGTTATTGAGGCAAAGTGAGTTACACAGAACTGTGCCACTTTATGAACCAAAGGTGGCATTTTTTTTTTTTTTTTTGGTCTGGGCTAAGTTATGAATTACTAGAAGAGTGGATTTTCTCTTTTCTTTAGGTTGGCATACAAGTTAACTAGTATAAAGTCAATGCTTAATAAACTCACCTTGAACAATGTAGATTATGTTCAAATGATGCATTACTGTTTGGATGTGCCAGAGCTAACTTTATGCGGTGCTTCACATTTCCTTCAGTGGACTTAATTCTTTATAATGTTTGGATCCAGCTTTCCATGCTTTAGCAAGACATACGTTGGAAACTTTGTGTTTTCATACAAATGGTAACAAGGACAACCAATGGTTTTATTCTTTTATATAGTTTGGAATCTAACTTAATTCATACTGACTCATTAGTTTTATACAAATACCATGTGTATGTATCAAAATGGAAGCATTTATTCCAAATAGTTTCTCATGCTTTAGGGGGAAACAGTTGAGACACTTGAACAGTGTGGCAGAAATTTTGCCTCTGAGAAGTTTAAACCAGTCATTGCATTATGCATAGGGTTGAAAAGCAAACAAACATACACCATTGAGTTCAACTTAGCCATACCCTTGGGTCGATGTGGGTTAGAGATAGATCTACTTGCTCATCTACCTGCTAGTACTTAGTCTATACCATTTTTCCTTAGATTTTTTTAGTTAGTGCACCATGAACCAGATCCAGGTGTGAGTTAACCTTGGACACTGGAAAGCACAGGATTTTCTGAGGGAGATAGCTCAATCTCTCAATCCTTTTCCTAACATGCAATTATAGTTTTTTTTGCTATTCTATTTTGGAAGGGCCACTGCATCTTGATATTTTCTTGTGTATTTCTCCAATTGCTACAACATAATGCTTCTACTTTAGTCAAAAATGTAGGATGATTGGGAAGTCAAAAAGAAGAACTACCAGGATTTTTTTCAAACATGGAAGTCAAAAGGCCAAGAATCTGTTTTATAGAGATCGTGGACAGTGGTGTTGGACACTACTACATTTCCTGTTTCCTGACAAAGCTTCTGCTAGTCATGGCAGAAAAAATGTTACAGTAAGATGAATAGTGAAAAGTTGATGGCTCTAAAATGCTGATCCACAGCCTGTGTCACTCTCAGTACAATAGTTGGCTAAGTTCACTCAGTGTTCATTTCCTTCCTGAATGATGAAAACAAAACTAAACACACAGACATAAGTAGGGAAGCACAAACGGCAGTAACGGTGTCAATATCCGGCTCTTTGTACACCTGGGTGATTTTACAGAAGTGTTCTGAATCTGAAAACCCTAAAACCTGTAGTCTATTCCTCACACCTGAGCATTCTCTAAGAAAACTAAGCCAAGGGTTAATCAAATTCTTTCTGTCAAGCTTGCCCTTAAAATCAAGAATGAAGGCTGAAGGCTCCACCAGGTTCCCCATGAGGCAGGGCTGGCTTCATTTTATTATCTGGTCCTTTCTTGTTTTTTTTTTTTTTTTTTTTTTGGAAGTCAAGTGAATTGTTTCTTTTTCTAAGGCATTATCTGGGACCCTCTTTATGGCCTGACTTTTTCTTTCCTTCCTTCTTTCCTTCTTTCTTTCTTTCTTTCTTTCTTTCTTTCTTTCTTTCTTTCTTGTCATTGAGTTGGCAGCTGTCTCTAATGAAGGTTTCTCACTTCTAGCATTCTGTTCTTTTGTAGTTTAAAAAGCAGTAACTTCCCTACCTTTTGGCTATGTATACTTCCAACCACCAAATCATTTTGCTTCCTTTAGCCAAGAATCACTTCAACAGGGTGGAGGATGCTGGGCCACTGTACCTTTGGAATGAGAGGCTTGAAGCATTTGTATCAGGGACAACAAAGTTTGGCAGAATCTATAGCTTTGGGTAGAGGCCTTCGGTCTCTAGGGAACTGTTAACATTCTGTGCAAAACCTAGTCTTAAAACTCTGTAGTTCTCATCTGTTCACAGCATAGAAACCTTTTGGAGATAGAGATGATGTTGGTGACCAGAACAGGCTGCAAGAGGCAGGCTTCTTTCCCGTCTGACCCAGCAGTCTCATCTCTTCTAGGCTTGCACGCGAAGGGGTGGTGTGTTGGGGTAGTTACCCTCACATTCATCCTAGAGGGCTCTGCGAGGCTGTGCAATGCAGCTGAAACAACCTGCCTGAGCCGCCATCCGGGGAAGTTTCTGTTGCCATGGAGATGACCTCTGACCCTGAGAGCATGAGTGGTCCCTTTGCGGGTGCCTTGGTTGCTATGAGAACTGCAGTGGCCAGGATCCTGGAGGTGGAGCAACTTGGGAGCAAGGGCCAGGGAGGGAGCAGTCACTCTGCCCTCTCCCTTCTAGGACTGGAACATGGTTGTCTTGTGGAGCTTGCAGGGAACTATAGTCCCAGACTACAAGTGGCTGCCTCTTCCTGCTCCTCTCATAGGCTGCTTTAAAGAGAATGTGTTTCAGAAGGGACCTGAGCTGGCTGCTTTTTGACAGGGACTGAGACTGGGAGTCTTTCTTGGAGCCTAGTTCTGGCCTCAGTTTCTGGGAGAGGCACATACATTCCTGAAGTTTTCTGTGCTCATCTAGTGTGCAATCCAAAGGATTTTGATTAAAAATTTCAACACAGAGCCACTTAATATAGTTTTGAGTTCTGAAACCTTTATATTCCACTCACTACAACCCTGTCCTCTTCCCTGTGTCTTTCCTGGACTATGTTAACCGCATTTAAGCTGCATTTTAGAATTAGTGATTATCAGATGTGGGACCACCTTGAAACCCATGAACTGCTTTCTCCTCTTCAGAGTGTGCCAACTCCTCATTGGGAATACTAGTGACTGTTGTAAAAGTTGGTTTATAACTGTAGGAACACACAGGCACATCCCTCAGCCCTGGAGGAATAAACTGGAGAGAGCTTTTCAAGCATTTTCTAGAGCTCTGTGCTTGTTATTGAGATGATTTTACAGTTGACCCTTTCTGTCTCTAAATGCATTTTCCTAGGGGACTGCTAAGCATTTTTGAAGGATAGGATGTATGCTTTTCCCCCACCCTTCATCCTCTTAGGGCTAATGGTGATAGTCACATTAAGTTAAAAATACAAACCAAACCAAACCCAAACCAAACAAAACCAAACCAAAACCCAGACATAAATTTAAGGACTTTTCAGGTCCACTTCTAACTCTGAAATTTATAAAGTCGTTCAGGACTAAAGGCTTTTTGTCAAGTACACATTATTTTCCCCCTCCCTTTTTTCCTTTGCCATGTATTCCATGCTGATCCAGACTCAGAATTCTCTTGCCACAGTATGCACAATACTGGCATTAGAGGTAGGTGCCCACTACATCCAGCTCTTTTCTAAACTTAAGAGAGTTAAAATGTTCTCCTGTGCCTCAGGTGTTGTTGCAGGAGCAGGGTGAAGAGCTACTGTGTGATGAACTTTGGAGTAGACACAAAGAATTGGGTTAGTTCTGAGGGTTCAATACTATCTAGGAGTTTTAGGCAGAGAAGGATAAGCCAAAGTTTGACCAAAAAGGATATAGAAGGCTTGCTGTAGGGAACAGAGCTGAGCTCTGATGACTGGCTAGGAGTTAGTCACCTGAAAAAGGCTCAGAGTGAATTAGTAAGGAAAACTCAGCAGCATGTTTTAAACTTTGAGCACATAAAAGTAGTGCAAAGCAGATAGAGGGAGAGAATGGGAGGGGAGTGGGGAGTGGAATGAAGAATTCAGGATCAGGTGTGGGGAAGGAGAGATGGCTAGCTGGCCATGAAAATGAGTGGAAATCTGCAACTGATGGGATGAGGAGATGGTCAGCATTTCCAGGGACAAGACAGAGACCTGGGATAAGGGAGGCACCTGAGAGTTGTGCATATCAAGAACTAAGCTAAGGATAAAAGTCGAAAGAAGGAAGTGGAAAGTAGCGCAGTTAGAATGTAAAGAACAGATCCTGTGTAAATGTGACTCAGATTTGCTCTTCAGACAACTCTCATGCTGCAGTGTGGAAAAGAGCTTTGAGTCAGACTAAAGAAAGAGCACAGAGGAAGAAACTATTGTTTTATGAGATGCTGTGGTCCCAAGTAAGGCTCTGGAGAGGGAGTAGAGTTTGAGAGAAAAGTAAATTTGGAAAGGAAGTTGAAGAAGTCTAGAACTTTCTGCCTGCAGGCTCTAAGCCTTTGGTAATTTGCCATCAGTATATTACCTTCACTTTGGAACCTGTAAACGCTTCCCAGACTTCCCTTTTGAAGATCCAAGGAACTAAGTAACAAGTCAAAAACATTGATAGGTTTGTAAGTAAAAATTTAAACACTCCTGGAAATAATTCTATGAGATAATGAGTTCATTTTTCTTCACTGTTTTTCCCCTGAAAATCTTAGAGATGGAAAATGCTTTATAATAAAGTCAAGTGTCTTTTATGGTTACATACAGTTTTTGTTAATATCAGGCATTTTTTGCATATATTTTGGCTGATATGAGAAGCCAAGTAGTACAATTAAAAGCCAGGTTTTCATATGGATTGTTTCAGATTGGCAAGAAAGGAGAAGGAAATGAAAAACTTGTTGGGTTTATATATGTAGTGTACTCTTGCTTCCCACATGCAAATGAAAGTGCTTGTAATTAAAATGTCTTTCCCCCTCCTGTAACATTTTGTTGTCTGAGCAATTACAGTGGATCACTGAAGTGAGCCATAACCCTCTCTGCAAAGCTGTCTTTTAAATAGAGTGTAGCTTAGGAGGATTCACCATCTCTTCTTCACATTTCCTATATGAAATACAGTACTGAATTGTACTTAAAATGCAAAAATAAGAGGGTCTAGAGACCAGAACAAAAATAATATTCCTTAATTGTGGGATTAAAATGAAAACATTCTGATCCTTGTCTCCCTACATTGTGTTCCTGTTCAACATTAGGTGTTATAAGTATTAAGCAAAGAAAGACTATGTTTGCTAGGAGACCTTATTTAGTTTGCTAATTAAACACTCAACATTCACCATCATTCTGCATTACAGTTTTACTCTTAGGTAAATTGAAAGAAGTAACCCAATATATTAAAAGTGTCCCCTTTTATGATTAACATGGCTCATAAGATTTAGATTTTTTAGATTTTTATTAGCTCAAAAATATTTTCCCATTTATAATGGTAACTGAATCAAGTAAAATTCTTGTCAGATCATATATATAATACTAGATATTAAATAGAAGAAAGATGTTTTAAAAGTTAATTACATAAAATATAAAAGTATGCATTTTAGAGAGTACTATGGGTTGTTTTGACAAATATATGTGATAATATAGGAGATGCTTTGCATGAATGAATGATAAATGTTAGAAATAGTTTAAGGGTGCAGGAACCAATTTAATGCAGGATATTCTGACTTATCTTCTGTTGCTATAACCATATGAGACAAAGTCGTTTACTGAGGAGAAGTTGGCAGTTGGTGGCTGTTTGGGGGAGGGAATATCACTCGCTCTTTAGGGTATGGCCACTGGTAGGCTTCCTATGCTCCAGTAGATGGGCCTCCACTCATCTACTTAGTAGCCTTAGTAGGCTATCAGAAAGAGAAAAAAGATCAAGTTGGGAGAGCATGATGAAGGGAGTATAGGATTTAGAAGCAGGAGATAGGGGCTTAATATCATATTTTGTTGTATACATATATGAAATTATCAAAGAATGAAAAAACACAATAAAAATTATGAAGCTCCAGAATAAACAGTTTACAAGTCTTCAGGCTGGAAATTAAAATTCTGAGTATACACTGAAGTGATTTAACTCCAAAGCAAATACCCTTAAGTATCTATACTGAAGCTGCTTCTTTACAAAACACGGCAGGCAGTGTATATATATATATATATATATATATATATATATATATACTTTGTGTTTTATGAATAATTTTGACATAAAGCTGAAATGAACTACTACAAACTCAACCTTTAGAAACCTGAAGAGTTTAATGTTATTTTTGATAATTATTTTAAATTTATTAAAATGCAAATTATTTATAGCATGATGCATTTTTAAAGTTGTGGGTTATGATCATAACCAACAATCTAATCAGGATTTAGATCATCACTGATCACTCCAGAAAAAAAATTTTCCTTTTACTTTCAGAAGTGTTTTGACTTCTCTGTCTTTAAGTTACAGTCAAATAACCCATCACTAAATCACAAAAGTCTCACGTTACATAGTTTCTCTCTTTCAGGAGGCATAATGCTTCTTCTGGAGCAAAACACAGCCTGTGATCATAATTAATTGAGGAATCTTTTCTTAGCTGAATACAAGTGATCAAGGCCTGAGAACAGGGATTCTGGTGACTCCAAGTAACTTGTTCATCTGTGAAAAAGATTATATTAACTTTTATAATCACAGAAAAGGGGAAAATTATGTTAGGACATTTAGCAAATACTGGGTCAGAGGATGATATCAGGTTTTGGATGTTATAACATTTTTTAATTTTAAGGCTGGTGGGAGCTAGTAGGCAGCTAAACTTCAAAAGTTTTATAAGTAGCAACAAGGGTGTTAGGTCAGATACAAAGGTTGAACGTAAATGGCTAATAGGTGGGCTTAAGAGTAGCCAAAGATAACTTTGGCTGTAACAATCTCAGTTGTCATGGTGACCAATGATAGAAGTTCTAGGAGTTAATTACTCTGCAGGATCTCGAGCTAAGAGTGGCTTCTTCAGAGAGTATCAGTTATGCTTTTGAGATTCACCTGTTTCTTTGCTGTTATACTGTTAAGTTTTGAAGGGGAAAGCTTTGGTTTTTACTTTGTAAACTGGAATCTTCTAATTGTACAGATTGAAGTTAACATCCATAAGTTGTCAGGAACAACCAAGGCTCAAAGTGTATGAAATTTTCAAACTTATTACAGGTTACAGAGCTGCTAATGTAAGACAGGAGAATACTGGGGCACATAAAAAGGACTTTATTACTCAGGAATAACAGGCAGGCTGGGATTCATGTCCTCATCATCTTATGGTCTACTACATAATCTCCAGTTCCTTAGAGGCAATGTTCAGTGGCTCTGTAGACACCTATACAAGGTGAATCTGTGTAGCAGCTAGGATATATATTTAGGAAACCACAGGATTCTAACAAATGTGCTTATCTTAGGAAGGCATTATGCTTATTTTCCTAGTGAAGAAACAATTATGTCCTCACATGATGGAGGAGATACTATCCCTTGATTCCAAGATGGTTTGACTAATGTATCCTTGCAAAAATTGTCTAGGACAGAAGCTGTTACAGAAGTTTGGAGAGATCAGGTAGGTATCTTGTCTTTAAATCTATTTTCAGAATTGAACTCTTCTATGTCTGTGATTTGCAAGACCATGACATTCTCTATGATTTTAAAGCATTCACTGAAGCCATAATCACTGAAATCATGGATAATGTATTGAGCTTTTGAGATAGGATCTGTAGAAAGTAGCTGTACTCATGTCCTTCATAGTCATGAAGTTGAAAGGTTGTTATGTGCATTCTGACATAGTTTGGGGCCTTATTGTTAGGTCTGACAGCTTTCTTTTTAAATTATTAATTACTTTACTTATTTATATTTCAAATGCTGTCCCATTTGCTGGTCTCCCCTCCACAAACCCTCCCAACTTCCCCCTCACACCTCTAGCATCTACTTTTTCTGGGGCAACATGTCTTTATAGGACCAAGAACCTCCCCTCCCATTGATGCCAGATAAGGCAGTCCTCTGCTATACATGTAGCTGGAACTGTGGAACAACCCATGTATACACTTTGGTTGGTAGTTTAGTCCCTGGGAGCTCTGTGGTGTCTGGTTAGTTGATATTGTTGTTCTTACTATGGGATTGCAATCCTTTTCAGTTCCTTCAATTCTTCCCCTAATTCTTCCATTAGGGTTCACAGGCTAAGTCCAATGGCTGGCTGTGAGTATCTGCATCTGTTTTAGTCAGGTGCTGGCAGAACCTCTCAGAGGACAGTCATACAAAGCTCTTGTCTGCAAGTGCTTCTTGGCATCAGCAAAACAATGTCAGGGTTTGATGTCTGCAGATGGGATGGATCCCAAGGTGGGGCTGTCTCTGGATGGCTTTTCTTAAGTCTTTGCTCCATTTATTTTGTCCCTGCATTTCCTTTAGACAAGAACAATTCTGGCTTACAGATTTTGAGATGGGTGAATGGCCCCATCTCTCATGCCTATGTCTACTGGAGGTGGTCTCTTCAGGTTCTATCTTTCTGCTGTTGGGTATTTTGGTTAATGTCATCCACAAGAGGTCCTGAGAGCCTCTTGCATCCTTTGTGTCTGGATCTTTCTAGTGGTTCCCCTGTCTCCTGCTACTTATTTCTATTCACTCTCCTGGCCCTTTGGACTTCTCTCCTGTCTCTTTCTATACCTGATCCTTCCCCCACTTTTTCCCTCTTTCTCCTCTCCTTCATTCAGGTCCCTCCCTCCTTCTGTCTCCCTTGATTATTTTGTTCCCCTCTTCTAAGTGGGATTGAAGCATCCACACTTTGACCTTCCTTCTTGTTAAGCTTCATATGGTCTGTGAGTTGTATGGTGCATATTCTGAACTATTGGGCTAATATTCACTTATCAGTGAGTACATACCATGTATGTCCTTTTGGGTCTGGGTTACCTCACTCAGGATGATATTTTTTAGTTCCATATATTTGCCTACAAAAGTCCTGAAGTTGTCATTTTTAATAGCTAAGTACTATTACATTGTGTAAATGAACCACATTTTTTTTTTTGTATCCATTCTTGTTGAGGGGCATCTGGGTTGTTTCTAGCTTCTGGCTATTATAAGTAAGGCCTCTATGAACATAGTGGAGCATGTGTCCTTGTTATATGTTGGAGTATCTTTTGGGTATATACCCAATAATGGTATAGCTGGGTTTTCAGGTAGAACTATTTCCAATTTTCTGAGGAACAACCAGATTTATTTCCAAAGTGGTTGTACCAGCGTGTAATCCCACCAGCAAGGGATGAGTGCTCCTCTTTCTCTTCATCCTCACCAGCATCTGCTGTCTGACAGCTTTCTAAATAAAGAGAGAAGGAACTTTGATTCTTCACAATGTGAAATGGACTACTATTCACTTATCCCTCTGGTAGTCACCTTCTTGGTAAGATGATGTTTCTACTGAAACACTTAACAGGGAAATGTCAACAGGTTATCTGAACACAACCACCCTTTCACCAACTTGTAGCACATTGCATTAGTGCTTTTCTCATTAATGTGACCAAATATTTGAAAAGAAATAACTCAATGGAGAAAAGATTTATTTTGTTTTATCATTTGAGGGTCATCATAGTGGGGGTCATGAGGATGCACAATATACTGTATCTGCAGTTAAGAAGCAGAGGAGAATGAACACTAATGGTCCTTATTCTCTTATTTCTAATTAATCTGAGGCCATGGGATGGTGTTGCTCACATTCACAGTGCATCTTCCTCCTCAGTTAGACTTCTCTGGAAACTCTTTTCCAGATACAGAGATGTGTATTTTAGGCAATTCTAAAGTCCATCAATCTGACAATATTAATCATTACAAGCATCATTTTCTGTAGTGATTTAAGGTGCTGTTCTGGCTCCAATAGTGCTGGCTATTGTTAGTAGAGACATACATTAAGGAACAGTTTATCACAGATACACTTTTGGGAATCAGTGTTTGTTTTATACTCTTTCTGTTACAAATTTGATTTTGTATTAGGGGGTCAGATCTTTGTTTTAATGTTTGAAATGGTACAAAATTTGTAACATGTTATTTTAAGAATAATAATTTGTATTAAAGAGCAAATCTTATAAGAATCTAAAAAAATAAGGCTTTAAGTTAGAAGTTATAATTTCTCTGATTTAGAGCTAGAATCAGAGTTTCTAAGACTGGTATGTACAGGGCTGTTTGTGTGTGTGTGTGTGTGTGTGTGTGTGTGTGTGTGTGTGTGTTGGGAACCAATGAAACTTAAATTCAAATTTTCCACTGGATGATTTTAGCTCCTTTCTCAAAGATCAAGTGACCATAGGTGTGTGGGTTCATTTCTGGATCTTCAATTCTATTCCATTGATCTTTCTGCCTGTCTCTGTACCAATACCATGCAGGTTTTTTTTTTTTTTTTTTTTTTATCACAATTGCTCTGTAGTACAAAATGAGGTCAGGGATGGTGACCTTCCCCCAGAAGTTGTTTTATTGGTGAGAATATTTTTCGCTGTCCTGGGTTTTTGTTATTTCAAAAGAATTTGCAAATTGCTCTTTCTATCTCTATGAAGAATTGAGTTGGAATTTTGATGGGGATTGCATTGAATCTGTAGATTGCTTTGGCAAGATGGCTATTTTTAGTAAATTAACCCTGCCAATCCATGAGCATGGGAGATCTTTCCATCTTCTGAGATCTTCAATTTCTTTCTTCAGAGACTTGAAGTTCTTGTCATACAGATCTTTCACTTGCTTGATTAGATTCACACCAAGATATTTTATATTATTTGTGACTATTATGAAGGGTGTCATTTCCCTAATTTCTTTCTCAGCCTATTTATCTTTCTAGTAGAGGAAGGCTACTGATTTGTTTGAATTGATTTTATATCCAACCACTTTGCTGAAGTTGTTTATCAGGTTTAGGGGTTCTCTGGTGGAAGTTTGGGGGTCACTTAAGTATACTATCATATCATCTGCAAATAGTGATATTTTGACTTTTTTCTTTCTTATTTGTATCCCTTTGACTTCCTTTGTTGTCTAATTGCTCTGGCTAGGACTTCCAATACTATATTAAATAGGTAAGAAGAATGTGAGCAGCCTTGTATTGTCCCTGATTTTAGTGGGATTGCTTCAAGTTTCTCTCCATTTAGTTTGATGTTGGCTTGCTGTATATTGCTTTTACTATGTTTAAGTGTGGACCTTGAATTCCTGATCTTTCCAAGACTTTTACCATGAAGGGATATGGATATTGAATTTTGTCAAATGCTTTCTCAGCATCTAGTGAAATGATCATGTGGTTTTTTTCTTTGAGTTTGTTTATGTAGTGGATTACATTGATGGATTTCAGAATATTGAACCATCCCTGCATTCCTGGGATAAAGCCTACTTGGTCATGATGGATATTTGTTTTAATGTGTCCTTGGATTTAGTTTGTGAGAATTTTATTGAGTATTTTTGCATTGATATTCATAAGGGAGATTGGTCTGAAGTTCTCTTTGTTGAGTCTTTGTAAGTTTTAGGTATGAGTGTGATTGTAGCTTCATAGAATGAATGGGGTAGTGTTCCTTCTGTTTCTATTCTGTGGAATAGTTTGAAGAGAATTGGTATTAGGTCTTCCTTGAAGGTCTGTTAAAATTCTGCACTAAAACCATCTCGTCCTGGGCTTTTTTGGTGGGGAGACTTTTAATGACTGCTTCTAATTCTTTAGGGTTTATAGGACTGTTTAGATGGTTTATCTGCTCCTGATTTAATTTTGGTACCTGGTATCTGTCTAGAAAATTGTCCATTTCATCCAGAGTTTCCAATTTTGTTGAGTATAGGCCTTTGTAGTAAGAGCTGATGATTTTTAAAATTTCCTTAGATTTTGTTGTTATGTCTACCTTTTCAGTTGTGATTTTATTAATTTGGATACTGTCTCTGTGCACTTTGGTTAGTCTAGCTAAGGGTTTATCTATCTTGTTGATTTTCTCAAAGAACCAGCTCCTGATTTTGTTGACATTTTGTATAGTTCTTTCTGTTTCTACTTGGTTGATTTCAGCCCTGAGTTTGATTATTTCCTGCCATCTATTCTTCTTAAGTGTATTTGCTTGGTTTTGTTCTAAAGCTTTCAGGTGTGCTGTCAAGTTGTTAGTGTATGTTCTCTACAGTTTCTTTTTGTAGACACTTAGAGCTATGAGTTTTCCTCTTAGTACTGCTTTCATGGTGTCCCACAATTTTAGTACAATGTGTCCTCATTTTCATTAAATTCTAAAAAGTCTTTAATTTCTTCCTTTATTTTTTCCTTGACCAAGTCATCACTGAGTAGAGTGTTGTTCAGTTTCCACATATACGTTGGCTTTCCATTGTTTTTTTCATTATTAAAGACCAGCCTTAGTCCATTGTGATCTGATAGGGTGCAAGGGATTATTTCAATCTTTTTGTATCTGTTGAGTCCTGTGTTGTGACCCGTTATATGATGCATTTTGCAGAAGGTACCATGAGGTGCTGAGAAAAAGGTATATTTTTTTTTTTAAAGGATAAAATGTTCTATAGATATCTGTTAAATCCATTTGGTTCATAACTTCTGTTAATTTCTTTGTTTCTCTGTTTAGTTTCTGTTTCCACGATCTGTCCATTGTTGAGAGTGGGGTGTTGAAATCCTCCAATATTATTGTGTGAGGTGCAATGTATGCTTTGAGCTTTAGTAAAGTTTATTTTATGAATGTGGGTTCCCTTGCATTTGGGGCGTAGATGTTCAGAATTGAGAGTTCATCTTGGTAGATTTTTCCTTTGATGAGTATGAAGTGTCTTTCCTTGTCTTTTTTGATTACTTTTGGTTGAAAGCTGATTTTATTTGATATTAGAATTGCTACTCCAGCTTGTTTCTTGGGACCGTTTGCATGGAAGATTGTTTTCTATCCTTTTACTCTGAGATAGTGTCCGTCTTTGTCACTGAGGTGTGTTTCCTGTATGCACCAAAATTCTGGGTCCTGTTTATGTATCCAGTCTGTTAGTCTACCTCTTTTTATTGAAAAATTGAGTCCATTGATATTAAGAGATATTAAGAAAAATGATTGTTGCTTCCTGTTATTTTTGTTATTAGAGGTGGAATTATGTTTTTGTAACTATCTTCCTTTGGGGTTGTTGGAAGATTACTTCCTTGCTTTGTCTGGGTTGTAGTTTCCCTCCTTGTGTTGGAGTTTTCCATCAATTATCCTTTGAAGTGCTGGATTTGTGAGAAGATATTGTGTAAATTTGGTTTTGTCATGGAATATCTTGGTTTCTCCATCAATAGTGATTGAGAATTTTGCTGGGTATAGTAGTCTTGACTGGCATTTGTGTTCTCTTCGGGTTTGTATGATATCAGTCCAGGACCTTCTGGCTTTTATAATCTCTGGTGAGAAGTCTGGTGTAATTCTTACAGATCTGCCTTTATATGTTACTTGACCTTTCCCCCTTACTGCTTTTAGTATTTTTTCTTCCATTTGTATATTTGATGTTTTGATTACTATGTGATGGGAGGTATTTCTTTTCTGGTCTAGTTTATTTGGAGTTCTGTAGGCTTGTTGTATATTCATGGACATCTTTTTCTTTAGGTTAAGGAAGTTTTCCTTTATAATTTTGTTGAAGATATTTACTGGCCCTTTAAATTGGGAATCTTCACCCTCAACTATTATCCTTAGGTTTGGCCTTCTCATTGTGTCCTGAATTTTCTGGATGTTTTGGGTTAGGAGCTTTTTGCATTTTGCATTTTCTTTGACAGTTGTGTCACTGTTTTCCATGGTATCTTCTGCACCTGAGTTTCTCTCTTCTATCTCTTGTATTCTGTTGGTGATGCTTGCATCTATGACTCCTGATTTCTTTCCTAGGTTTTCTATTTCCAGGGTAGTTGCCCTTTGAAATTTCCTTATTGTTTCTACTTCCATTTTTAGATTCTGGATGGTTTTGTTCAATTCCTTCACCTGTTTGGTTGTGTTTTCTTGCAATTCTTTCAGGGAGTTTTGTGTTTCCTCTTTAAGGGCTTCTACTTGTTTACCTGTGTTCTTCTGTACTTCTTTAAGGGAGTTATTTATGTCCTTCTTAAAGTCCCCTATCATCATCATGAGAAGTGATTTTAATTTTGAATTCTGCTTTTCCGATGTGATGGGGTGTCCAGGGTTTGCTATGGTGGGAAAACTGGGTTTTGATGATGCCAAGTAACTTTGGTTTCTGTTTCTTACCTTGAACTTGCCTTTTACCATCTGGTTTACTTCAGTGCTACCTGCATTCACTGTCTCTGACTGGAAAGTGTCTTTCTAGTTATCTTGCTTGTGCCAGAACTTCTCAGGGTCCAGATGTCTCTTTGATCCTGTGATCCTGAACTCCAGCTGCTCTGAGTGCAGTGGCTCCTCAAGGATGTCTCAGGGTATGGTGTCTTCATGGGAACAGACCAGCTAGGTGTCTGTTTTTTTGGATGCAGTGGCTCCTCTAGGATGTCTCAGGATATGGTGTCTTCACGGGAGCAGACCAGCTAGGTGTCTGACTCAGCCACAAGGACCAAGCGAGGGAATTGTGTATTTTGTTATGAATGATTTATAATCGGTCTCTACTTTAGAATTATGAAAATATTATGGGAAACAATAGAAGTTGGTACTGATAATGTAATAATATAATCAATAATGTAATGGGTGCAGTTGTAGAAAAGTGGTTTTCAGGTAATAATACAGTATATTTATTTCTTATTATATTACATTATGGCAAAACCATCCATAGCTACATAATGGACAGTGACATGCTATGTTAAGCTAGCATCTTACAGATTAAATTGTAGTTTGAACTTTTCTAAGATTCAGAGAAACACTAAGCAATTAAATTTACTTATAGTTATGACTGTAAATCACTTGGACATTTCTGTTCTCATCCCATCTGGTGGTCATCACAATCTTTTACACAAGAGAAACACTGATACAGGGTCTGTATTAATAATAATTTAAAACCAACAAGTAAAAGCTCAGATGGAAGTTGATATAACTGATCTTAAACTTATGACAATGAAAAAACGGTGTAATAGTTGTACTAGATAGTTTTGTGGCTCTCAGCTATTCCTGAGTTTTGTTTTAAAGACAGGGATTTACTATGTAGCTCAAACTAGTCTTGAACTAACAATCCTCTTGTCTCAACCTCCTGAATACATACATTATGGATGTGTGCTACTATACCTAATAATTCTTTGTCCTTTTAGGTGTTGTTCCTGTAGTTTGATAGAGAATACACTGTGCAAAATGTCCCAAGTCTCTAAACTTACTTTTGTTAAAGTTCTTGTTTTGAGACAGCATTTTCCTATGTAGCAATGAAGAAACTGACTTTTTTGCCTTTGTTCTTCCCCACTTCCCTTCACCTCATGTCATCGACACTAATATCATAAGCTCCTATTCTCTGACTAAATTAGAGATGGATTTAGACTAAATCAAGAGCTCATGGCTACTCTTGTAATCTGAGAATAAATTAATGTGTCAGCTTTCTGCTACTGTAACAAATATCTGAGATAATTAGTGACAATCACCTTATTAAGAGTAAAAGTTTATTCTGCTTGATGTTTTGGAGCTTTTAGACCATGGTTGGTCAGACTTGTTTCTTTTAGTTAGGCATCTGATTGGGACAGAAGAAGAGAGTGGAACAGAGCTACTCACTCCAGAGTTAGGACATGTACAAGAAAAAAGAGATAATAATAATTCATATTATTTTCTCTTTCAGTGTGTCCCAGTAACACAAAGACCCCCTCTTAAAAGTTCTACCTCCTTCTAGTTTAAGCCTTTATTACATGGACCCTTGGGAAACTCTAATTTCCAAACTATAGTAGCTGGGCACACTTTAAAAAAAATGAGGTAGTAAATAGTTATAAAACAGATTGTAACCAGAAACTGATTTATATTCCACAAAGCTGACTGACAACATCTGTGGGAGCTGTCATTCATTGTAACTGATGCTGACAATAGAACCCAGGGCCTCACATGATATACTCCACCACTGACCTACTTCTGTAGCATTTTGTTATTGTTGAAATTTGTTTGCCTAGAACAATACCATTTGAGGATTCTGTTTCCTCTACGTCTTTGATGACATTTGCTACTGTCCTTTTGATTCTAGTCATTTTAGTGAATGTGAATTTGTATGTTTCTATGGCATTTGGTTGTGTTTTCTTAATTACTATTCTTATTGGCCTTTTGTATATCTTCTTTGGAAAAATATCCACTTACATGTTTTAACATTTTTAATTGAGTTATTTATTCTTTTAGTTTCGAATTGCATGAGTTCATTATATATCCTAGACACAAATTTCTTATAAGGCTTATGATTTATAAGTATTTTTCCCTTTCTGTTTATTTTATTCCCACAATTTTGATGGTGTCTTTTAAAGCATTTTGATTTAGTAAGGTATAATTTATCATTTTTATTACTCATATATATGCTATTAAGCATATACTGTTTATATCTAAGAAACCATTTTCTAACTCCAATTTACAAAGATTTAGCTCTATATTTGCTTTGGAGATGTGTAACCTTTACATTTAACTCTAGCTTCTGTTGTTAGTACATTTTTGCATATAGGATGAAATATTAGTACATTTCTTTAACATGTTAACATTCATTTGTGTAAAGAATGTTTGAAAAATTTCACAATAATATTTGGAAATCTTATTCTGAGTTAATAGAAACCAAAATATTTTTTCTTTATTTCTAAAACCACTTTTAACTAATTTTATCAAAAATGATCCAACAACATCTTAGTATTTCAAATAAATAAATTATGTCTAATGGACCTAATTATCAGTAGAGATACTGTGAACATTTTTTTTTATGAAAGTGCATGCCTACTTTTACTATATCTTACTCCCACATGCAGTGTGCAAGCCTTTTCAAGAAATCAAATAACACATGCTTAAGTCCATTCAGGATTCTAAAAGAACATACATTAGACTAGATGTTTATAAACAACAGAAATTCATTTCTCAGAGCTCTACAAGTGGAAAAATCCAAGGTTGAAAATGTCAAAAGTACATCGTCTCATGAAGGCTTGATCTAGGATTAAGAGATGAAGTCTTTTTGGCTGAATCATCACATGATATAAAGAAAGATCAAGTATAAAAGATGTTTCTTTTATAAGGGTACAGATCTCTGTCTTGGAGGCACATGGCCTGATCTCTATCTGATCATCTCCTAAAAATTTCACCTCTTCCTACTACTGCATTGGGAATTAGAATTTTGAGATAACATAAACACCAAGACTGTATCAAATGCTTATACTATTTGTAGAAAGTAAACAATTTTTATAACCATATCTGTGATTCAAAATTGCTCTGTTTGTTCTTACTCATGTTTGTTTTTAAGGAATGGGCATTTCATTAGTATATGAATAGTAGGATATTATATTTACTCTTAATTTTTCTAGTTTTAAAGGTTAAGCCATGAAGGTCAAGATTCAAAGAGATACAAATCCCACTTTCTGTATTTAAATTTATCTCAATTCACTTATTAATTATCTCATGCAAGACACGTATATTCCTTGATATGAAATGTTATCTAAGTTGTAAGAAAATCACATCTTTTGCTAGATCACTGTGTTTTGTGAATATAAAAGAAAATCCACTGCTAAGCAGGAGATCAAAGCTGTGTCATCACTAGGAAGACCCTTCTGAAAGTGCCATCAGTTGATGAATGATGCAGATGTACTTTGTTATTATATGTTGATTTCTTTTGTATTATGTATAAAAATACTTGGTTGCCTAGGCTATACTCTGGAGATTAAAAGAAGGTACATTTACTGTTGTTTGAGCCAGAGTACTTAATTCATAGCCCCAACATCAGTGAAATATTCAAATGAGATGGGTGATTGATAAAGCCGTGAGAGACCTCACTGATCTTAGTTTGATTTTCCTAAGAAGTATGACAAATGAGCTCTCCAAGGTAGACTTCTTGTTTTATGTTATTAATTTTTTTCTTTTTAATTACATCACTAAAAAGAGAATCATGGTGTTAGATGACTTTCACTCGATTGTACTGATTTATTCACCTGACCCCTGCTTTTGTTTTTTCATTCTGACAATATCTCACTCTGTAGCTTGGTTTGCCTTAGAAGGCACTTTAAAATCTGGCCTTGAATTCAGAATTTTCCTGTCTTAGCATTCTGGTTGACAGTATTGAAAGTATAAACTTGACATCCCAATTTACTTCTTAACCAAGCAACATACCTCCCAAACTTTAGAATGGTATAGATTAGATGAATATGTTCATATGTTATTGTTATTTTTTGTGTTAATTTTTGCATTTAGCATCAAGAAACATGGAGGGTATAATTTGAAAATTGAATGTGTGTGTGTGTGTGTGTGTGTGTGTGTGTGTGTGTGTGTGTGTTTAAGAGAGAGAGAGAGAGAGAGAGAGAGAGAGAAAATCCACATCATCTAAGTGGGTTGGTAGATGAGAGAAGCAAGCAAAGGGGTACTTCTATTTAATTCTATTTTTCCTCTGGCAAATTTCCTAACACTGAGTGGGTTTGCTTAATTAATAAGGTATATTTGATTTTCTTGAAAATAACAGTGTAAATTACTTTACAAATGTCCAACATAAATTTAGAAGCAGAACTGGAAGTCCAAATAAATAATTTAATGATGGTTTTTGATGATGCTTGCTGATATAATATTGAAGAATAAAATACTTAAAAATCTGAAATTTGATTTTGCATTAACAGAAAATGTGCTGTAGAACAGATAAAAGATTCAGCACTTTATTTTTCCCACACTATAGATAAGTCTTTTGGAGCAATTCCTACCTCAATGCTATAAACTCCTTTGTCTTGTACTTGCCCAAGTGTCCCCAGCCCTCTTGATCTACATGGGTTAGTTTTGTCAGATCTTATTTTTGGGTCACTAAATATCTTCTTTAGATAATTATTGTTGGATGGTATGCATTTCAAAAATAAAGTTTTATTCCTCTTACTCTCATTGATAAAAACAGCCTTTGGAGTTAACGTTTAAAATTCTATTTGTGATTTGTCTGTGCCTCAGGGTTCTTTTTGTTTGTTTTGCTTTTGGTAGGAGAGAAAGTAAATATTACTTTACCTATTTGCAGGGATCAGCAGAGAATACATACACATAGAATAACTAATATAACACTTAGCATGTAGATCTTTATTTACTAGCTATTTTCTCCCTATTTCTTTGACAGTAGTAATATTAGTTTCTTTGTTGTATTCTCTGGTAAGAATGAGGCTTATGCTAAAATTGGCATTAAATTAATATTTTAAAGCCTTTTACCTGCGATTAGTGTAAGTAAATGACAATGGAAAATAAACATTTCTAATGACTTGTTTTTGATTCTGGGGATTGGATCAAAAGCTTTGTATATGTTAGAAACACACAACCAAGACATAAATATAGTCCAATAAATTTATTTTTAAAAGAAAATCTAAAGAATAGTTTTAAACTCACAGCAAAACTGAGAACAAATATTTTTCATATTCTCTATGCCAACACATGTTGACATCCTCTATCAGAGTAGTCTGTTACAGGTGAGGAAAGTGTATTTAAGTGTCATCATACTGAGTCCAATGTTTACATCTGAGTTCATTCATGGCATTATATGCTTTGTGGGTTTGAACCAACTCATAAAGTTCTCACCATTGTAATATATGTAGAATTTTCTTCACTACCTTAAAATTTTTGTGCTTATAAAAATGTCTAAACAAAGGTTAAAGGTAGACACATTTAGAGGCTTAAGAAAGTTCATGTTCTTTCACTGTACTTTCTCATTTTGTACTTTTTAGACTTAACTGTTTTTGCATCTATAAAGGCTTACTGCACTTGTGTTTTGTTGGTCCCAGTGGACTTGCTGCAAGCAGACAGTTTTTCTAATATTGTTTCTGACCTTTTAAAGAACATTGTCAGATATATGTGCTAGAATATTCATACATCTGCTGTTTTCACATATATTTTCAAGACATGTATTAGTCATGCATGCATGCCAAAATGACAAGTTTTGAGGCTTTAAGTAAGTATCTACACACTCATATCTTTCTGATATGTTATCCTCATCGTTCATATTCCGTAATTATTTCAGCCTAATAGAAATAACCTCAGGTACTGAAGTAAACTTCATGGATAATTCCCTTTCTCTGATGCCTTTTGTTCTAGTTACAAATTAATGAAGCACATTTATAGTAATCATTTTTATCATTATTTTGCCATATGAGAGATTCTTGTTTTCTCTGTCTTTGGATCAAAAAGAATCTCATTTATGGCTTTGAGCTCTTTTGTTTTTAAATTTTCCTCTATGGCTCCAGTTTCTGCCTAACTCCTGCTATTAGTTATGTTGCTCATACCATCAGAGTGTTTTTCAACTATTTATTAAATTTTTAGTCCTTTCCTTTATTCTTACCTGGGTTTTATTCTATTTTGGGTTCTGTAATTTATTTCTTTTCCTCTTGGGGGGGGGCCTGGGATAAGCTGTCTAGATGTGTGAAGTCTAGCTTGAATTGCTTATTTCACAGTTTCCGTGGAAAAACTATCCATAAATGAACATTCCATCATGACAGGAGATAGTGAATGGACTTTGTGAATGTAATTCTCACTTTAGCTTCAGGCCACTGGGAATATTTTTCATCATAGGTGCTAATAGCTTATGGATAACAATAGATTTTTGATGATGATGATGATAAATATACAGCAACATGCTTCAATTTTTAGAAATATCATCAGAAGACAGTCTATTAATTAATCATTGTCAGTTAATATGATTTAATGTTATGGAGATAGTTCAGTCTGTATAGTAATGCCTTTGTGAGCATGACCTAAATTTCATCCCCATAGTCCACATTTTAAAAAAGCCAAATATGGTGTATGTATTTATAATCACAAAGTAAATAAGTGAGGACAGGTGAATCCCAAGATTTTTCTGCCAGCTAACCTAGTCTACTTGGTGAATTCAAGATTAGATACTACATTTTTCTTAAAAAACAAGATGGGTGGTATAGAAGGAATGATTCTGGTGGTTGACCTCTGACTTCTACATACACATACACACACGTGTGTATAACCTTCATCCTGAAAAATATGATTTAAATGGTACATGTCAAAATAGTCTGTTTCAAAAATTTAGTCACTATATTAAATAGTTGACCTAGGATCTAATCTTATAAATGCTTTTAGAGTCTACTGGTATAGTCTAAGCTGGATTGGGTTCCTTTTCTCTGCCAGTGAAAGAATTAATAGGCAGGAAAATATGAAGGACAACAGGCAACAACAAAAGAAATCTCAAGTACTGTAGATAGAGTCAGCAACTAAAAAAGGCATTTATTGGGGTTGAGGGAATTCACACATGGATCAAACAACAGACACCCTCTGTGAAGCACAGGGGTGACTCAGGAAGTCAAAACAACCAGCCTCTTATCCAGGAATGGGGGTTTTAAAGTCTTTGAAGAAATTTTCTCTCCTAATTTAGGGCAGGTCAGTTTGAAGACAGCTGATTAGTTTTCCCAGAACTGCTGCTGTGTGATGAGTTCTAATCAGGTCAGAAGAACTTATTGAATTGATGTATTGGTGTATAGACAGGCAGGTGTGGGAGTTCACAGATAGTGGGAGACAAAAGCCTGGCAGGAGGTTGAGGAAAAAACTAGCTATCTTGGAAAATCACCATTTTTATTACCTAGCAATGGTTCCTGTTCCTATGTGACTACCAGTCTGTCTAACTCCCAGCTTCTCACTATTAATTTTAATTCTAAGAAGGTATTTATTACTTTTTGACTATTGAACTGATATACTTACTAGAATTCTATAGTATTGTTTTTCCAGGAAAGGTTATGAAGAGGAGATAAATTCAAAGAGAGTGCTAGATTAGGTAATTGTATGACATCTACTCAGAAGAGAGTTTGTGCTACACAAACTAGGGCAGAACCACCAGTGAGAATTTTTGGAAAGTATGAGAGTACAGAAAAGAGAGGTGGAAAGATAAAAGAGTTCAGAAGAGGGTCCTTGGAATAGTTAATTGTATTCACAACACAATCAGCTGACTTTTAAAAATTATTTATTTATTCACTTTACATCCTGATAGCAGCCTCCTCCCTCTTCTCCTCCCAGTCCCACGCTCCCATTCCTCTTCTCTCATTCCCCACTCCTCTTCTCTGAAAAGAAGGGGAGCCTCCCCTCACCCCCATGCATACCAACATGCCCTGGCAGTCAAGTCTCATTAGGACTAAACACATCCTCTCCCATTGAAGCCAGACAAGGCAGCTCCACTAGGGGGAAAAGGATCCAGAGTCAAGAGACAGAGTCTGAGTCAGAGTTTGAGTCAGATACAATCCCTGCTCCAATTGTTGGGGAACCTACATGAAGACCGAGCTACACATCTGCTACATTTGTGTAAGGGGCATAGGCCCTGTCCTCTTTGGTTGGTGGTTCAGGCTCTGAGAGCTCCCATGAGCTCAGGATAGTTGGCTCCGTAGGTCTTCTTGACCCTTATGGCTCCCTCAATCCTTTTTCCATCTCTTCCACAAACTCCCTTAGCTCTGCCTAATGTTTGGCTGTGGGTCTGTGCATCTGTTTCCATCAGCTGCTTGATGAAGCCTCTAAATGACAGTTGTGCTAAGTTCCTGTCTGGAAGCATAGCAGAGTATAATTAATAGTGCCAGGAGTTACTTTTCTTCCATGGAGTGGGTCTCAAGATAAACAGACAGATAGAGACTGGTGAGATGGAGGTATGTAGAAGCTTGCCCTTCAATTCCTGCAACCTGAGTTCTAACCTCAGGACCTCTGAAGTGGAAAAAAGATACAGTCCAGAAATTTGTTCTCTGACCTCCACAAATGTGTACTTGTGCGTACACACACACACTAAGGTGGATGACATTGACATTTTGTTGATTTGAGGTTGACTTTTCTCAAAACTAACAACTGACCACCTTGTATGGGAGAAAATCAGGTTTCCATGAGTGGAAGATAATCCCTGCTCCAATTGTTGGGGGACCCACATGAAGACCAAGCTACACATCTGCTACATTTGTGTAAGGGGACTAGGCCCTGTCCTCTTCGGTTGGTGGTTCAGGCTCTGAAAGTCTCCATGAGCTCAGAGCCATTAGTGGAGTTTGGAAGACATAATCTCAAAATAAAAACAAGAGTTTATACTAAGAAATATACCTTCCCAGATAAATAGTCTTATTGTCTGAAATTTAAGTATTTATTTTAAAAAGTAGGTTGCATATAGTCCAACATCACACACACACACACACACACACACACACACACACACACACACTCACACATCTTTTAAAGCCTTATCTCACCTGTATTATTATTAAATAATTATATATTGGGTCAAACAGTTGACTCTGTAGACTTTAATGCCTCCAACTAACACAATTTATTATCACACTGAACACTGGCTCTAATTTGATTACAGCTATATATAGTGTTAGAATCAGGGGACAAGTAACACAAAATTTAATCCTGCTCCCAGAATAGCACCTGTCTAGAACAGTTCTGAACCTAGTAATGGAGTTACTAAGTTACTAACTGATTAACTAAGTCAATCAGTGGATGTTGATTTCATTTAGGGGCATAAGCATGAAAGTAGGGAGGCAGTGATGTTACTTTCAGCAGCATAATAAACCTTTACTATTACTCTGCATTTCTACTTCCATTTGGGTATACTCAACTGAAATGGCTGACCAGATGCTGTGTCTTATTTAGCCAGTTTTCCTTAAAGTCTGGCTCTGCTACATGGCTCTGCCTCTCTAAACTATGTTTTATTTCTAGTAAACAAACAAAAGACTAGTTTCTTGAAGGATAATTTAGCAAATGAGTGCTTGTTGATCAATACACTATATTGTCTCAAAAACTCTATCTTGTTGAATCAACTTAATTGACCAGCAAGCTTTGGGTAAATTTATATAGATTATTGAGAATGTAATAAAAATTACATGAAATACCAATATACCTTGAGTCACTTTAAAACATTTCACTTTAGTCTTGGTTGAGGACCTGACTGGATCCTACATAAGATTCCTTTATATTCTATATATTTGCATATGTCTGCATATATATGTCATCTTTTAGAAGTTTAAAATTTCAGTTATATTTATTTTTCTCAAGAAATATGTGAGGTACAGACTTTTGTACTGAAATAAAAAATTAATTCTTCCTTCTTTTTTGGTCAGTGGATATAGTCGTAGCCTTTATCCTTATATACGTATTAACCTACAAATTCCAACGAGCTCTCTGTTTAATTAATTGATTATCTAATGCCTATAGGAGTATAGTAGAGAATCAGTATATAGTTAGTAGATGAACATATGAAATGAGTCAATTTTGACCTCTTCAGTATATGATCAGAACCTGGGGAAGAAATGCAAATCATAGAGACATTCTCTTTGTTGTTTAAAACTTCATTTAGGAAAACAATACAATTGTAATAATTTATTTTGAAGATGATTTCCAAAGAAACTTCAGGTTTGATCCAATACAAATTATACAAAGACCACATGGATGATTCACCTTACACTCTCTGAGTTAGAGGCATTGGAAATGTCATCAAGTCCAATTTTCCTTCCCTTGCTTCTACAACAACTTTATGCTTCAAAAGGAAGACGACTTTATACAGTACAAATGGTATACTATGTGTTAAATTAATGTACTTTGTTTTTCTGTATAATCTTTTAACTTATATGACATTTGCAGCTTATTTAAAATATTTTTTGATTATGAATTTAGTTTTATAAAAGTGCATTGTCAGGCATATCAGTTAGTGAGATCTTGTTGGGATCCTGGAGCACAGTGCTTAAGCTTGAACAGGTAACCTCATAGCTAGAGTGGAAGAAGAATTTGATGTGATATTCCCTTGGCTGCTGATGGCAGTAGGATGCTGTTTATCATGATTCAGCTACACTTAGAGGTTGATTCTACATACAGGAGAGTGGGCTGGGCTATTAGGTGGTGACTCATTGGAAACAAACATATGTATTGTTAGTGGTGCCCAGCTCTTACTTCCCTTCATTTTTGGCTACATAAGGGAAGACAGAATGGATTCTGGCAATTTATTTCCTCACCTGTACTGAAGAAAGGAAGAGAGCAAGAAAATTTGTGCTACTCTCTCTCTCTCTCTCTTTTTTAAATGCCACAGGAGACATACTGGCCATGCTGGGAGCCCATCAATGAAAGACAGTGGCTAAAAATCACCTGATTATAGCAATCCAACATGTATCTGAAAAGCCACATTTCACTCACATCAGCAGTGATGACTGTGTGACTTGGCCAGGTGAATTTTGACAAGTTTTTCAATGAGGTATGGATGAGCTGTACTAGATTGTTAAGAGCACATTACAAACCTATGATGGAATCTCTCAGGAGTTAAAAGTGTGTTGACTACTGTTATACAAAGCAGTTGGATTCTTTTAAAGGAAATGATTCTCACTATTGCCTCTTAGTCATTTACTTAACAGGCCCAGTAATCTGCTAGCCTTTCAAATTATTGGATTTAGAGACCACACAGTTGTCATTGCACATAGTTCTTTTTGTGAGATAAAAGGGATGACTGAAAAAATAAGGTAGCATTTACAGGCCTTTAATTACATTAAACAGGAGGCAAACTTGAGCTAGGGAGATAAATGGCTTAGTGGATGAGTGCCTTCAGAGAAGGCAGGAAGGACCTATGACAGATCTCTAGCACCCATATGAACAACTGGGCATGGAGGCATGCTCCTGTTGGCCCGATGATGGAGGGCAGAGACAGTTGGAACCTAAGGGCTTTCTGGCCAGCTAGTTTTGTCTAACTGATGAGTTCAGGTTCAGTGAGAGATCCTGTTTCAAAAAGTAATATGGAGTAGTGATTGAGGGAGACAATTAATGTCAGATGCTTCTGGTTACCACACATACATGCCTGGGAAAGTGCATATATATATATGCATGCAATATACATTACATTTATAGAAACTGATACCCCTCCCTTATATACAAAGAAGTGAAGTGCATTTTTTTTATTTGTAAGCAAATAATGAAGGTAACTCTGAGACAACATCATTTTCAGAATTGGTATGTCTTTTAATGAAGCTATCTTCATTACTGACAAGCAGTTGCATTTATTAAGTATAAACTGTGCTATTTTTGCTGGAACTACCAAATAAGCCCAGTCTATCAGTTTTCCAGGGATACTGAACTTGGAGTATAAAGGTACCATGGTTCCTATGAGAGAAAAAAGATGTTTTGAATCACTTATGGTCACAGTTGAGGAGGGGGGAAAATCTAAATATTTATTATCTTCTTACTATGTGTTGTGAGAATGTTCATGACTTTTGTCGCCTACACCTTTGAAAGTGATTCTATGAACTAAATTTGAATCTAGTTTCTTGCTAATGAGATGGGTGGCACTCAGAAGTTTCAGGGACCAGTAGTAATCTATTATGTGTTACTTATTGTTAGGAACTTATCATATGATTTTAAAATTTTATTCTCAAAAGAGATACCATCCTTTTACATCTGTGAGTTAGAATATTCTAGATTTGTTATAACAAGTAGACCCAAAATCACCATTGTCTAGGAATAAGACATTTTACTCTTGCTCATATCAAGATCACTATGGTGTCCATGACCTTCCACAGTGAAGGTTAATGGAAGTGTCATAGCTCAGTAGTGACAGCTATGCTTCTCAGAATGTGAGCCCACATACTGGACAAGAAAATGTAAGCACAGAATAGCACATGAGCTTGCAAGGCCTCAGCTGAGAAGCCTTACACAGTTATCTTCATAGCCTATTTGCTGAAGCTCTGCCTACAAGGAATTACCTCTTCATAATCAGGATGGGAAATATTAGAGTCACATGTATAGAGGTGACCATCACTGGTCCTGGGCTTTAAAGATGGAAAGGATACATTTTATATTGTATTATTCCATTTTATGCTTATTAACTGATAAATTTAGTTATTATAGTTTGCTCTAAGCCTGAAGAGTCTTTAGGCTCTCCAGCTTACCATGACAGGAAGTATATCTGTGGTAACCAATCATCAGTGTGGTTTCTATGATTTGACCTCCTGTGTATTAAATAACATATTATTGAAATAGTGGTGTGACTTTTGAGTCAATCATGACAGACAGTGGCTTCACTTGGTTCTCTATTGTGCTCTGGAGAAATCCAGCTGCCATATTAAGAGGATGCTAAGAGCAGTCCTGCAAAGCTCTCCCATGGAAAGAAGTAGAGGCCTCCTGCTAGCATGAATAGCCAGCATGCCATCTGTGAGAGTGAGTCATCTTGAAAGGAGAGACATCAACATCAGCTTTCAGATGACTGAGCTCAGATTGGTCTGATGGACTTGGACAGCCAAATCTCAAGAGCCAAGTTATAACCACTCACTTAAGTTGCTCTTGAATGTTTTTTTGGCTACAGAACTGCTGCTTTAGTTGACTTTATAGCGTCATTTGTTCTGTGAAATTATGCTTTAAATTCTCAGTGTCCCCCTAAAGGCTCATGCATTGAAGGGTTATAGTGTAGTTTGGCGTGAAAGCCTTTACAGGCCCCTGTATTTGAATACCTGCTTTGTAGTTCATTCTGCTACTTTAGAAGTTGTAGAATCTTTGAAACATGTGATTTAAATGGAAGTAGGTCACAGTCGGCCTTTGAAGGGTAAGTTTGTTTCTGATTTTGGCTTGATGTCTCTTCTTCCTAGTTACAAGCCTTTGCCACATGCTCCTGTCACTATGACCTGTGCTATGTTTTCCCTGTAATGATGGTACTGCTTATAATCCTTCTGAAACTGGAGTCAAAATAAATCTGTTTGGTGCTACTTGGGAGATAGTGAAAACTTTGTGTAAGAGCTATGCACTTGAAATATAATATGAAATCCTGGCCATTTCTTTTCCTCTCTTGCTTCTTGGCCATGAGGCCATGGTTTGCTTTCTTTTGCCCTCCTGGCTCAGTGTGCTGACTCATCAGAAGTCCCAAACCAGCAAGGCTAATGGATGAAGTACCAAAATCTTCAAATTTATGAGGCAAACAAACATTTGTAAGTTGATTTACTCAGATGAAATATGACTAACAAATCTGTTAATGTATAATAATACCAACTCTATTTGGATTGCTTAGTGTATATATTTTTCAGACTCTTTTGCTTTATGGTAGTATTTTCAAATGAGCAGAGTTATAAAGTAGTACATTTCACACTGACTGCCACATAATACATAATGACTTTTGACTTGTAATGGGGGTTATGAATGCCCTAATAGATGCTTTGTAAATTGAATATATCCCAACTTGAAAATGCTCTAAAACACTTAACCTACAAAATATAGCTCAGTCTTCCTAAAGCATGTTCAGAACACTCACATTGGCTTATAACTGGACAAGATAATCTAATAACAAGTCTGTTTTCTAACAAAGTATTGCATATGCCAATTTATTTAACAGTATAATGAAAATGAAAACACTGATTTCCATTCCATCCTAAAGTAGTCAGATCCTAGATGGAGCTGCTTCCAAAAGAAGATTATGAATGTTATGAAAAACTTGAGTTGACTGTCTTACCACCTGCTATAGTGGTTGTGAACCTGCTCTACATTGTGGTCTGCATTAAAACATTCTGTACTCTACTACTTTTGAAGAGAGACATTTTAAAATTTATTTTTCAAAAAAATCTGTATTTTTCTGTTTTGAGATATTGCCTGTTTGAGATTATTTTATATTTTAAACTACACTGTGATGTTTTGAGGATGAACACATTAAGAACATTTTTATTGATAGTTTATTGTCAGGAAAAGACAAAACATAGGAATATCTGTTTGTTTCTTGGTATATAGGAATGCATCCAGTCCTTTTCTCTAAGGCAGGAGAATAAACTCCATGAAAATTCTGCAACAGAGAGCAACAGTCTCATTACAAGTGTTCCTTGATGGTCAAAGTATTCAGTTCTTCCACACTTGCATCATAGACTTCTTTTTGTCCCGAGTGCTATAGCCTCAGTATTGCTATCTGATGGTACTATTGTTGATACTAAAAGATTATAATTACAAACAATGGATTTCTGAAGTATTATAATTCAGTTTATCAAACAGTTGTAGGATTTTTATTGATATATAGTGCCTTAGTCAGGGTTTGTATTCCTGCACAAAATATCATGACCAAGATGCAAGTTGGGGAGGAAAGGGTGTATTCAGCTTACATTTCCACATTACTGGTCATCACCAAAGGAAGTCAGGACAGGAACTCACACAGGACAGGAACTTGGAGGCAGGAGCTGATGCAGAGTCCAGGGAGTGGTGCTCTTTACTGGATCATGTCCCCCTGGCTTGCTAAGCTTGACTTCTTATAAAACCCAGGATCACCAGCCCAGGGATGGCACCACTCACAATGGGCTGAGTCCTCCCTACTTGATCACTAATTGAGAAAATCCCTCACAGCTGGATCTCATGGAAGTATTTCTTCAAGGGAGGCTCCTTTCTCTGTGATAACTCCAGCTTGTGTCAAGTTGACACACAAAACCAGCCAGTATATACAATGCCTTAAAATTTTTAAGTCACTCCAGCTTTACTCCCTGAATATGGTGTATCTTTCTGACATAAATCCTGGCTTTGGGATTCTTGCTTTCTGGGGTAGCAGTGAAAGAGGCTTGGACCAGCTGTGGTCAGAGTCAATTGTCTATGTAAAAGGTGAGAAGATATTATTTCTGTTCCATGACTTTGGCTTATTATCTTTTTCAAAATATTTGCTGTAATGGACAACAACATTTTCTTAAGAAGTACTTTTCTTCAGCTCTCTGTGCTCATGTGTTCCGTTTTCTCTTTAGCAAATGTTCTCTGTATTGTATATGCTCCTAACTTTCTATCTTGGCTTAATTTTTCTGGTAGAACAAATGACAGAAAAAATATAATTTACATTAGACAAATATTATTCCTAGAAACACGATCATCTCACAGAAACCTAGCCAATTCAAGAGGGTGATGAAATATACATCACATTCATATATACAAATTTTATATATTTAGATGTGCAAAAACATAGATGTAAATTTCCATTTATACAGTGAATTTTTATAACAAACCAGAAATAGTGAGACCTTAAAGAAGACTAAGGCTCAGATCTATAGAATTTAGCAAGGTGGGTATGACCGAGATTTGACTGTCTACATTAAAAGAACATTTAACAGATTTTGAAAGACTAAGAAAAACATAGACTAAAGGACAATTTCAAGGTTTCTATTATACACAGGCTAATTTGCACAGGAAAATATAATTAGAATATACATACATATGCAGAACACATAGCTAAGTATATACAAATATCTACATATATGTCTACAAATATCTATACATATACATTTATATAAGTACCAGAGAGGTAATTACAAAAAGAATTATGAGCACCATTTAAAATTATGTTTTTGAGATTATAATATAATTACATCATTTCTTCCTTTGCTTTCTTCCCTCTAAGCTGTCCCATACACCCTTCCTTTGCTCCTTTTCAAGTCCCTGTCCTCTTTTTTCATTAATTGTGGTTATATGCATATATGTATATGCACATGCATATATATGTCTACACATAAATGTATTAGTATATTTATTATACTAATGATTAGTCTGTTTAATGTTATTCAGGTATATGTTTTCAGGGCTGAACATTTAGTATCGAATAATCAATTGGTGTGATCTTACCTGGAAAAGACTATTTTTCTCTCTCTAGCTCAGCATTTCATAGTTGCCTGTAGTATTTTTTATGTAGAGGTTGAGGCTTCATGAGCTTTCTGCCTTTTATGTTAGCATATCTACTGGTGTGTTGGAAGCCGACTTTTAACAGAAAGCGTCTAGAAAGCAGCTATCCATGCCTGTAAGGCACACGTGCTAGCCACGCCTCCAAGGCTTATGTTATATCCACGCCCCTACAAGGGGCGTGGCAAAAGTGTATAAATACCCCAGATTTCCCTTTAATAAAGGACTAGACTTGAGACTGGATCAGAACCTCTGTCTTGTCTCCATTCCTAGAGTCTCTTCCCCTTATCCCCATTCTCTTTCCCTCTAGACCCTGACTAAAGATGGGAGCAAGCCAGCCGCAACATTTTTTGTTAAGTCTTTTGTCTCAAGCCAGGTAGAGCGGAGCTGGTTGCAACACTGGTGGTATCTTTGTTTATGGTCACAGTCACGTCTTGTTCAGAAAGTCATGCTGGTAAGACTTTATGGGGCTAGCTTCTGACATTCCTAGGAGACACTTTCATAGAAAACTCTTATGTTCCTCTAACTTTTACAGTCTTTCTGCTCCTTCTTCCCTGAGATTAATATTCAGGAGTTGTATTGTAGATATATCAATTGTAAGTAAGCTCCACAACTCTATGTTTTGATTAGTGTTTTCTGTAATATTCTCTGTCCAGTTGCAAAGGGAAGTTTTCTTGCTGAGGGATAAACATTATTTTTAAATGAGAATTTTAGTAGATTTTCTGAAGGTTATACCATTCATAAAGGACAAGATCGATTCTGGAGGTTCTGATTTGACATGATTAGGGATTTTTCTAGTATTAGGGATTCTTTAACTATGGGGCCCACAGATGACTGTACAGGACCCTTGTAATGATGCCAGGGACACAAATGCTTATATGTGATCTTTTCTGACCAGAAGACCCATACTTATGTTCTCACAGGAGTCAGGACTAACAGAGTTTAAGGACTTTTGTTTTTTTATTGTTGATACCTGCCAGACGCTTGTGACTAAAAGGATGATGATGTGGAAGGGAAGAGTCTACTTTATACTCAGATAATGGAAAACTGCACCCACTCGAGTAAGGAATACTGAATGTGAAACCAAGAGACAAAAAGCAAAAGTGTAGATTTTAGATAAAATTGGAAAGATTTTATATTTTATTTAATTCTCTCTGGAGATGGACTGGGACCTCAAAATTAGAATGAAATATATCAATATTTTAAATTACAAAGAAGGGTTAATGCTAATCCTAGTTAGGAAGAAAGGCATAGTTTAAGCCTTGGCCACACAAATGTTACAAATAAGCAAAGGCATTGAACACATAAGCAGGGTCTCTGGCTTATTTGGACAATTATGGAAAATTGAGTTTTCACTCTTCTGTAAACAGAGAAGAGTGAAGCTTTTATGGTTTCTGAGCAATGGCTGTGGGGGTGCTGTGGGTCTTGGGAGGACAGGTGATTTTTGATGTAAGCTAGCTTTGTTTTTAAGAGCCCATCTCTGCAGTTACATGATCAGAAGCCAGAAAAAAGATCCATTTTATTCCTTAAGTAACATACTGTGTTTAATCATTGAACATACAAAACACTAAGGAAGAAAAGATTGGAATATGACCCAGCTCTCACTAGGACCTTAAAAGCTAGCACTGGAAATTGGAGTCAGCTGTTCATTGTCTACAGTTATTCCCTAGTGATCCAGTAATCATTCTGGTCTATTTCTTCATCACTGTATAAGCTACTTCCTGTAAATAGGTCGTGTGGTGGAAAAGTCTTACCAGCTGGTTGTCTTTAAGTTCCTTGTAATTTCTTAAGTATGCCTTAACATAAAAGCAAATCATGGGATCATTTGACCAACTCCAGCCTGCCCAATTTTATATTTTATTTAATTCTCTCTAGAGATAGACTGGGAGCTCAAAATTAGAATGAAACATATCAACATTTTAAATTACAAAGAAGAGTTAAAAATCAAACCAAGGTGCATCTCATTCCACTCTTTTCAAGAAGAAACTTTGTATTTAGTTGAGGAGTGAGTCAGAGCTGAAGATTATCCCTTCCATCTTCTCTTGCCCTTAATGTATTCTGAAGTTGGGTCTTATGATGGGCCTCAATCGTCCAACCAGTCCTCCCTGCCTTACATACTGTCTTCTAGTAGAACCCGAAGCCCAAGGTATTAGAAATGGCTGCCACAATGTCTAATGTTCCAACCCTTTTTCTTGTTTGTTTCTGTACTCTACTTTCCCCTTGCTCTGGTTGGACTTTAAAAAAGGACATTTTCTTTATCCCCATTTTCTAGTCTACTTCGCATTTGACACTGAGTGCCTTGTTATTAATACTGTCTTGTTCTTATCTAAGATCTTTCGGTTTCCCCTTCTTATAGACCCAGCTACACATTACTAATACATGCACCTGCAAGTGTGCTAGGACAGGAAATTCACAAACAATACTCATCTCTACTTCAGTATTGATGGCTAACCTGTGTAATCTGGCCTCATTTCTTAGCCCATTTTGAAACTTTTTATGCTTTGAACATTTGGAATATTTTTCTTAAAGCTAAGTTAGTTTTCTGCCTTCTCCATGGTGCCTTCTCTAACTCTGTTTTAACATCACTGCAAAGTTTGACAAAAGACAAGATCTAGACCTCTTCCAGTGAGGATATTGTATGTAGCTCATCTCATTTAAGTGAATGCTAAGACACAGTGCCAAGTACTATTAATTATTGCACAGAAAAGAAGGCAGTTAGTAACCAATCAATATTTGTATATGCTATAGCTGCTCTGGTAACTTATAGCTGTTTAAATTTTGTTTTAGTTGGGTTTTAAAGGCACCATAATATTTTTGGTCTACATGATATTTTTACCCCAAATGCAGTCTACTCATTCTGTGTGTTTTCCATATATTATAACATTCTCTCCATTATATTTAAGTCCAAGAAAAATGGTAAATATAGAAAGCAAATTGTTCTCCCTGAGGATGGCTTGTTTCTCAACATAAAGCTAATTTTGGTTTATTTCCCTTCTAAACTACTATAGCATTTTCCAATGGATTTATGTTTAGGTTTTTAGAAACTGAGCATACAGAGACAGTGAGTTTTCTTCCTCCTGTCCTACCTAAAGCAGATATTTCATTTCATAGGAGAATTTCACTAAGACATGCAGAACTGAAATGAAACTTTTATATGAAAAGACAGTGTGTAACTTTAAGCTATTTCTTTTGTCAGATGTATTTTGGCCAACTTCTATCTAATTACTTTTTCTTCCTGAGGGAAACTGAGTGTCAATAGAGTTATATTTTAGTAAAAGAGGGGAATGCAAAAGTGAAAACTAGCAACAGATATATAAATGCATTTCTAGGGTTGACAGATAAAATATAAATACAGAAAGTCTGTGTCTCACACCTATGTTAAGAGGAATATTAAGGTTTAGGTCAAACAGCAGTTTTTGGTTCTATGCAAAGTACATTTTCATGTTGTTTGAAATGTATCAGGTGAACAAAATCTTATTCAAATCTGACTACTCGTCTTAGTTCCATTTGTCAACTAATTGTAAGTGTCCTATTGACACGTTCTATATGTCAATATTCTATGACCTTGGTAATTCTTATAAAGGAAATCACTTAATCCATTGTCATCATGGTGGGAATCATGGTGGCATGCAAGCAGATGAGGTACTGCAGATGTAGCTGAGAGTTCTGTATTTGCATTGACAGGAAGAAAAATAAATTGAGCCTGGTTTAATAATTTGAAACCCCAAAGCTGACCTCCTAGTGGCACATGTCCTCCAAGAATACAATATCTACTCTAACAAAGCCACAGCTCCTAATAGTGTCACTCCTGGTGACAAAACTATGAGTCTATGGAGGCTATTCTTATTCAAACCATCATATTTACACTTTCTGGCTCTTATAGGCTTACAGCTATTTACAATAGTACTGGATATGCATTATAATTCTAAAATAGATGAAATCAAGCATAGTGAAGACAAAAGCAAGAATAAAAGCCAGCTGAGCAAACTCCAAACCACATCTCCATGTCTGTTGTTAAAGTTCTCTTTAGATTTAAATTCTTTTCATTTATTGACTGCACTTCACTTCTTTCTCTTGGGCTGGCCCCACACCCAGACTGCAGATTTCCTTGGCAGGCATCTCAAGACTCTGGCACCTCCAACATCTTAGTGTTTCCAAGCCACAGTGTCCTCTCTGGGCCTCTATGCAGGAACAGCTCTCCTTAGCCATGGAGGAAGATTCCATAACCTCTTTCTTGCATCCTTGATTCTAAAATCAGAACCACATAGCTGAAGCTGACCAGTTCTGCTTGCTGTGGCTGGAACATGTCCCCAGAATTTAAATACATTTTCACTAGCTTTCTATTTTCAGTGGTTTTCTTTACTGCCTAAACTGGTCCTGGGATTCACTCTGGGTAGACTAGGCTGTCTTCTAATTCAGAGATTCACTTGTCTCTTCCCCCCTAGTGCTGGAATTAAAGTTATATGCCACCCCAGTGGCCTCAAAGCTTTTCTTTAATTCCTTTCATAATAATCCTAATAATATAATAATAATTATATTATTATTATTATTATTATTATTATTATTATTATTATTATTATTGTTAAATAATCCAATAATCCAAATAATTGAACTCTTAACTATTTGAAGTCTTGATCTGAGGCTACTCCCTTTATCTCATTTAGAGTCAAGATTTTCTTTAAGCTTTTTACTCCTTGAGCATAAGACTTAGCTTTGTCACATTTACTGGTGCTCTTTTTCTCAAATTGTACATTTTGTAGTTTTCCTTGGTTAGTTTGCTTCTTTCATTGTAGATATACAGAAGGGTCACTAATAGTCACATGATAGAGTCAGTACGAGGTGGTTCTGAAATCTCTTCTGCCAATGCTATTAATCCAAAACTCTTTAACTTGGCTTCAGGCAGATTTTTTGTTTTGTGTGCATTGGTGTTTTGTCTGAATATATGTCTGTATGAGGGTGTTAGATCCTCAGAACCTGGAGTTCCAGACTGTCGTGAGCTACTATGTGTGTTCTGGAAATTAAACCTGGTCCTCAAGAAGACAGCTAGTACTCTTAACTCCTGAGCCATCTCTCCAGCCCCCACGTAGATTTTTTGAACAATAGAAGAAAAGAGCCATATTCCTTATCAAAATATCACAAGAATGATAAGCAATGCCATTTACTAATACTCTTCCCCTCTTAAAACTCTTGATCAAGGCCATCAAAATCTGTATTGTTTTCATTACCACTCTCTTTTCTGCTTCTACTAGTATGGTTCATTAAGACCTATTTAATGTGCCACTCTTAGAGAGGAAAGTATTTAATTGGGGCTTCTTTACAGATTCAGACCTTTAGTCCATTGCCATCATGATGGAAAACATAGTGGTTTGCAGGCAGACATGGTGCTGCATAAGTATCTGAGCGTTCTACATCCAGATCAGCAGGAAGCAGTAAGAGAAAAATACACTAAACCTGGCTTGAACATTAAAAACTTCAAACCTGACCCCACAGTGGCACACTTCCTCCAAGAAGGCCACATCTACTCCAACAAGGCTATACTATGAGCCCATGGGGGCCATTCTTTTTCAAATGAAAAAAAAAAAAGTCCTTCAATTAGCATTCATTGTATAATATCAGATGAACATTTACATGAAAAATGAAATGCTATCATTTGAATCCTTTTAAATATCTTCATTATTGTGTTAATCACCTTCCTATTTCTGTAACAAAATGCTATATATGATTAATTTAAGATGAAAGGTTTGTTTTAGTTACAGTTTCAGTTGATGTCTATTGAGCTTATTAATCTTAGGGCTACAGTGAGGTAGCCTATCTTCCCAGGGAGTATTTGTTACAGTGCAAATAGTGACCTTATGATAGCCTGAAAACAGAGAGAGGAAAAAGAGGAAGGAGCTAAGGTTCTATTATCAACTTCAAGTGCCTGCTACCACTTACCCAATTTCTGTTCACTGGCCTTCACCTCCTAAGGGTTGTATCACTTCTCAACCACTCAGTGGTCCAGAAACTAAGGCTTCTATACACTGGCACTTGGAAAATACTGATGAAGACTGTGACAGATGCCATAAACAACTGATTTTTAAGATATGGTTCTATAGACTTCATATAGATTGGTTTTGTGTCATGGAGGTAAAGACTTGCTCAAATATTCCAGCTGTGTTTTAGGTAGAAGAGAGGTAAGAACACACACACACAAACACACACACACACACACACACACACACACACACACACACACACACACACACACACTATGCCATCAATAGATGGAAAACATCAAATTCTGAATGAATTAGGCATTGGCAGCTAGTCATTGTTGCTACCTTGACCTTTGATAATTTGTTATCACTACACTGCTTTGACTTACAAAGACAGCATTTACTTAAAGGTTATATTAGGAAATTCTGTTCTCTGAGGGTATACATATGACTGGGGTATAAAGTCCTTATAATGAGGATGATTTCGATGTCTAAAAAATGCCAAGACCTAGTTTAAAGTGGTCTTCAGTAAAGATTGTAGATGTTACAAAAGGGGCTTCCTGTGCTTGATGAGGATGGCTTCTGACTCACAGAGGCTCCACTTCAGGATAGTATGGCTTTACAATGCTATGAATGTGATAAATGTTAAGTAGTAACAAAACTTGAAAATTTTGAATTTTCATCTTTTCCTAGCCTGGTGACATGGAGATTCCGTGCAGCTCCATGATTGAGGGAAGCAACTACATTACTGTGGCATGTTATGGTGTCAAGCTATCATATTCCAGAACTTAGTGGTGCTCAGTGTACATTTGTCTCATCATATTTTCACTTTATGGTGGGAGTTTTTAGGAGTGAGATTCCTTTGTAAGTCAAAGAACATCTGTGAGTAATGTGTCCCTGAGACATCATGTTTGTGTTTTGCTTAGTATTCTTTCTGTTTTACACACAGCCATTAGAGATCCAAGGCCTTAAGCTACAGTCAAAGTATTACTTTCAAGGGCAAACAGCTACTATAATTTTTTTAAAACAAATCTTAAGTTTTATTCATCAGAAGTCAGATTTTCCTAGTTTGAGACCTTCCTGTTAACAAGTAAACCAGTGGACTGCCCTTGGTGTGAATACTGGGTGCCCCTGCTCATCTAATTGTTTGGTCTATAATTGTGGTATAATTACTGTTCATCTATAGACCTGTATATCTTCCTCTAGAAAATGATGGATCAGATATTGAGGGCATGTGCACATTCTGTTCTGAACCCATTTTCTCTTATACACACCACAGTCTTCTAATGTAGAGACAAGAATAGTAACACAAAAATGTCATTTATTAAACAGTTATATTTCAGATATATTTCAGTTATATTTCTGAAAGCATTTCATAGTACCAATTCACTTTAGTTCTTCAATGTCTCCCTTACTCTTCCCATTTTACAGGCTCTGAAATTGAAGTAGGGATAAATAACATGATATAAATACTTTAGCTTAGCTTATAGCTAGTGGGTCAAGATTGGAATTTAGGCAGTTTGACAACCAAAGTACCGTTTCAACTACCACCCTGAGGTTTTTGTTTGCTGGGTTTTTTATTTGTTTGTTTGTTTGTTTGTTTTTTGTTTTTTTTTGTAGAAATAATAAGAACTGTTGAATATCTAGTTGTTTCTGGCCCTCAGTGGATACTGTTCATCTACTCTGATATGCATACTTAGTTGGTTATTTGACTTACATGGCCACAGTGAATGGCTGCATGGTACGTGACTCTAGATGCATGTACCTGATAAATACCCTTGCTTGAAATGTGAAGAAATTTCTGTCATCAGGAGTTAGATATTTCACTTTAAATAGATCACTGTAGTGAAAGTCATCCACTTACCACCCAAGTTTTTTATTCTTTTTTTGCTTTCTTTTTTTTAATTCAGTATTTTATTTACATTTCAGGTGCCATTCCCCTTTCCCCCTTTCCCCCTTTCCCCTCACTAGAAAGCCCATGCCCCCTTTACTTTTTGCTTTTATACAATTTTTTAAAAAAGTTAATCAAAGGCTTTATAAGTTTGGTAATGCTCAATCAGAAGTGTAACCCAATACCCAACCTAGATATATCAACTATCTTTGACTGAGCACCCAAGTTTTATGATTTAAAGTGTGCGCTGGTTCTTGTTCCTCTATTGCCTTCTATAGGGAACTTTTACTAATAAATGAACCTTGCCATATATAATCACAATCTATATAGATGAATCTCTTTCTGTCTTCACATATGTGCATATTTTGGACACATAGACAGATTTTATAGGCTAAGGTCACATTTTAATGTTCTGGAAGTTTTCACAATTATCTTTCCGTTTTAGAAGTCTGTGCTGGAATATTGAGAAATATCTCATTTTAGAAAGCAATCACTGAATAATCCAGAAAGGAATCTCTGAAATAGAAATAATAAATCCCACTTAAAGTAATAAATAATTTTAGAGGATCTTCTTCCATAAGGTTTTGGGTTGTGTCCTAGCAGTGTGACTTGCTAGGAGAGTGGGCAGTATCTCTATCTGGGATGCTCAGGTGAAGGAAATATGACCTTGTATGTGCTTAGACTTCTATTTATCCTGCCTCATGGAATGCTATGTTGTTCCCCGTGCAGCAAATTCTTCAGGTTTATCCCTACTAATACCAGATTTTCTGTAATTCACAGGTTTGTCAATGGTTCAGCTTAATGAGCATTATGTGGTTGATTGGTTCATTATCCCACTATATTTTTTATCAGTTAAGAGGTGGGAATAAACTTTCTAAATTCTTTGTTGTTAAAGATCAGAAAAGACAAAGGTTCCAAATTTATGTCCAACAGTTTTAGAGTTATTTTCACTTTTGAAGGAATTCTTCCACCTTATATAAGGTTGTTTGGTTGGGTCTTAAAACTTTTTACTTCAGTAGAGTATAGTGTTATGTTAATGGAGACAGTGCTTTCTGCATCTGGGTTTGAATTCATCAGAGATGGCAAGAACAGTCTGAAGCTTCTTAGCAGAGTCATTAATGTCTCCTTCTTTGACCTTGGTTGATATATTCATCATTTTCTTTCTTTCTTGTTTGCTTCTTAAACATCTGTTATGACTTATTGCCAGATAGTGAACTTATTCTGTGAAAAGTTCTAAAAATAATAATACTGAGCAAATGACTTCAAAGTGGCACTATAATTGATGTGCTAGAGAGATGGAGGCCTATGCTAACTAACTCCATGGTTACTATGACTATAAAGCTTCAGGAAACATTAGCAATGTAGATTGTACTTGACAAGGAACAGAAATCTTAGGACTGGATTTGTCTCAACATAATTTTCACTTCATTTTTTTTTGTTGCATTGGTATAAAGACTTTTTATAACTTTTAAAAAATCTTAATAATTAGTACAAATAATATATTTAGTTTTTTGCACAATGGCTTTCATCTCATAAAAACATAAACTGTAACATGCTAGCACAAAGTGTAAGTGTGTATCAACAGAGTAGACCATGTATAGTTCTTTTATTTCTATAAAATAATTTATGTAATTTGACTAAAGTTAGGGAATGTGCAAACTGTGTTTGGGGGAGCGATTTATCATATCTTGCCCTGTGCAATGGTCATCAATTTAAATGGGTGTTAAAGAAGCATTTTGTCTTTATCAAGACTCTCAGCTTCTGTCATCCATGCATAAGGTTTATACCTGAATTTCTAATTAATCCACTCACAACACACAATCCAAGCAACTTTGTACAGAGGCCTTTGTCATTGTAATATATGTGAAATTCAAGGGATGCATATACTATTTTAAGTATGTTAATTGTGTTAATTGTACCTAAGGTGCCAGATGCATGTGTTCCTTGGTTACTGACCATGCTTCATGTAAGTCTATATCAGGAAATATGTTAGGTTTTTGTTTTGCTATTATTATTGCATCTCATCACTCTTATCATTCATCTCTTATTCAGCATTTATTTGTCCCCTTTGAACAAGAGGTTTTATATACTGGGGTTTACAAAGTAGAAAAGATACATTTGTTTATTTCTTTCAAGATAGTCACTGGTTATGAAACAATGGGTTAGGAAGTTACCCAGATAGGCATAATAACATGCCAGTTTTTACAGATGGGTTAACTCTTAAGCTAGGTCTTGGATGATGAACATATTTCACACACAAGTAAGAAGAAAGCTTTTTCCCTTTGAAAAACGGACACAGGGGTGTGTTCTACTAAGTATGTCAGGAGAATGACAAATTATTCTTTGCACATTAATAGTTAATTGTATATATCACATATAATTGGGATGCTGTTTGATGGGCAGGAATTTTCTGGGAGGAAAGAAAACAGAATGACATCAAAATAGAATGAAATTTAAGTAAGTTTCATGTAATGAAGAAAGTGAGTTTAGGCTCTGCCTGTTGGTAGGAGTGGAAGCCCAAGAAGGGTTTGAAATAGATAGCTTACATTCAGGAAAAGGACCTTATCTCTAAGATAAAGAAAGGATCTGGGTGTCAGCAGTGTAGGAAGGGAACAGTTAATTAAGAGTCTATTACAATTGATAGTACAACTGGGAGTCCAGGAAATAAGGATGTGTTTTGCAAGATGAAAGGATTGGAGTGTATAGGTGACTGACTCGATATAGAAACAGTGGTGGTAGGAATGGAAGATTGAATGTGATGTTATTGTGCCCACAAGTGTCTGAGAAGGAATTAGGGAAAGGACTTTTTGTTTAGGACAGTTTGAAATTGAAGGACCTCTGAGGAGAGGTCAGAGTTTTCTATTTGGTAACTGGAGTCTGAGAGAGAAACCTAATCTGGGGCCTAGCACTGGAGTGATCACAACTGACAAGATCACTCTGGAAAGCATATCACAAGAACATAATAGGTGCATATACTGAAACTTCCTGATCATAGGAGTGAGAAGCTGGATAGTGGAGGGAATCCAGCAAAGATGTTGAGATGCAAGAAAGGGAGAACAAGCAGTGTACCTGGCTGGCCTTGAACTTACAGCATTCTTTCCATGACTAATGACTACTGTATTTTAAATGTCATCTTTCAGTGCTTTGTAGACTATGCACTAGATTCCAATTATTTCAGATAAGATTCTTTAAAATGTGGGATTCTGCATTTTCATGTGTCATCAATAAAAGAGAAAAAGGAATGTTCAAGACACTGTCCTTTTTTATTTTTTTATTTTTTTTGACAAACAACAAATACTTGCAAAGCTAGAAAGAAAGTTGGGCAGGCTTTAGAGTATTCTATTATAAAATAGAATATTTTGAGAGGAAATATTTATCTCTGAAAAACCCATTGTTTCCCCCTATATCTTAAAAGAAGCCCCGTGGTGTGTGATGACTACTGGCTGCTGATGGCTTTGTCTTAGTTAAGAGTTGCAAGCCATTAAATCACTTGTATCCTGAATAGCTAAAACTTCCCCCAAATTTTCATCAATGAGTCAGCTGATTATGCTACTTTGTGTATAACCCTGAAGGTATTCTATGAATATTTAAAATTGCTAATTAGTTGGAGGTTATGTGTGAATGTGTGTTCATGAGTGTGTACACAACTGTATATAAGGATAGATTCTCATTGTTTTATAATTGTAAAATCTTTGAACATGTGTCTTTTAATAAATGCTTAAGTTGCTATAGTATGCTAGAGTATTGGCCATATTTATACAATATTGCCTTATAGAAATAATGTATTTTGAATATTCACATGTAGGTAGATCATAGAACAGTTTTTCCCCCTGTCCAGATGTCACTAGAACTTGCACTACTCCTGTAGTTGTTTGAAATGTTTCCAGAAATTCTTTGGCATATCTGTCATTCAAATAATGAAGCAGATTCTCCTCCCTTCACTGTGGGCTGGATGTAGTGACTTCTCGCAAACACAAGCAGTAAAAGGAGTGACTGAGTGGCCTTCAGAGACTGGAATAAAAATGCCTTACCCATGCTCTTTTCTTCCTTTTTCCTTGATCACTGGCACAAAAGTAGCCAAATTTCCTGTCTTGAGATCATTCAGGCATTCTTGGAAAGGGTCCACAAGAAGGAGAAAATAAACTTCCTGCTAAGACACTTGTGAGTGAGCTGCTTGAAGCCCCAGATATCTGTCCCAGTGGACATCCTATAGTACCTTCATAGGAATCAAGTTAGAATTGCTCAGCTCATCTGAGCCTTAATTTTTGGCTCAAAGATGGCATTTTCTTCTTACCACCTGAGTTGCTGTAAAGCTCTATAGAAGAATTTGATATTTTTTTAAAACTTGAATTTAATTTTATCATACCTAAGACATGATGCCATTCAAAATTTTGCCCTTTGTGATTTTAGTTACTTAAGATCAACTGAAGTCTGAAAATACTAAGTGAGAAATTCAAGAAATAGCCAATCTACAAGATTTACATTACATATTTTTAGTGATTTCCTAGTTTGCTATGTACTGCCTGCAATATGAGTAAATTATTCCTTTGCTCAGTGCATCCATACTATATAACATATATTGCTATTAGTCCATAGTTATTTCAATTATGGATCAACCACAAGTTTATCATAGTGCTTGTGTTCAAATTTCCCTTACTTTATATCTTTTTATAATCCCTTAATAAAGCACAGCACAAGATTTGTACTGAAGTTTGAGTATGCCAACAAGAAGCTGTAAAGTGCTTTCCATAAGTGAAAAAGGAAAGGAATAATGTTTTGAAAAAGTGATGTGAGGGAAAAAGAGAGAGTAAGGAAAGACCACATCTATTAAACTTTTATACAGGATGATATAATAATTACTATTTTATGGTTAGCTATTATGTTCCTGCTATATAAATAATTTTGTAATAAGCATCTGTGCTTAGAGTATATTTAAGATTTGATATTAGCTATGGTTTCAGGTATCCACAAGGGGGTCTTGGCAAATATCTCTGTAGAAAGGGGGTCCCCATTTCTTAAAAAATAAAACCATAGTCTTCTTGGATTCACAGCATGAAGACATACTGTGACAGGAGAGTGAGAACAATGGTTTTCCTGAGAAGAGAAGTTTTAGAATAGTGCTATTTATACCAGTCAGTGAGCATGGGGGTGGTTGGGATTATAGGTGGTGCACTCTCCGCAAAGGAGTGGAGGTGGTACTGACAGAGAACTGTCCTTAGGAAAGGAGAATATCTCTGGAAAAAAGTTGGTTAGAATTACCTGGCATTGGCATCTGGCCACTGGAGCACAAGGGAGCTGATGATGCATTGGAGGGAGTTTTGTATAAAAATGACTGGAGCATAAGCCAGTCTTTAATTTGAGTGTATAAACTTTGATATTTCTACCTTGATTTTTTTTCAGTTCCTTTATCTTTCTTTTGTACCTAAACACATGGTCAATATTTACTTGTCATCTGACTCGTCTTCCCTGAATGTTCTCTAAATAAAGTTCAGGGAAGGCAGCTTGATTCTTGCCACATTTTTATGATCGCCATAAGTTTTTGGACTTGTTGAAACGAGTATAAAATTAATTACCTAAGAAAGAAAAGTACAGCTGAAAAAATGAGATGCATTTATAATTCACACTTGGTCCTGGAGCTTGGAAGGCTGAGGCAGGATTGCTGCAAGGCTGATGTCATGCTGGCCTACATAGTTACACTGACAGGCCCAGGCTACATAGTGAGTCAAGAAATACAACAACAACAACAACAACAAAAACTAAACAAAAAACAAACAAGAAACAAATTTCTATTCAATTTGGAAGCATAGAGGAGCAAGCCTGTCTTTGTTCTAAGTGTGACCTTTAAGATGCCTGGAGCTTATTTCTTCCTACTCTTGGGAGAGAAGAACATTTGAGTATGGCTTTGTTTGCACTAGAGGCAGCTACATAGTTTTCTGAATTAGTCTGCCTGCTGTTTACTGTCACACAGAGCTCTGGTAATCATGGTATCAAATTATTACTACCAAATGTTTTTTCTTTTTTTAAATTAATTTTTTATTGGATATTTTATTTACATTTCAGATGTTATCCACTTTCTCCATTTCTACCCCACCCAGAAACTCCCTATACCATCTTCCCTCCTCCTGTTACTATGAGGATGTGCCTCCAGCCTCCCACTCACTCCCATCTCCCTGTCCTCAAATTCTCTCACACTGGGGCAACCAGCCTTCACGGGACAAAGTGCTTCCTCTCCCACTTATGCCCAACAAAGCCATACTCCCATATATATACAGCTGGAGCCATGGGTCCCTCCTTATGTGCTCCCAGACTGATGGTTTAGACCCTGGGACATCTGATTGGTTGGTATTGTTGCTCTCTCCATGGGGCTGCAAACCCTTTCTGGTCTTTCAGTTTTCTCTCTAACTTCTCCATTGGGAACCCCATGATCAGTTCAATGGTTAGCTGAGAGCATCCACTTCTTTATATGTTAGGCTCTGGCAGACCTTTAAGGAGACAGCTATATCAGGCTCTTTTCAGCTTGCACTTCCTGACATCCACATCAGCATCTACCTTTGGTGACTGCACATGGGATGGATACCAGTTGGAACAGTCTCCAGACAGCCTCTACTTCAGTTTCTGTCCTGTACTTTGTCTCTCTGTTTGCTCCAATGAGTATTTTGTTGCTCCTTCTAAGAAGTACTAAAGCACCCACACTTTGGTTTTCCTTCTTCATGAGCTTCATGTGATCTGTGAGTTGAATCTTGGGTATTGTGAGTTTTTGGGCTAATATCCAATTATCAGTGAGTACATACCATGTGTGTTCTTTTGTGATTGGGTTACCTCACTAAAGATGATATTTTTTAGTTCCATCTACTTACATAAGAATTTCATTAATTAATTGTTTTTAATAGCTGAGTAATATTCCATTGTGTAAATGTACCACATTTTCTGTATGTATTACTCTGTTGAAGGACATCTGGGTTCCTTCCAGCTTCTGGCTATTATAAATAAGGCTGCTATGAACATAGTGGAGCATGTGTCCTACTTATATGCTGGAGCATCTTCTGGGTATATGCCCAGGAGTGGTATAGCTGGGTCCTCAGGTAATGAATGCTATGTCCAATTTTCTGAAGAACTGCCAGACTGATTTCCAGAGTGGTCTTATCAGCTTGCAATTCCAGAAACAATGGAGGAGTGTTCCTCTTTCTCCACATCCTCGCCAGCATCTGCTATCACCTGAGGTTTTGATCTTAGCCATTCTGACTGGTGTGATTCTGACTGGAATCTCAGGGTTGTTTTGATTTGCATTTCCTGAAGACTAAGGATGTTGAACATTTTTTTGTTTAGGTGCTTCTCACCCATTCGAGTTTCCTCAGTTGAGAATTCTTTGTTCGGCTCTGTAACTCACTTTTTACTTGGTTGTCTGGAGTCTAATTTCTTGAGTTCTTTGTATATATTGGATATTAGTCCTCTATAGGATGTAGGAATGGTAAAGATCTTTTCCCAATCTATTGGTTGCCATTTTGTCCTATTGACAGTGTCCTTTGCCTTACAGAAGCTTTGCAATATTATGAGACCCAATTTGTCAATTCTTGATCTTAGAGCATAAGTTATTGGTGTTTTGTTCAGGAACTTTTCCCTTGTGCCCAAGTATTCAAGTTTTTTCCTCACCTTCTCTTCTACTAGTTGCAGTGCATCTGCTTTTATGTGAAGGTCCTTTATCCACTTGGACTTGAGATTTGTTCAAGGAGATAAAAATGGATTGATTTGCATTCTTCTAAATGCTGACCTCCAGTTGAACTAGCACCAATTGTTGAAAATGCTGTCCTTTTTTCACTAGACAGTTTTATCTCCTTTGTCAAAGATCAAGTGACCATAGGTGTGTAGGTTCATTTCTAGGCCTTCAATTCTATTCCATTGATCTTCCTATCTGTCTCTGTACCAATAGTTTTTATTACTATTGTTCTGTAGTACAGCTTTAGGTAAGGAATGGTGATTCCCCCAGTTCTTTTGTTGTTGAGAAAGTTTTTGCTATCCTACTTTTATTGTTATTCCAAATGAATTTGCAAATTGCTCTTTCTATCTCTATGAAAAATTGATTTAGAATTTTGATGGGGATTGCATTGAATCCGTAGATTGCTTTTGGCAAGATGGCCAGTTTTACTATATTAATCCTGCCAATCTATGAGCATGGGAGATCTTTCCATCTTCTGAGGTCTTCTTCAATTTCTTTCTTCAGAGAATTGAAGTTCTTGTCATACAGATCTTTCACTTGCTTGGTTAGATTCACACCAAGGTATTTTATATTATTGTGACTATTATATTATATTATATTATATTATATTATATTATATTATATTATATTATTTATGACTGTTGTGAAGGTGTCATATCCCTAATGTCTTTCTCAGCCTGTTTATCCTTTGAGTAGGGGAAGGCTACTGATTTGTTTGAATTGATTTTATATCCAGCCACTTTGCTGAAGTTGTTTATCAGGTTTAGGAATTCTCTGGTGAAAGTTTGGGGGTCACTTAAGTATAGTATTATATCATCTGCAAATAATGATATTTTGACTTCTTTCTTTCCTATTTGTATCCCTTTGACTTCCTTTTGTTGTCTAAATGCTCTGGATAGGACTTCCAGTACTATATTAAATAGGTAGGAAGAGTGTGAGCAGCCTTGTCTTGTCCCTTATCTTAGTGGGATTGCTTCAAGTTTCTCTCCATTTAGTTTGATGTTGGCTACTTGTTTGTTGTATATTGCTTTCACTATGTTTAAGTATGGGCCTGGAATTCCTGATCTTTCCAAGACTTTTAACATGAAGGGATGTTGAATTTTGTCAAATGCTTTCTCAGCATCTAGTGAGATGATCATGTGGTTTTTTTCTTTTAGTTTGTTTATGTAGTAGATTACATTGATGGATTTCAGGCTATTGAACCATCTCTGCATTCTTGAAATAAAGCCTACTTGATCATGATGGATGATTGTTTTGATGTGTCCTTGGATTTGGTTTGTGAGAATTTTATTGAGTATTTATGCATCAATATTCATAAGGGTGATTGGTCACAAGTTCTCTTTCTTTGTTGTGTCTTTGTATGATTTAGGTATGAGCGTGATTGTGACTTCACAAAATAAATTGGGTAGTTTTCCTTCTGTTCCTATTTTGTGGAATAGTTTGAAGAAAATTGGTATTAGGTCTTCCTTGAAGGTCTGATAAAATTCTGCACCACATACATCTGGTTCTGGGCTTTTTTTTTTTTTCTTGTAGGGAGACTTATAATGATGACTGTTATTTCTTTAGGGTTTATGGGACTGTTTAGATGGTTTATCTGTTCCTGGTTTAACTTTGGTACCTGGTATCTGTCTAGAAAATTGTACATTTCATTGCGATTTTTCCAGTTTTATTGAGTATAGGCCTTTGTAGTACAATCTGATGATTTTTTAAATTTTTTCAGTTTCTGTTGTTATGTCTTCCTTTTCAGTTCTTATTTTATTAATTTGGATACTGTCTCTCTGCCCTCTGAGTAGTCTGGCTAAGGGTTTCTCTACCTTGTTGATTTTCTCAAAGAACCAGCTCCTGGTCTTGTTGATACTTTGTATAGTTCTTTTTTGTTTCTACTTGACTGATTTCAGTCCTGAGTTTGGTTATTTTCTGCTGTCTACTCCTCTTGGGTGTATTTGCTTCTGTTTGTTCTAGAGCTTTCAGGTATCTGTCAAGTTGCTAGTTTATTATCTGTCCAGTTCCTTTTTGTAGGCACGTAGAGCTATGCGTTTTCCTCTTTGCACTGTTTTCATTGGGTCCCATAAATTTTGGTATGACGAGCCTTCATTTTCATTAAATTCTAAAAAGTTTTTAATTTCTTTATTTCTTTCTTGAACAAGTTATCACTGAGTATTGTTCGTCTTTCACATGTATGTGGGTTTTTTTTTTTGTTGTTGTTGTTTCTGATGTTATTGAAGACCAGCATTAGTCTGTAGTGATCTGATAGGTAGGATGCATGGGATTATTTCAATCTTCTTGTATCTGTTGACTCCTGTTTTGTGACCAATTATATGGTCAATTTTGGAGAAGGTACCATGAAGTGCTGAGAAAAGGTATATTCTTTTGTTTTAGGATGAAATGTTCTATAGATATTTGTTAAATCCATTTGATTCATAACTTCTGTTAGTTTCACTCTGTCTCTGTTTAGTTTTTGTTTTCATGATCTATCCATTGCTGAGAGTGGGGTGCTGAAGTCCCTCACTATAATTGTATGACATGCAATGTGTGCTTTGACCTTTACTAAAGTTTCTTTTATGAAGGTGGATACCCTTACACTTGGAGCATAAATGTTCAAAATTGAGAGTTCATCTTGGAAGATTTTTTTCCTTTGACGAGTATGAAGTGTCTTTTTTTAATCTTTTTTGATTACTTTTGGTTGAAAGTTGATTTTATTCTATATTAGAATGGCTACTCCAGTTGTTTCTTGGGACCATTTGCTTGGAAAATTGTTTTCCAGCCTTTGAGGTAGTTTAACCAGTGAGGTAGTTTCTGGTTTTGCCACACTGAGATGTGTTTCTTGTATGCAGCAAAATTCTGGGTGCTTTTAAGTATCCAGTCTGTTAGTCTATGTCCTTTTATTGGAGAATTGAGTCCACTGAAGTTAAGAGATACTAAAGAAACATGATTGTTGCTTCCTGTTATTTTCATTATTAGAGGTGGAATTATGTTTGTGTAGCTATCTTCTTTTGGGTTTGATGACTTTCTTGCTTTCTCTAGGTTGTAGTGTCTCTCATTTTATTGGAGTTTTCCATTTATTATCCTTTTTAGGGCTGGATTTGTAAAAAAAAATATTGTGTAAACTTGTTTTTTTTTTCATGGAATATCTTTGTTTCTCCATCTATAGTGATTGAGAGTTTTGCTGGGTATAGTAGTCTCAGATGGCATTTGTGTTTCTTAGGGTCTGTATGATATCAGTCCAGGATTTTCTTGCTTTTATAATCTCTGGTGAGAAGTGTGGTATAATTCTTATAGATCTGCCTTTATATGTTACTTGACCTTTTCCCCTTACGGTTTTTAATATTTTTTCTTTGTTTTGTGCATTTGATATTTTGATTATTATGTGATGGGAAGAATTTATTTTCTGGTCTGGTCTGTTTGGAGTTCTGAAGGTTTCTTATATGGCATCTTATATGGTTTCTTAATGGCATCTTTCTTTTTAGGTTAGGGAAATTATCTTCAGTAATTTTGTTGAAGATAATTACTCACCCTTTAAGTTGGGAATCTTCATTCTCATCTATACCTATTATTTTTAGGTTTGATCTTCTCATTGTCCTGGATTTCCTTGATGTTCCTGGGTTTCCTTGATTGTTTTTGAATTTTGCATTTTCTTTGACAGTTGTGTCAGTATTCCTTGATATCTTCTGCACGTGAGATTCTCTATTCTTTTTCTTGTATTCGGTTGGTGATGCTTGCATCGATGACTCCTGGTCTCTTTCCTAGGTTTTCTATCTCCAGATTAGTCTCTGTTTTGGGATTTCTTTATTGCTTCTACTTCCATTTTTAGATCCTGGATGGTTTTTATTTAATTCCTTCACCTGATTGGTTGTGTTTTCTTGCAATTTTTTAAGAGACTTTTGTTTCCTCTTTAAGGGTTTCTACCTTTTACCTGTGTTCTCCTGTATTTATTTAAGGGAGTTATTTATGTCCTTCTTAAAGTCCTCTATCTTCATCATGATAAGTGATTTTAATTCTGAATCCTGATTTCCCGGTGTGATGGGGTGTCCAGGACTTGCTATGTTGGGAGAACTGGGTTCTGATGATGCCAGATAACTTTGGTTTCTGTTGCTTATGTTCTTGTGCTTGCCTTTTGCCATCTAGTTATCTTTAGTGCTACCTGCACTCACTGTCTCTGACTAGAGCCTTTCTTTCTAGTTATCTTGCTTGTGTCTTTCCAGTTATCTTGCTTTGTCAGAACTCTTCAGAGTCCAGCTGTCTTTGTGATCCTGTGATCCTGAGCTCCTAGATGGAAGAGCTTCTGGGACTCAGGCTGCCTCTGGGATCCTGAAATTCTATAATCCTGGGCATTTTAGAGCTTCTGAGAATCCATCTTACTCAACTGCTCTGAGTACAGTGGATTCCCCACTTCTCTGAGTGCAGAGGTTCCTCTGCTGCTCTGAGTGTAGTGATTCCTCTGCTCCTCTGAGTGCAGTCATTCCTCCGATGTTCTGAGTGCAGTTGTTCCTCTGGAATGGATCTTGATATGGTATCTTTATAGGAGCAGACCAGTTAGGAGTATGCCAGCAGAAAGGCAACATATAGTTTCAGAATTTTAGTACATTATCATGTGGCAAGAAGCATAGCAGCATACAGACAGGTGTTGGAACAGTATCTAAGAGGTATATCCTTACCAGTACTCAGAGACTAAATGTTTTGCTAAGTATATGCTTTTTTATTCTAGCCCACATTCATACTTGCCTTCCTTTGCTTTTTTTCATGTGCATATTTGAAAATAGCAGGGTGTAATTCAATGTGAATATTTGATTTTTTTTATTTGTTTACTTTTGTTGGTTGTTTTCTTTTGCCCTCTTAACTAATAGATATGACTCTGAAGGAGACAAATACAGTCTATTTACTCTGTGAGAAAACTGATTAGTGAAAGTATTCATTTGAAAATACTTGACATGTTTTCATCAAGTAATCAGAACCTGTCCTAGTTTCACCCAGACTTGCGGCTTTATAATACAGTATATTTAAGTAAAACCATGAATCAACCATATTCAAGGCTTTAAAGTATCTCCCAAGGTAAAGCCAACTTTCTGTTTTTTAGCTTTGAAATTTTTATTGATATAAAAGAAGAGAAAGGGGAGGAGGAGGAAGGAAGGAAGGAAAGAAAGAAAGATAGAAAGGAGAGAGAGAAGTGTTTCTACAGAAACATATATTTTTATCATCTTGGGAGAACTATAATTTGCAGGTTTTGTGACTCTCTACCAAATAATTTGTGGCATTGTTATGGAAACTATTTTATCAGTTTGTTTAACATGTTATGTCAGCTATTAGGAACACAGCATCAATTCTCTTTGGGGACTTTGATGATGTGCACGGTTCACATGGAGAAAACAGTTAATTGGGATGGGTTATGTTTCTCGTGAAGAATCAAAGATATGAAATGTTCTGAGCATGAAGAGAAATTGACTTTATCACAGCAACTACAATTTCACAAGCACAGGTGAAACCCATTTTGTCTGGAGGAACCAAAGAACTGTAATGATATTCGATGTGCAATCTCGCTTGCTGTAAAAATAGCTCCACATTTTGGTTTCTTAATAGTACTATTAATACTTTGATCTGGAGAGATCTTCATTGGGAGAGGTTGTCCTGTGAATCTTAGAACATTTAATAGCAACTCCAACTTCTAACCAATAGCTATTAGATTTAGGTAAAAGGCTGTCTTTATGTTCACAGGGAGAGGCAATTCCTGGGTAAGACATAGCATTTGCTAAAACAGGGGTTTTTAATCTGTGGGTTACAACCTCTTTGTGGGTCACATATCAGATATACTGTATATCAGATATTTACATTGTAGTTCATAACAGTAGCAAAACTCAGTTAGGGAGTAGCAATGGAATGATTTTATGCTTGGGGTCACCACAAAGTGAGGAACTGTATTAAAGGGTCACAGCATTAGAAAGGATGAGAACCACTCTGCTAAAGGAATGAAAAAAAAAAAACAGCTAGAGAAAACAGACCTTTTCTTTTTTTTCTTTTTTTTTATTGGATATTTTATTTACATTTCAGATGCCATCTCCTTTCCCCATTTCCCCTCCCTAGAAAACCCCTATCCCGTGCCCCCTTTTCCATTTTGCTTTTATAATTTTTTTTTAAATGTTAATCAAAGGCTTTATAAGTATGGTAATGCTCAGTCAGAAGTATAACCCAATACCCAACCCAACCTAGCTATGTAAACTATCTTTGACTGGTGGAGACACGTGAACTTCTGCCTCCATGCCCCCTCTCTCTTTCTCTTTCTTTCTCTCTCTTTCTCTCTCTCATTACCTAGCTTCTCATCTACTCCATCTTCTCCTCTCCTTACTCCATCTTTTCCTCTCGGTGCTCCTTCCCCCTTAGCTCCTCCGACATACCACCCTTCTTGAAAACAGACCTTTTCATGAGGTTACCTATTGTAGATCCACCTTTAAGATACTATTTCTCAGGTCTTGGACATCTCATAAGTTTCATGGTGTCTTTCTTCGTGGATAGCTTCAGAAGTGATGGGTTCTGAACTTGTGTGGCATCAGAATCACCCAGATGGCCCATGAAGTCACAGAGTAGACTAGTACTCAGTATATGGTCCGATAAGCTGGAGGTGTGTAGTCTAACAAAGATAAGACATTTCTACCTAGCTGCTATGTGAAGATAAAGCTTGTCCAAGAGACCATACCTTGAGAATCATTGTTCTGGAAGCATCTCACCTTGGCACTATCGACATTGGGATTTATTTTTTCCTTTTATTGGATTTTTTCTTTATTTACATTTCAAATGTTAGCCCCTTTTCAGATATCTCCTCTGGAAACCCCCTATCCCATTCGCCCTCCTCCTGCCTCTATGAGGGTACTCCCCCACCCACCTACTCACTCCCACCTTCCTGCCCTATGGGATTTCTTTATTACTTTTATGTCTCTTTATGCCTTGCCTTGCTTTCTCTATATGATCTTAGTAATTCTCTTTTATGTAAGGGTTGTATGCCTCCTCCTTTTTCATTTTACACTGAGCATATTTTTTCTTTATTTCAACATCTATGAAACCCACTTCCCCACATAAAGAGACTAGTACCATCTTTTACAGCTGTTTCCTAAGGGTGGGCTATCTCCAGAAATAGTCATCAATCATTTGGGGTTATTTAACATTTTACTAATTGGAAAATAGTAACACATTTTAAGGGAATATATGACATGTAGGCCTTCCTATGAGCGCTAAGTGATTTCTTAGAACTTATTTTTCTAAAGGGGACATTTGAATTATTTTACATAAATGTATATTTTTACACTTGCCCACATTAAACTTATCTGTGAATTTCATGCCCACTCACACATTTCCATGTGACATCCTTATCAAACTGCATTTTATTGTTGGAGAAAGAAAATTCAGGGCAGCATGTATTCTTAGAGATGGCATAGTAGCTTGTCTTTTTATTAATTTTTAAAACGGCTGTAGATTGACTCTATCTACATTGTAGATTGGAAAGCTATCATTGTTTTATCCATGTATGTGTGTGTTTGTGTGTGTGTGTGTGTGTGTGTGTGTGTTGGGAAGCTGAGTGTGTCATAGGTCAGAGGACAGCTGTATGGACTCTGTTTTCTCCTAAAATTTTCATTGAATTCCAGAGATTGAACTGAGATCACCATTTCACAGAAAGCATCTTAATGTTGGGCCATCTTGCTGGTATGTTTTATCATTGAATCAGGTCGGTTGGACTGCTTGATTAATGATTCCCACTGATCCTTCTACTTTTGTCATCCTACTTCTGAGATTACAGGCAACTGCTGTGGCCACTGGCTTTTGAAAAAAAGGGGGGTGGGTGCTGAGGATGGAATAGATGTGTTCATGCTTTGCACAGTGAGCACCTTCCCAGACTAGAATTGCTTTTGTGTTCATTTTCTTGGTTTAATGTTGTTGTATAACTCCAAGACCATGACAAATCAGATTTACTTTCCAATTTTGCTTCAATAGTAGACTATTTGCTCCCTTTTGCCACTTGGGTTTCCTAGGCCTGGTTTTTCTTTTGGAGCTGAACCTTGTGTCTTACTCCAAAGCCCCCTGCAGTATTATCACTCTGGACCTTGTAGTCCACTCATGTGGATTGTGCTTCATGGTCAGGCCCCATTGGATTTCAGTCAAATGCTGGAGTAATTTCTCTTTATTGTACAACCACTCTGGAAATTTGGCAGTTTCTCAGAAAATTGCAAATAGTTCTACCTGAACACTCAGCTATACTGCTCCTGGGTGTATACCCAAATGATGCTCCACCATACTACAAGGACATGTGCTCCACTATGTTTCTAGCAGATTTTTTTGTAATAGCCAGAAACTGGAAACAACCCATATGTCCCCCAACTGAAGAATGGATAAAAAATGTGGTTCATTTACACAATGGAATACTGTTCAGCTATTAAAAACAAAGACATCATAAATTTTGTAGACAAGTGGATGGAACTAGAAAATATTCTGAGTGAGGTACCCCCAAACCAAAAGGACATAGATAGTTTGTACTCACTTAAAGTGAATAGTAGTCATAAATTCCAAGATACCTACATTACATTCCATAGACCCAAAGAAGCTGAACAAGAAGAAAGGCCCAAGGGAGGATTTTTGAATCTCATTTTGAAGGGGGAACAAAATAGTCATAGGAGGCAGATGGAAGGAGGGAACTGAGTGGGAGAGGAGATGGGAAGGGAAATGGGGGTTTAGGGTCAGGTGTGGGAGAGATAGGAGAGAGGGCTAGAGCATCAGGAGAATTAATGAAATCAGCAGCTGATGGGGGGTAGGGGTTGGGGGCATTTCTAGGATGTGCCAGAGACCTGGGATGAGGGAGCCTCCCAGTAGCCTATGGGAGTGACTTTAGCTGAGACAACTTATATTTCTACATTGCTGTTCATCACCAAAAGTAAGTCAGGACAGAAACTCAAGCAGGGTAGGAACCTGGAAAGAGGAGCTGATGCAGAGGCTTTAGAGGAGTGCTGCTTACTGGCTTGCTTTACATGGTTTGCTCAGACTGCTTTCTTATAAAACTCATGATTACCTGCTCAGAGATGGCACCACCCACAATAGGCTGAGCTCTCCTCCATCAATCACTATTGAGAAAAAGCCTTATTTCTGTATGTCATAAAGGCATTTCCTCAACTGAGGCTTCTTTGTCTCTGATGACTCTAGCTTGTGTCAAGATAACACACAAAACCAGCCAGTATAATGACTTTAGCACCCAAACTACTCAGCTGATTCCTGCTAAATGACAAAAACTACAATGGAATATTATACAAGGTTCCAGTTTTACATTTTTTTCAGTAATATGTGGCCATTATAAAGTACTCAAAAATTCAGATGAAAAATTATTTTTATGTGCATAGTATATATATTTCTGTGTATGAGTACTATAGTGCCCAAATGCCCCTGTGTGTCTGTGTGTGTGTGTCTGTGTATATTTGTGCATACGTATGTAGAGCAGATTTTGACATAGGGTGTCATCCTCTGTGTCTTTCTGCCATATTTTTTGAGACAGGATTTTTCACTCAATCTGGAATTCACTGATGCAGTTATGCTTGCTGATCACTGAGCTTCTAGGATTCTCCTATCTTTGCCTTCCAGGGCTGGAATTATAGATATGAAGCATCATGTCTGATAGGGATAGGAACTTAGGGCATCTTGTTTATGAAGCAATTGCTTTACCCAGAAAATCATTTTTATAGCCTCTCAAATAGAATTTTAAAAAATCTCTAAATAATACATTGTCATCTACAAATGCCCAGTGTTAATTTATGTATGAAAAGACTTTAACTATGAGCCATGTATTCACATGTGTATGCATGTACAAGCATTTGCATATCCTGAGTTGATGATCTCTTTTTATTTGTGGCTCTGTACACTGTCTTTTGATGTCACATAATGTCAACAAATATAGCACTAGTCATCTTTGGAAATTAATGAAATACTGATTAGAATTTTAGTGCTTGAGTTCAAATCAACCTTTCCTCCACACCCCAATGCTTAGTAGCTGTTTTGCCTGGGGATATATGGCTTATCAACTAAAACTATAATTATACAGTTATTTATAATTAAATAATTACTTTATGCATAGTTTTACAACATTTAAATAGCTATATAACATTCCATTTCATGGGTAAATCTACTTAGAAGATCTTTAAATTAGTTCTTCACCATCCTATAATTAAACATTTTCAGTTTTAAAAGCTGAATTTGATATATTTATGACTGTTAAAATTTCTTTCCAATTTCAATCCAATTATTTCAGGTTTTGAATAATTTTGAACCATGTTTGAATTTTTGTCTCTTGTATCTGTATGGTATATAGACCTGATAAGCAGAATTTCATCTTGTATGATAGATCAAGGATTAAGTGTTTTAGATACCTCTGTAACCTGTTATTGTAACCACTAGAGTGCCCCTTTCTCACTGTCAATTCATTAATACTATGCTACCAACTAACATCTTAGTTATTAATTATAGAATATACCAAACTGATTGCTGCATTCCTGATAAGTTACTTCTTTGATTCCAAGGAAGAAAAAATATCACACAAGAAGCCTGATGAAATGAGAGTAACTTTGTCGTGTTCTCACAATCTTTATCACCAGTAAGTTTTGTAAAGGTAACTAAGCTTGGGCCAGCAAAATTTCTCAGTGGGAGAAGTACTTGCAAACCTCATGACATTATTTAATTTCCTGGGACCCACATAGCAGAAGGCTAGAACTAACTCTGGAATGAAGTCATCTGATCTCTACATGTTCACTGTTGCACACCCATCCTGCATGCCCATGAACACACACAATAAAAAACTAACTGTAATACTAAAAAATAAACTAATTTTGAGTTAGTGTGGTGAGTTTTTAGTGAACTCACACTGGCTTCTTAAGGTTTTCATGATTCAGGATCTTACCTTTTCTTCCAGCAATCCTCCTTTGATCCTAATATGTAGGCAGCTCAGCACTTAACCTTGAAAAGCAGTTAACACTGTACTTGATGTGGCAATGCTTTCCTTATATGTGTCTCTACTACTTTACTCTGCGTTCTTTGAACATCCAGATACCAATATGTAGTAAGTGTTCTAATATGAAAGTGAGTTAAAATGACAAGTTGTGTTAAACAGAATTTGTGAGAAAACACTAATCAAAGACCAGATTAAAAAAACTCTTGGGCAGAATCCCATCGAAGAGGAAACTGTGTTTCAATGTAACTTTTTTTTTTTTTTAAATTTTTAAATTTTCTATTTTTGAGACAGATTCATCTTATGTAGTCCTGGCCTTACTAGAACTCTCTATGTAGACCAAACCTACTCTGCACTCATATAATTCCATCTGCTCTGTCTCCCCAGCACTGAGATTAAGAGTGTGCTCAAATTATAGGTTGATTTTAAATGAATGAGGTGTATTACATTTTTAATGACTATTGGGGTTGGTAAGGTTCTTTACATAGTGATTCCACTTAAACTCAAATTCCCTAGGTACTAAATATATAGTTCACTTGGTAAAGTACTTGCCCAGCATATATTAAGCATTGGGTTTGAACTCCAGCACTGCATAAACAAGGCATGATGCTGCTTGCTTATAATCCCAGCACTCAGAAGGCAAAGCAGGGAGAGCAGAAGTTCAAGGTCACCAATAGCTATATAGTGAGTTTGAGACTAGCCTGGGCTACATGATTCCTTCAGAGATTAGAGGACTCTTTAGTACCAATTATAACATTTTGACAATCTACTTTCCCCCCTTTCTACTCTTAACTAACTTGATTGATTTAGTTTTTAATAGGCATGAAGGAATTTATAAAATTTTTCCCACAGGTTAATTTACTTGTGGAGGTTCATTTAATAAGTGATGAATTTTATTCTTTTCTGTTTTAGTACACATAGAAAAAGGTATGTGGATTAATCTTATTAACTTAATAATTTTATTGATAAGTAAGATCTTGCCATGAATTATATAACTAATTTAAAAAACATTGCATATCCTTTCTGTGACAGGTTATGGAAAACACAGGGTAGAGAATGTGGTTATTATGTAATTTTTCCTTACAAAAGGTTTAATGACATTGTATTTCACAGTATAGTTAGAAAAACATTGTGTTAGAACGATCAAAATAGCCACTCAAGCAATGTAACTACTCACAACAGTCATGAGTAGCTTTTCTTTCTCCTGCTAAGAAAATCTAACAGAATAATTTAAAAAGTTAACCTTCAAAATATGTTTGAATTCTGTTCTGCTTCTAGAGAAGCACTACGACCATGAAAGCAATGTTAAGCACAAAGTTTGACCCATAGTGTTTGCAGAAAGAGGTCACTTAAATTTAGTTTGAAAGGCAACACTCCTGTATGACAGTCCTGAATACCACATCCCTCAATCCATTCTCCACTCAGCTGGTGCACTTATCATTCTAAAAGCAAACCTAATTATGTGATTGATCTGTTAAAAGCTCTGTAGTGGTGAAATGTAGGTGTCTTTTGTGGACAGATCATCCCTCAGAAGGGTCTGTACCATGTGCCCTAGAAATCCATGTTAGAACTCTGACCCACCTCAGCCATTTGCTACTTACTATTGTTTTCCAACCAGCTCTGTCTGCTTGTAATTCATGGTCTCTTCTGCCACTGAGTAACTAAGGTCTCTTTTCAACGTATTTACAATCTATGTCAACATTGTTGGCATGTCAAGCCACTTCCAGAAGTTTCTATATTCAATTAGTCTTCCAAGCTTTTATTATCTCTGCATGGTTCTTTTTCAATGAGGTATTCTGAGAGGCCCTTAGTTAAATCTATTCATAAGTGGACCCAGTGATATATGAAAGACTGTCAAAAGTTTCTATTTGTAAAAACAACACTATCCTCCATGAGGACTTTGTTAAGTAGAAAGTTTGACCCATAGAATTTGCAGAAAGAGGTCACTTAAATTTAGTTTGAAAGGCAATATGTGAGACTACTCAATGTTTCTATTCTTGAAAACTGTATCCTATATCAATGTTTTGCCAGCAATTTAAAATAAATTGTCTTCATTTTGAATATTCTTGAGTTTCTCTTGCTGCATTTACTGATTTTATATAAATGACATCATTGAAAACATTGAACACAAGTAGATATGGTTTATAACTTTTAACTTTTACTAAAATATATTCAGAAAATCAGCATAGTGAGTAAAGGTCTCAATTTCAATCTTAATATTTTAATCTATGGAAATGTATTTTCCAGAACAAACCTTTTGGCCCACTGATATTGTTAGAGGGGGTTGTGATTTTATGGAGAGGAAAGGCACCAACATTTTTAGTAGTATTTATAGCTAGAGTTTAATTTCTAGCTATACACATTGTGTACAGGATTAAGAGTAACCATTGAGGATGTGCCCCCACCTAACCTCCAATCCCACCTCCCCACCCTCCTGGGTGGTGGGGGAAATGGGTTAAGGGGATAAAATCTGAAATGTATATATAATATACAATAAAAATAAAAATAAAAAACAATAACAAACAAACAGAGTAACCATTGAATTAGATGCTGTCCTTGGAATGTACACAGTATTGGAAAGTTAATTTTGTACATCTTTTTTTTTTTATTTTTGTTTTACAATAAAGAAAACTGAAGTCCACAAACTTAAGTTGCATATAGAATTTCATATAATTTTAAAAGAAAAGTTATAAGCACCATGCAAAACCATTTAAAAAACATTTCCCTTGATCTGTGTACTTGGGTTTATTTTGGTGTATTTTAATTATGGCCTCTTCAGGGTGCATCAGGCTTGTAGCTGTGAATTATACCACAGCTTACTTTCTACCATGTTTTATAATTGCCTTGAAGAATGCCTCATAAATAGTTAGCCTTCAGGGGCCAAAACACTGAGATGCACAACTACCTGATAAGTGTTAGGTAGAACTTTAAAATATCAGAAACACCAGCTTTCTACTTGAAATAGCAAAGACTTTGACCACATGAGGGAAGATTCCAGTCTAATTACTTCTATTAACAAATTGGACTGTTGTCTTTCTTCAAGTTTTTAAATCTTCATGTAGAATAAAATCAGTTAGGATGACAATATGGAATCATAGATAAAGTAACATAGGAAAGGGAAAGAAAATGGCTCAAAGAAAAAAGTAAATAATCTTGGGAGTCATTTCTAAATATATCTACACAATGCTGTACATGTGCTTTTCTGACAGTCTTTTTTAGTACATTAACTATTCTTATTAGACAGTTTTACTGATTTTGCATTTAGGTAAAAAAGAGAAAGAAAACGCTAATACCCTTGTATTAATTGCTTTTCCATCACTATGATAACAGAACTGATTAAAAAAAACTTGAAGAAGCAAAATTTTTCTGGCTTATGATTTCAGAGAGTTTTATTCTACTGCATCAGAGAAAACACAGTTGGTTCCATTCATGAATTTTTTCAAAGTTTCAGAAATATTATTGCCTTCAGGCTTTTGATATTGGCAATAAGAATAATGTGTATCTTTGTCCAGGTTCTTTCTGGGACACCTTCTCCTGCCATCTGCACCTTGGAATTTTTAAAGATATGGATTGTTATTTATTTTACAAACATTTTAACCAACTTTTCATTTTCATTTTATTTTTAATGTAGAGAATGCATCATAGTGGGCCAAAACTTAAAATTCTTCAGGAACTAAGGATAAAATTTACAAGCCTGTCTTCTATAGATAGACCCACCTCCTAAAGTGTCCACAGCCCTATAAAACTTGAACCTTTGATGGATATTTCAGATTCAAACCATAGCAACCACATTGTTGTGTCAGTTCTGTCTATTATTTAATAGTAAGAAGGACATGGAAAGGGCTTGATGAGCGCTGTGTTTGAAACCTTTTGGAACTGTAACCATCACTATTATGAAACTATTTCCAACAGCAATTTAGTCACTTTTTTTTTTTTTGCTTAAAGCTCATCATGTGGAGAGTGGGAGGGTGGGGAAAGGGAAAGAACAGCCTTAAATTACACACCAGCAGTACTTTCAGGGAGAAACCGTATGTACTTGTGTCCTTCAAGATCTAATACCTTCTTAAACATACAATCTACACATAAAGTGCTTGCTGAATGGATAGGTGATGGGATAACATTTCATTTTACTTCTTTTAGACCTATATTCACCTTTATAGCTTTAATTATGCTGCCTTCCTCTCCCCATGGAGTCTCTTACTCTGCCATGCTTTTCTTTTCCTTTGATGTTCTGCTCCTTCAAGTATGGGAGGTGCTTGGTGCTTTGCTTTTTCTCTTCCTCTTCCTCTCCTTTAAAAAATAAATCAGGTAACCATTCTGCATTTATTCAATGGCTTTTCTTTTCTTTTCTTTTCTTTTCTCTTCTTTTCTTTATTTAGTTATTTATCCACTTTATATTCTAATCGCAGCCCCCTGCTCCCTGTTCCCCTTCATACAGCTCCCTATCCCCTTTTCCCTTCTCTTCTGAGAAAGGTGGGCCTCCTCTAGGTATCACCCACCCTGGCACATCAAGTAACTTTAGGACTAGGCACATCCTCTCTCACATAGGCCAGACAAGTTAGGGGAATGGGATCCACAGACAGGCAACAAATTCAGGGACAGCCCCTGTTCCAGTTGTTGGGGAACCTACATGAAGACCAAGCTACACACCTGTTCCATATGTTCTGGGGGTCTAGGTCTAGCTCATGCTTGCTCTTTGGTTGGTGGGTCAGTCTCTGGGAGCCCTCACAGTTCCAGGTTAGTTGACTTTTGTAGAATCTCTATCCCTTTTGGGTCCCTCAATCCTTCCCCCAACCCTTCCAAATGACTTCTCAAGCTTTGTCTAATGCTTGGCTGTGGGGCTCTATATCTGTTTCCATTGGCTGCAGTGTGGAGCTCTCAGGACAGTTATGCTAGTCTCCTTTCTGCAAGTATAAAAGAATATCATTAGTAATGTCAGAGATTGATTCTAGACCATGGGATGGGTCTCAGTTGGGCCAGTTATTGGTTGGCCATCGCCTCCATCTCTGCTCCACCTTTGTTCCTGCACATCTTGTAGGCAGAGCACATTTTGAATGAAATGTTTTGTGGGTGAATTGGTGTCCTTAGCCTAACTACTGGAGGTGGCTACTTCAGGGTCCATATCCCCCGTGCTATGAGTCTCAGCTAGAATACCACCATAGACTCCCTGGGGCTTCTCTCTCTGTCCCAGGTCTCTGGCATGGCCTAGAGATGCCCTCACTCCCAGCCTCTACTTCATTTTTTATCTCTTTATAACTTAGCTTAAATCCTTCAAAGATGACCATTTCTTATGTAGAGTGAAAATAATATTCCACACCAAAATATCTTTGAGTAGTCTCTTATGAGCTGATATAGTTGATGAATACTTTCTTCAAATATTATGATTTTTCAGACAAGTATCAGAAACAAAAGTTTATTCCTCTTAAGACTTGAAGAATCTTTCTTTGCCATTTTTGTTTAGTAAAAATTTGTCTCAAAGGCACAAGAAAAAGACAGTTCCCATTGGTCATCTACCTTATCGATTTCTAGTTATGCAAGCTAATTTTTTACTGTATTTATAGGAAAAATGTAACAGCACACAACTGAGTAGAAATTAGCTCATTAATTACTAATAATCAATGGCTAGTTAACTAGTACATAATTTTTGATGAACCTAATCATTATATACATATGAAGTATATGTATTTTTTTGAGTAGGCCTTTTTGTCATTGCCATTTTATTTCAGACTCCAAATGCCCATAGATGTACACTCATCACAATAATTTAATAGATTATCTTGTCTTCTCAAAGAAACATCAGCTATAATAATATAAAAGCCTTTGCATCTTTACTATAGCTTTTTTGGCCTGTGTATTGATTTTAATGTTTGTTTGTTGAGCATCATACTTTATTCTTTTTCACAGACAAAGAGTAGTGCAAGATTCAAGTTACTATTTCAGAACTGGTACAATAATTTTTAATATAGATCAACATTGTGATACTGCATTATGGGTTTTAAATTCCAAAGTATCTTGGTATATATTGCAAGGTTCTAATATAAAAAACTTGCATATTTTGTAAAACATCTATGATCAGATTCTGAACATCTTTTGTGTGTGTGTATGTGTGTGTGTGTGTGTGTGTG